>WNGS01003388.1:3050892-3144738 GCA_020271785.1 Procambarus virginalis
AGTTTTCTGTGATCCTTGATCAAAGAGACCTCTAGTGTTAACTCTAGATTTCCTGTCTATTAGTTTGAGTTGAGCTGTAGGCAGAGTGGTATTATTGCCTGACTCAGGAGCAAGTACACTTATTTCTTGATGTACCTTGCAATATTGTACTGTGGTAGAATTCATAGAATCCTCCCTAGGTGTCACAGATTGTGTAGAAGTTTTTCTACATAAGGCATCATGATGTACACCTTTGTTGCATCTAGTGCATAACCGTAGCTGCACATCACATTTACTGGGATCATGAGAACCCATGCACTTGGTGCATCTGTGTAATTCTGGGAGTTGTTTAATCCTGGTATTAAAGTTAGGATAAACAGTGCATTTGTAGGTGAAATGTTCTTGATCACAGAACAGACACCTCTCTCTGACTGAATTTGTCCTTTTAGTAGACACATCAGTTGCAGTGTCAGAGGGAGATACAGAATAAATACCTACACTACCACTCCCTTTTCCAGTTGATGGAGTAGTCTTTGGTTTTAAATTATTGGACTTATTCAAAGTCGATTTGGGTTTGACTGAGTTGTCAATGTTAGGTGATTTAGACTCAGGTTTAATCTTATCATGAGTCTTCAACCTTTTAACCGTTATTCTCAGCCCCTCGAATATTTGCTCGAGGGTAAGAAACTCGGTTTTATAGTGTGAGCAGATTTCTGCTAAGATATTTTGAGGCAATTTCCTTTGCAAAAGTAACTTGATTGACCATTCTGAGGCTGGTACGTCAACTTTAGTACCTAAGGCCTTCACTAGAGACTCTGCTTCTAGCCTGAAGCTTTGAAGTGAGTCTGGTCGGTTACTTGGTGCATTCAGAACTAGCAACTGGCAATAAAGGTTAGCTATACTTAACTCCTTGTTCAATAATTCAACTTCAGTAGTTTTATAGCTTCCTCATAATTACTCTCAGTGAGAGCTAGGTTATTTATGACCTTTTTAGCCTCCCCTTTGAGAAGATAATCAGGTATGAGAATTTGGAAACAGGGTCAAGATAAGACCTGTTATGGATATAGACTTCAAATGAAGTCCAAAATGTGTCCCAATTTTCATCCAGCCCTGCAAATGTAGGTAAGTCTAAAGTAGGTAGACGAACCTCAGGTAATTTATTACTGGATTGAGACATAGTAGTATTTGTATTGGATTGATGGTTTACTATATTGGATAATACATCAAATTTATCTTGAGTCTCATCTTCATACTGGAAAATGTCTGCTATAACTTGATCTAGTTCCTCAAGATTAGTTGCAGTTGCATTCAGTGAGTCGAGATAAGACTGGCTTGTAGATTTAACTTGATCAAATTTAAGATTAGCTTCTCTCACTGATGTTTCTAGTAGATAGTAATCAATGGGAGTCGCTTTAGACAAGCCATCAGACTTATTAATTAGTCTACTTAAATGACCTTTGAGGCCAATATAGGTTCTCCTTAATTGTTCAGGAGTAGCCATGTTAGCTTTAAGTCCAAATTTCACAGGACTTGATTGAGTATTCATAATGAAGCTGGGGTACTTGTTCATTAGTTGATAATTAATATTGAGTATAGCCTGAATTAATTCTGGCTAAATTAAACTCTACCTCACTTTGAGGTTAAATGTCCCTACCTAACAATATGTAGCTAAAGATTTTGAGTGGTGCTTGCATGTCACCATTAACTTTCGTCCGGCTAGCTCATCCTTATCACCATTAGATGTAATGGTGATCATACAGCAGCACTCAAAACCACACACAAAATAATGAGTACACAAATAATTAATATGGATACACTCTAATCAGAGTTACTGTAATGTTTGAATCCCACCCTTGGTAGGGTCACCACAAAAATGTATAATGTATGTACTACTCATTAGTACAGGACTAGTTGTAAGAATTTCTTGGATTGTATCCGGTTCGATAAGGACCAAAATGTTGTTTTGGTTTCTGAGAACCGATATAGTTTAATGTTAATTGGTATCCGGTTCGATAAGGACCAAAATGTTGGGTATCTGGGGCTTGAACTCATATACTAAATTAATTGATTATTGTATTGAAATAAATCGAAGGACCACCCACTTTTGAGAAAAGAGGGAAAACGAATAATAGTGATCATTAGAATGACACTAGAGAACCAGTGTGGTTCGTCACTAGTTCATTGTTGGGTTAATAACATGAGAAATCTAAAATAAAATAGATTCAAATATATGATACTGTAACTCAAATTATGAATATTAAAGATCATGAATCACTGAGCATAAACACTGAGCACAGTTAGAGCATAAACATTAATTACCAAATCTGGCAATAATTATTCAATGTAAAGATTCTATATGAATTATATAGCAATCATCAAATTATGAATTTGTACAAAAATTATGTCTTAGCTGTAAGACGATTTCTATAACGCCAGTTCGTCATTCGTCCTCGTGGTCACAGGATCCCAATAAAGAAAGAACCCTGGGTGAATAACACGACTGATGAGAATCGACTTGTAGGGTCCTCATGTACACGCTGAAATCAAATGAATTTACGTAGCATTTAATGAGGCTAGGAATTATTTCAAGTATTCATTCAAATTGAAATGAATGAAGAACTTTACTAACGTTGTATGTTTGATGTTCATTCTTCTTGACGACAAACTACTCACAAATGTACAACCTAAATTGATGCATCAAAAAATGGAATACTTAGCGTGAGCATATCAAATACTGAGGTCTGCCGAAAATCGCGTCTGCCAGTCCCAAGTGTCCACAGTGTGTACACGTAATTACGGGTCGTGGCTTAAATTGTAGACACGTTATTAATTGGCAAAGCACTGCAGAACACGTGGGGAAGTAATTGGTGACTGTTAAGGGAGTTTCAACGTAATTCTTGTTGGTAAACTCTTCATTCACACCACCACGCGTCTCGTCTCTGCTCGTCAGAGCTGCCTCGTGAGTAATGGCGTCTCCTCCCTCAACCCTCTCTCGCATTCACCACAGAAATTATTAATCACGAATTATTCTTTTCCGCGCAATTATGGATGAAATGCAATAATAGGAACTGGGTTGCAATTATAGGGATTTAATAATTATCATATTCTCGATAAATGATCTCTAACAAGAAATGGGGATGATATTTATACTCTCCACAGCATTCGATCGTAACAGAAAAAAACTGTTACTAAATAATTTCAATTAATAACTCTCGGTTTTACATGATCGGGAGTCATAGTATCAGCAATAGGCTCAGATTAAATTATATTAACACTGCCGTTAGTGGTATTAATAACTACTGTAATTAGTGTAATGATGATAATTTATTATAATACAATAGTAGTTGATAAGTGTTGGAAATTTCCAACACTATCCTAAGGAAAGCCTTGCTGAAGTCGACTGTATATGCGTAAGTCCCAATACGGATCTTTAACAGCACGTTGTATGGCCTTTGTGTCAGGCTAGGGCCAGTTTGAAGGCAGTCATTTAACGAAACACTACTCTGCCTTGTCTTAGCGCTGCAATTAAATACTATCTGTAGTCGGGTAGTAGCAGAATTTTTCAGTACAGGATGGTGTGGCAGGTAGTGTCCTTCCTTTGGGTTATCATTTGTGACAACTTTCATAAATTTGTCATCGAGTTGCTTCTGTGTTATTTCACGGTACAACTTCAAGTTCTCAGGCTGTCTTTGTAAGCGCAACACCTGTGATCTTAATTGGTTTTGTGCCATAAAATGGTTGACGGGTAGCTGAGGGTGATTCAGCTTCCATGGTAACCTGACCCAGTATTGATTATCTCTGTAGATAACCGAGTCCAGGTATTGTTTGTAAGTCCAGTCGTCATCTGGGCTAGGTTGTTCAGGGACAATGCCGAGAGTTGCCAGGTCCCATAGCTTATGTACTGGGGGATCAAGTTCATCCTCGGACATGTCTCTGAATTGCAGTGGAGACTGTTCTCCTAGTCATGTAACCATTACTGGGTTGGCATGTTGGCGGTCTACAGGTGCGGGTTGTTTTAGCCGTAATACTGGGCCTATGAGCAAATAGCCACCTGCAGATGGTAACACGTTCATTCCTTGTTTTTCTTACTTTCCTTTGATAAACTTATGGTAGACATCTGATCCCATAAGGATTCCAATATTGGAAAGGTTGTCTGATGTGATTTTATCAGCCAAATGGATTCCCTTTTCCTTCAGGAATTTGGCTGTTGTCCCTAGACCATATACATACAGGCCTGTTTGGAATCTATCTACTACCAGAGCTTGTATCATTCGGACATAACCTTCTAAACGTTCTTTAGGTTGTACTACCTAGATGACTCGGGCTCCTGTGTTAGTCAGGAATCCTGCTATGTCTTTTCGTGTCTGTCTAACAGGTGTGAGTTTCAGGGCATCTACCAACTCCTTTGAGATAAAAGTCATTTGGGATACTTGGTCAAATAACCCACGTACGGTGGCTTTGGACTCTCCATTTTTAATGCTCAATTGAGCAGTAGGTAGAGCTGATTTATGATCAGACCTTGTTGAGAAGACACTTATGTCAGGTAACACAGTACAAAGTTGTACTGAAGTGGAAGTTCCTTCCTCCTCCTGTGGTTTGGGAGACTTTGCACTTGAGTCCCCACAAAGTGCTGTATGGTGTTGACCCTTATGGCACCTATTGCAGGTGCGTATTTGAGTTGTACCGGTGTCGGGATTATGTGCCCTTATACACGTGGTACATTTACGTAAATCCTTGAATCATTTCATGCGTGTAGTACGATCGGGGTTAGCTTTGCCAACCTGTCCTTGCAAATTCGTATAGCCAATATTGACTTATTAAATAAATGCATAGGTGACATACTTAACATAATAGTTTCCCTTGAAAAGCTTCATAGAAAACACCGACCTTACCTAACCTACTTAGTATGTTAAAATAAGCATCTTATGGCTTCGTAATTACAATTGTTACTTAACCTATTATAGGTATAGGTTAGGTAATAATTGTAATTACGAAGCAATAAGATGATTATCTTAACATACTAAGTAGGTTAGGTAAGGTCGGTGTTTTCTATGAAGCTTTTCAAGGGAAACTATTATGTTTAGTATGTCACCTATGCACGTAACTAATAAGTCAATATTGACTATACGAATTTGCGAGGATGGGTTGGCTTTGCAATAGTATATGGAATGTGGTTGTTCACAGAACACACATGGTTTCCAAGCATTAACAGCATCTTGGGGAGTCACCGATTTATAGTTTTATATTAGCCTTCCAGTTCTACATAATTACCTAGAGTTTGATTACTTAAATCCTCACATTTTTTGATCTGTCGGGTTAAGTGGCCCTTCATACCAGTGAAGGTCGCTTTTTCATTTTTGGCAGTAGACATCATGGCAGTATTTGCTAGCCTTATTGGACTGTGATTTGGACTGTTTCTGGCACTTGAGTTAGTAGAGCCACTAGTTTCCAAACTAGAGATGTTTATCATTTAAAAGTACACACTATATAATCATACACACTATAATTTGAGTGGTAAGCCTGCATGTTGACCAGACCACACACTCGAAGGTAAAGGGACGACGACGTTTCGGTCCGTCTTGGACCATTCTCAAGTCGATTGTGACGAGAAAGTAGACAGGCAATAAATAGGCAAGAGAGAGCTGAGGAGCAAAGTAAGGTGTAGTACAGGGGATAGTAGTAATAATAAGAACTGCAGAGGGCCTATTGGCCCATACGAGGCAGCTCCTATTATAACCACCGAATGAGAAGGAGATAGTAATAGGAATAAGAAGAGGACAGCAAGGGAGCGTAGGAGAAAACAATGAACAGAAAAAGGAGAAGAGAGAGAAAGAAAAGGAAAGAGAAAGATAGATAAATGGAAGGGGTAAGCTTATGTTAGGTCACGTTGGTTTGAAAGATTAGAGCATTTGAGTATATACTGTGAAAGGGAAGAGTCCACAGCAACAAAGCCAGGACTCAAGTTCATGTTGGGTACATTGTGTATTAGAGCCGATTCAATAAGACGGCGTCTGTGTGGAGTAGAGGCAGGAAAGATATCTTTCCTGCCTCTTCCTGAAAGATATCTTTCCTGCCTCTACTCTACACAGACGCCGTCTTGTTGAATAGGCTCTAATACACAATGTACCCAACATGAACTTGAGTCCTGGCTTTGTTGCTGTGGACTCTTCCCTTTCACAGTATATACTCAAATGCTCTAATCTTTCAAACCAACGTGACCTAACATAAGCTTACCCCTTCCATTTATCTATCTTTCTCTTTCCTTTTCTTTCTCTCTCTTCTCCTTTTTCTGTTCATTGTTTTCTCCTACGCTCCCTTGCTGTCCTCTTCTTATTCCTATTACTATCTCCTTCTCATTCGGTGGTTATAATAGGAGCTGCCTCGTATGGGCCAATAGGCCTTCTGCAGTTCTTATTATTACTACTATCCCCTCTACTACACCTTACTTTGCTCCTCAGCTCTCTCTTGCCCATTTATTGCCTGTCTCTACTTCCTCGTCACAATCGACTTGAGAATGGTCCAGGACGAACCGAAACGTCGCCGTCCCTTCACCTTCTAGTGTGTGATCTGGTCAACATACTTTAGCCACGTTATTGTGACTCATCGCCTGCACAAGCCTGTATCAATGCTCGAATTTCCTCAAGTTAACCCTTCATTATCACTCTTGGTTGGTACAGAGACACAGATTAACACTCAGAGGTGAAATGATTATAGTTAAATTATTACTATAGTTAAGGTAATATTATGTAGATAATACAACTCGGGTTGTCATGAATACTCCATAAAAATATGTGCTTGCTAGGTTGTAATATATGCTCAACTCTAGACAAGTGTAAAATTCTTACCCTTTCACCAGGTTAGCACAATAAATTAGACTAGGTTGCAGTACAACACCAGCCTAAAATGTCCAACCCTTGTGCAAGAATTAGTTGTAAATAATGTGGCATGCAGTAGTTGTTACAGTAATGGTGCAATATTAAAAAGTAATATTTATATAAACACTTAAAATTATAAAAAGCATATACATTTATTAGTAAATTAGCCTCTTATCAACCTCTTGTAATGAAAAAGCACAATTGTTTTTTTGGTCCAGGCCTTGGAATAATAATACTGCTTGTTGTAAGTTCTGTTTGCTATTTGCAGAAATTGAAGTTAGGCTAGAAAAATGTAAAATATATAGCAGTGACTTCCTGCTATAATTAATGTATATGTAAATATTGCACTAATGTTATATATATAGATCCTAATCAGGATCTTGAATCCGGCTCGTTGAGGACCATAAATGTGTGGGAAATCCTAGCAGCTTAATTCTTTTTTAAATTCTGTAAATACTTAATATGATAATTTATTATCTGATTAATTTTCTTAGTTAGTTCTTAGTAATAAGTTAGTTAGTTAGGAAAGTTAGTAATTAAAAGTAAGTGAGTGGACTGTATGTACTGATTAAGCTGCCTGAATTTATCTCACATCATTGTGGGGGGGGGTGCTTAAACCACTTTGAGATGGCTCCTTCTTAAACCACAAATTATTTACCTTATATTCAATATGTAAATTATAAATCATACCACATATGGTGGTCAAACCTACTATTATTATAGAAATAATTAATTAATAATTATTCATACTATGTCTACAGTGTTGTACAAAAAAGAGGGCTTAGCTGTTCCTGTTGAAGGGGCCCTGCTAAGGCTGTGTAATTGTAGCATCAGAGATGGGTGTGGCCCTGTGCCTCTGAATGCCACGTAATGGCGGCTATCTGGAGGCTCCCAAAGCTTGGTGAACAGCTAGGTAATATATTTATATTACGGGCCAACTGTCTGCTCACCTTCTTGTTACTCCAAATCACAATTACCTGCCGAGTTTAAAGAATTAATAATGTTTCTCTAAACATATAAGTACAGGTAAGACATGGAATATGAGAGTGTTGAGCTGAGTAAACGTACTTGTTAATCAGGGGTCTTTAAGCATTATAACCGCCTACCTATTTATGAATAACTATGGCCACAATTAAACTTAAATACTTGGTAAGACGAATACTAGTGTTGCTGTGGTTGTTGAGAGGCTGTTTTGCTGGTTGCTCGCTTGTTGACACGTAGGCTGGGTGTCTAACGAGTTAAATCAGCTTATATGGAGAGACTCTCTACAGCGTGTTCTGATGTTATTGTCTCGGTGTGTACGTGACGCTCCTGGGGGAGACGAACGCAAATGTTTGATGGTTCTATTTATGTTTAAGGAATAGAGTATTAGGCTATATTCCCAGCGTTGAAAATTTTATTCAGTCGTAGTGAACACTTTTTTATTTAATTTAAACACTAGACTGTTGTATAAAAAGATTTATGAGTAATGTAAATACGTGACGTCGATGACGTCACAGACTCACCCACTCTTTTCTTTAAGGGGATACTCATGTTATTATGTTTGTGTGTCGGATTTCCGACACCATGCACTCTGGTAAAGGTAATGGAGTACTTATTACTGCAGCTTAATATGCTCCAGCTCCAGTTTTTATTACCCTCCAGCATTGATCAAATTGATTGTCTTATTGTTACTTCAGACTAATGTGATTCCCTCGTGCATTGTTATTATTATTATTATTATTATTATTATTATTATTATTATTATTATTATTGAGAAAATCCACTGGGGCTGTGAAGCGACGTGAACCTGTAACCAAGGCATTCCAGCCTCATACCCTACCACGGTACAACAACTGAAATCTCACGAAATCTGGAGGCCCCTACTGAAGCCAGCCGTTCTTACCTATGACCCACAACCAACAAAGGGTCATACGTATGTAGGGGCCTCCAGACTTCCTGTGATTTCAGTAAGATCAGCATAATAACTTAGCAATTATTCGTATACATGTATGTCAATATCGTTTTATTTATTTAAATTCCTGCGAAGATGCAGCTAACGTTGTAAAAGCCCTTACCTATGGACATAGTCATTTTGGATTTCTAGACAAAGTCTGATGACTCTATTCCAAAAAGAGCACGGCTTATATATGTTAATTCCCAGTTTATGAGTGTTTTTTGTAATAGAGAAATATTCCAACCTGCAGCAACCAGGTTCCAGTCTCATGACTGATCACCAGAGAGAGATGACTAGTTCTTACATTCATATTATACCGCTCTACCTGGCACTGTAATTAAATGGTCCAGTGGAATGAGAATTTTGCGGTGTGATTAGCTCCTGTAATCACCTGATAGATGTCTGAGGAGGAGGTTACAGCGGTACTAGAAACAGCACTGGAGTGTGGGTACCGACACTTCGACACAGCTGCTTACTACCGCAACGAGACCATCATTGGCCAGGTCCTGAGGCGGTGGATCTCTGAGGGCAAAGTTAAGCGGGAGGAGCTCTTCATCACAACAAAGGTAGTATCACTGACAAACAACAATGGTCTTCATTTGAAAGTTTATGGCATGCTCCGTAGTCATTTTGTCAAGATTTATATATAATTTAACGGCATTATTTTGTTTGAGCTTCGAAGCATGTGAGAATTATAATAAAGTATTTTGTACATACATGCATTACTATATCAACACTATTATTAATAGGTAGTTATTGCAATGAATTTGACTATTTCTCAAATTTATATTTGTTTTAAGTGAACGTCTTCAACAGAACTACAGAGGGCAACTAGGCCTAACAATGTTTGTGTTACTGCTGACTATATATTTTTTTGGAGAATTTACTGAACAAATAATACAGAGAATGCTTAAGCAAATTATTCATGTCACACCACACCATGTCACATAGTGTGACATGACGTGATGTGACACAACGTAATGTGACATGCCGATGTGTGACTTTACGTGATGGGACTCTAGTGGTGAGTGACATTAAACAGAACCGAGATGTGAGGGTTGCTAGTTGGCGGCTGTTGGGTGCAGACGTGTCGTTCGTAGCGCTCACCAGTTCCACCCTAGTGGCTGTGTGAGGAGGGTGTCTGTGGGGTTGTTGTCCCCCGGGTGGGCGTGGTACGCCTGTTGAGGAGACATGGGGTCTTACCGGCCTCCATTGAAGAGGACCTCGTCGGCTGGTCTGGCTTTTACGGTGCCAATGGACCACTTGTTGGTTTTTGTTGCCTAGTGGATGTTCTCCATGTACAGTTGTCGGAATTGGTGGGCATCCAGCTGCTGCAGGGGAACCGCGCTGTGGTCAAGTTTCGCCATCAGGCTGCATTTCAGGCGTTTCTGGGGTGGTGTCAGGGGCATGCTTACCCTCTCCCTGATGCCGCCAGTTCTGTTAAGGTAGTGAACCTCAGCGTCACCTTGACGTATGTTTCGGTGCGTGGTGCCCCCTTCGAGCTTAACGACGATCTCCTAACTGCTGTGTTTGGACGGTTTGGTACTGTTCTAAGCATTTGTTGGTACAAGGTACTTGCAGGGCACTGTACTGGGATGCTTGACGGTTCCCGCACCCTGACCATGTCTCTGAAGAGTAGTGTTCCGTCCTCTGTGTCCGTGTTGGGTTACACGCTCCGTTGCCAGTATCATGAACAACCACGCACTTGTTACAGGTGTGGTAATGTGGGTCATCTCACTGCAGCGTGCGACGTAGGAGCAACTGGCAGAGTGCATGTTTTTCGTGAGGAGGACTTTCCACCCCTGTTGACTTCGGACGCTTCTGAGGATAGAGTGGGTGCTGTGCCTGAGGCGCCTGATTGCTTGTCTGCTGCTCTGCCTCTTGAGGCGGATACTATGCCTTCTGCATCCAGTCTGTTACCTGCTGTGGCCCTAGAGGTAGTTGTTGTGCCGGAATGTACGAGTGTCAGGCCGTCGCCCGTACTGCGTGTGGTGGATGTCCCAGTGGATGTCCATGCCCGCCCACGTCTGTGGATGTGGTACCAGCTCCCGGGGAAATGGGTTCTGTTGTTCTGGAGGGGGGGCTTCGGCAGGAGGAGGTGCCTGCCGTGTCTGTGTGTGTTGGCGACTGTAGTTCTGTCCATCCCTTTGCAGAAGCGTGCGCGTCGGTGTTCTGAGGCTGTTTCCCTGAATGATGCGGTCAGTGTGGGTGATGTGGCCTCTGTGGACTCTTTGGACGGTGCGGGTGTGGCCTGTGTGGATGTGAAGATGGTGGCTGTGCCTGCGGAGGGGCCTGCTGGGAGTGGTGTGGTGCAGCCTGTCTCGAAGCATTCGTGGCGGGCTCGGAGTGTGTCTCCCCTTCGTGGTGTGCCTTATGAGATGGTGGGGGAGCATAGTGCTCTGGCGTCCCCTGCCGTGGATGATTGTGCTGTGAGGAGCTCCAAAGTTCCTACCTGTGCCCCCCCCCTACTGCGTACCTGCTGTTGGATCTCCGCAGTGGGGGGTTGCCCCTGATGACCGGGACTTCGTCGTGGTGTTGCAGAAAGATGTGCGCCAGGGGCCTCGGCTCCTGTGCCCTGTGGTGGGGTTGATGCCGCGCCTGCATCCCCTGCGGTTTTCCCTCCTTCATTGCCCCGGTCTGGGGGACTAGGCTTCCCCCAGACCGTTTTTAACAAAAAATGAACAGCTCAAATAAGTTTTGAAATACGTACAACAGAGCAGGCAGAGGTAAATTTCACAGACGTTTTCACATGTATAAAACAAATATAGTTGTGGGAACTGGGAAATAGAAAAAATGAGACAGGTCAGGTAACTAATTATAACAAAGAAATGGATCGGATATTGAGTAATATATTTCAGTATTTACATGATAAAAACTTTATGTTATGATAGGAGCTGAACAAACGTGTGAAGATGGTGAGGAAGACAAGTGGCCTAGTTTAGTGGTTATACCAGGTACAATGTTATTAAACAATTTGGACCAAATTAAGCCCAACACGTCTCCAGGCCAGACGAAGTATTTGGCAGGATTTTTAGAAATTGCAAAAGAAGAGCCTAGTGAACCCTTGTCTTGCACATTAAATTAATAATTAATTAGAGTCGAGGAATCGTGTATAAAATATATTTCAAGCAGTAGGCAGCGGAAATAGTAGTGACATTCTATATGTAAACTCTAACAAAGCCATTAATGCTGGGCCTCACCGTAACCTGATTTAGAAGTACAAGGAATCGAGGAGAGGATTAGTTCATTAAATTGTTTCAGGTTACTTTACCAAAAGCAGAGAGTTAACATAAATGACCTGCAAAACACTTGCTGACAAGGTACTGGGTCCACAGGGGACTGAAACTACACCAGTGCCACCCCCCTCCCTGTTCAGCCCGTTGACGCCGTGAGGGGGGGCTTAGTGGGCAGCTGCCGGAGTGTGATGCTCCTTGAGACAGTCCTCTGTCCTTTTGTGGCCTTGTGCTCCTGCTGCTGTCCTCTCTAATTATGCCGAACGCCTTTTCCTTTTCCTTCTATTTCGTTTTTCTCCCCCCTCTTCTCCTATCTGCTTGTCATTTCCTGCCGACCTTTTGCTTGTTTTGTTTATTCCTTTGGACTTCTTCTATTTTGATGCCCGGGTGCTTGAGAAGGCACACTCTTGCACCCCGTAGAACTGTAGTACCCAACGTCTCGAACGAGGGGAACCATTTATTGTCAATCCCCTTTAGTCGCTGAAACCCGATCTCGACGGACTGACGGTTCTTAAGGTAGCGTTTGTGGGGCGTATACTCACGACGCACCCCTAGGCGGCCCCGGCATGATCGGCGATAGCTTCCTGTTGGGTGTCCTGCCTCTAATTGTGGCTCCATGGTGGGTATGGGAGCACATTCGTGGATGAATTTCTTTCTCTTCGTCTTTATGTCGTTGAATGTTTCTGTTGTACCCTCTCAGGCTCGTGGGGTGGGCGACCAAGCCCCCGAGTCGGCCTGTATTGGAAGACCCGGCTCTGTAGCCCCTGCTGCATTGGGCCCCGACCTTGCTCCTCCTTAGACCATCCTGACTTCTTCCCCCAGCTCCCCTCCCTCCTCTGTGGTTGGGTCGAGCCTCCAGCCCCCAGTGGTGACTACTTCGACCCCTGGTGCGGCTAAGTCTCTCGTTGTGACTACTGCGCCTTTTGACCCCTCTCTCTCTCAGGGTTCTCAACGCCGTCAGTGCCGCGGCCGCACTCGCTCGTTTCCTTCCTGTACTCATGCGTATCTGGCCTTGTTTGGTCCTGCTTCATGGGCCAAATACTTTGATCTCCTCCCTCTTGATTCTGCACCCCCTGATGATTTCTCCCTCCATCGACATCTCGTTGATTCCGTGGATGTGTCTGTTACCTTCAACCCCACTCGTCTCGGTACACGTGTAGTTGCTGCTCCTTCTCAGGATGCAGCTTCCCGCTTGGCTGCCTTATCCTGCCTTGGCGAGATCCCTGTACGGGTCTCAAAGAACGTTTGGTTGAATGCCAGTGTTGGCACTATTCTCCTCCCGCCCCATGTTGCAACCGGTGTTCGGAATCTGCAGGACTGCCACGATGACATTCGGCATATCCTTGATGCCCAAGGCCATTCTGTCCTCCAGGTAGACTCGTTTACTCGTCCCCCTCGTGGTCGTCGCCGTCAACCCCTTCGAGTTGTGAAGATCACCTTTGATGGTAGAACCCTTCCATCCTCTGTCATTCTTGCTGGTGCCAGGTGCTCTGTCCAGGAGTATATTCCTTCTCCTCGGCTTTATAACAAGTGCTGGAGGTTTGGGCACGGTGCTCTCCGCTGCTCTGAGACTGTCTCTCTCTGTCCTTTGTGTGGGGGTGAAGGTCACTCTAAGTCGGAGTGCCCTACTCCCCAAGCTCGCTGCCTCAACTGCGGTGAGGCCCATCCTACCTTCTCCCGTGCCTATATCCATTACAAGCTTGAGGCAGCTGTCCTCAACTTGAAGCACCTGGAGCGTTTATCTTTTGCACAGGCGAGGCGCCAGGTTCGCCGGCTCCCGCCTTATGCTAACATCTCTTATGCTCGCGTGTTGCGCTCTTCCTCTCCTCGTCCTTCCCACCTTCCTCAGACTCACAACCGTTTCCGGGCCTTGGACCCTGATACGCCCACTGTCCCCTCCTCTGTTCCTTTGAATTCTGTCCCGAACGGTCCCCCTCCAGGTCCTCTGTCTGGGGTTCCCCTTCTTCCTACCCAGTCTGTCATGTCTTGTCTTCTTCCTCGTCTCCCTCCGATCCTCCTTCTCATCCTTCTCCTCCATCTACTGACTCTCTCCACCGCCTATCGGTGCAGGCAGATGTCCATCGCTTCCCTAACGGCCGTCGTGTGTGCTCTCGTTCCGCTTCTCCTGTTCAGACGCTGGAATCCGTTGCCCGGTACGTTGTTGCTGGGACACCGGTCTCTTTAAGTAAGAAGCGTAAGCCTGGCTCCTCTCCTTCCTCCTCCCCGGTGGGTAAGAAGGCTTCGCTTTCTTCCTCGGCCCCTGCTACTGGCCCTATTTCTCCTTCCCCTCCCATTTCAGTGGTTGCGTCCCCTGTTCCTACTATGGAGGTTTCTTTGGCCCCTGCTTCCCTCTCGGTTGCTGTCCTTGCTGAGGTGCGCTCCCCTCTTTCTACTCCCCCCTCTTCCTGCTGCTCTCCTTGACGGCTCCTCTCCGTTGTCTCCTCTTCCTCCTCCGGACCCTGCCCGCCCACCTCTGCTCTGTTCTCCCGCTTCCTTCCCTCCGCCTTTGCTCAGTTTACCCATGCCTTTGTTTCTTCCTTGTTCTCTGTTGTTGTCCTTTCTCTTCTCGTCGTTGTCTATTCTTCAATACAACGTTCGAGGTTATTACGCCAATTTCCTCGAACTCCAACTTCTGATTTCGCGGTTTTCGCCCCTTTGTGTCTGTCTCCAGGAGCCGATGCTTTGTGCTCGTCCTGGTCGTTTTCGTGGCTATTCCTTTCTCTCCCTCCCCCCCCCCCCCCTCCTAATTCTTCTGCTCTCTTGATTCGCGCTGATGTTCCCTTTGTTCCTTTACTTTTTCCTTCGCCTTTCCATTGTTCTGCTGCTCGTATCTTTGTGGGGAAATGGTACACAGTTTGTTCCATTTATCTCCCCCCGAGTGTCCATCTTTCTCTTCCTGATTTGAAACACCTCCTAGACTCCTTGCCGGAGCCTGTGCTCCTGCTGGGTGATTTCAATTGTTGTCATTCTCTTTGGGGTGATGTTTTGACGAATACCCGAGGTCGCCTTCTTGAGCCATTTCTCCTCTCTTCTTCCCTGTCTCTTCTGAATTCTGGTGAGCCCACTCATTTGGACTCTCGGACTCGCACCCTTTCCTGTCTTGATGTATCTCTCTGCTCTTCCTCTATTTACTTAGATTTCACGTGGCAGGTTCTTGATGACCTCCATGGCAGTGATCATTTCCCCATCCTTGTTTCTTTTTTCTCTTTTCGCCCTTCCCTCTCTTTCCCTAGGTGGCAGTTTGCTAAAGTGAATTGGAACCTATTTACCCTCAGTGCTGCTCTCTCTGACCTCTCCCTTCTGCCTCTCCCTCGTGCTCTCCTCCTTTTTCATGACTCTGTCTTCAACGCTGCCCTCCGCTCTATTCCTCGCTCTTCCTCTCGGGGTCGATGGAAGTGCGTTCCCTGGTGGAATGCGGACTGTGCTCGGGCTGTCCGCTGTAAGCGTGCAGCCTGGAAGAGGCACCGCCGTTCTTCACTTTGGGGACAACACTTTGGACAATGAAAGTTGTTGTAGGGCATTCAAATTTTATTATCCTGATAAATGTGAAAGGTGCTGCAAATGGGCCAAGTTTCAGCATCGCAGCCTAAATAGAGAGGGAGAAAAAAAAAGGTTATTTTAGACAATTTTTCAACAATGTTCAAATCATTTCACAGCCCACAATTATGAACCGAAATCATTTCTATGACACTTAGCTATGACCTTACTATATAATAAAGATTTGGCTGATAGATTTTTATCCCAGATGTATTTAGTGCAATACTACAGATTTTCTAAATTTCCCAAAAATTCGTATGCAGCAATATGATGTTTATAAATATTTATAAAATCAATAAATCTACATAGAAAGAAAAGCCACCTCTATTTTTTAGAGGCATAAACTGTACATATAATGTGCAAGTTTCATGTAAATTGAATAATAAATAAATTCTGTGAAATCAGATAAAATTGTAAAATATTTACCTGCACAAACGATGGTCAAAGTTCAGCCACCTTTAGCTGAGGTTGATGTTGACCAATATCATTCAAAATTTGCACCCTTGTAGATAGGCATGGGTTCAATAAGGTGTGCAAGTTCCATGCAGATCGCATGAAAAATAATAATAAAAAAAAATTATTAAAGGAAAACAAATAAAAAAAATTATATATTTGCCACCAGTTTTATATGTACAAATATTTATGAAGTAATATCACAATATAACACTAAAACATACTAACCTAATATAATAGGTCAGAAATATGGGTCCTCAAGGCGCCACTGGATCTCGAGAAGCAGGTGGAAGATCTCGAGTAGCAGGTGGAAGATCTCGAGCAGCAGGTGGAAAATCTCGAGCAGCAGGTGAAAGATCTCGAGTAGCAGGTGGAAGATCTCGAGCAGCAGGTGGAAGATCTCGAGCAGCAGGTGGAAGATCTCGAGTAGCAGGTGGAAGATCTCGAGTAGCAGGTGGAAGATCTCGAGTAGCAGGTGGAAGATCTCGAGCAGCAGGTGGAAGATCTCGAGCAGCAGGTGGAAGATCTCGAGCAGCAGGTGGAAGATCTCGAGCAGCAGGTGGAAGATCTCGAGCAGCAGGTGGAAGATCTCGAGCAGCAGGTGGAAGATCTCGAGTAGCAGATGGAAGATCTCGAGTAGCAGGTGGAAGATCTCGAGTAGCAGGTGGAAGATCTCGAGCAGCAGGTGGAATATCTCGAGCAGCAGGTGGAAGATCTCGAGTAGCAGGTGGAAGATCTCGAGTAGCATGTGGAAGATCTGGAGTAGGTGGAAAATGTGTGGTGGCAGAGGGTGGCATTGTGGGGGGGGGGTAGCGGGCTGCGACAAGTTCCCTCGCACTTCTTCACTCGTCAAAGTGCGTAATGCACGGATTCTACCCAGCTCGCACCTTCTACGGACAGCTAGCATGCTTTTAGCATGCTAGCACACACTTTTAAGGTATGGTTAACGTTCGTCTGATGTGAATCCTGGAACACCATCACCTCTCCCCTTCTCAATTTGGTTTCCGCAAGTGCCGCAGCACGACAGATGTCCTGATGAACTTGGAGGTCTATATTCGTACTGCTTTTGCTGCGAGGACCTCCGTTGTTGCCGTCCTTTTTGACCTGGAAAAGGCTTACGACACCACTTGGCGATATCATATTCTATCCCAGCTTCATTCTTTTGGCCTTCGTGGTCATCTCCCTCTCTTTCTCCACAGCTTCCTCTCTCGTCGTTCCTTTCGGGTGCGCCTTGGTACCGCTCTCTCTGCCTCTTTTCAGCAATACGAAGGTGTGCCCCAGGGTAGTGTTCTGAGCACTACTCTTTTTCTGGTTGCCCTCAATGGTCTTCTTTCCTCTCTTCCTTCAGATGTCTTCTCCGCTCTCTATGTCGATGATCTTACCCTTTGCTGTCAGGGCGATGATTCGCCTCTCCTTCAACGCCGGCTTCAACTTGCGATTGATGCCATGTCGTCTTGGGCCACCGATCATGGCTTCAAGTTCTCTACTTCTAAGATTTGTGCCATGTCTTTAACTCGGAAACGGGTCGTTCTTCGTCCCTCTTTGTCACTTTATGGTCATCCCTTTGAGTACGCAGATTCCGCGAAGCTTTTGGGGTTATTCCTTGACAATCGTTTGTCTTGGTCTCCCCATATCTCTTACCTCCGTGCTGAGTGCTCTAAGGCCCTTACCCTCCTTCGAGTATTGTCCCATACTTCTTGGGGAGCGGATAGGCGCACTCTCCTTGCTTTGCATTCCTCTCTCGTCCTGTCTAAGCTCGATTATGGTTGCCCTGCTTACTCGTCTGCTTCTCCTTCTGCTCTTCGCCGTCTTGATGCTTTGCACCATACTGGGCTTCGCCTCAGTTCTGGTGCCTTTCGTTCGACTCCCGTCCTTAGCTTGTATGTTGACACTGGCTTCCTGTCTCTCCAGGACCGCCGTGATCGCTACTGTCTTCGCTATCTTGCGCGGTCCTTACAACATCCTTCCTCTCGCCTCTGTCGTGCTTTAACTTTTGCCCCTCCTGCGGTTCCTGTTCCTCTTCACCACCTCCCTCTTTCTGTCCAGTTATTTCGCTTACAGGATTCTTTTTCCGTTCGTGTTTCTAATGTTTCTCCTCGTGTTGTTCCTTCTTTGCCCCCGTGGAGAGTCCCTCTTCCACAGTTTTGTACATCCTTGACCCGTATCACTAAAGCTTTTACCCCTCCTACGGTTCTAAAACGCCTTTTCCTTGAGCACTTTTCTTCTCACTCCCGCTCCGTTTCTGTCTTCACCGATGGGTCTAAGTCTGCGGACGGTGGTGGCTACTCTGTTGTTTTTCCTTATCGCACTTATATGTGTCGCTTACCTCCAGAGACTAGCATTTTTACAGCGGAGCTTTATGCTATTCTCTATGCTCTTCGTCTCCTGCTTTCTCGTTGTCAGTCTTCCTTTGTGGTTGTTGTTGACTCTCGTAGTGCCCTCATGGCTCTTGGGTCCTTTAATCCGGTTCATCCAGTAGTTGTCGAGATCCAGCATTGGCTGGATCTCGACAACTACTGCATGGTTTCTTGTTCACAGTAAGTTTAAGTCTGTTGAGTTTTGTTGGGTTCCCAGCCATATTGGCGTGTCTTTAAATGAGCGTGCGGATGCTGCCGCCAAGGAAGTTGTCTGGTCTTGTCCCATCTCTCATAAAGGTATTCTATATTCTGACTTTTACCCGGTTATCCATTCCTCCATCCTTACCCGTTGGCAGGCTTCCTGGTCGTCTGTTACTGGTAACAAACTCCGTACTCTTAAATGTTGTGTTTCCTCGTGGCCGTCCTCCTATCACCATACCCGGCTATGGGAAACGGCTCTGGCGAGGTTGCGTATTGGCCATACTCGCTTAACCCATGGTCACTTGATGGAGCGCCGCCCTGCTCCTTATTGTCCTAATTGCATTGTCCCTCTTACGATCGTGCATGTCCTTGAATGTCCTGACTTCCGGGACGAGTGTGTGTCTTGCTTTCCGACAAGAGGTACAGGTACCACTGTACCCCTGGTCATCACAGGTGACACAAGAGGTACAGGTACCACTGTACCCCTGGTCATCACAGGTGACACTAGAGGTACAGGTACCACTGTACCCCTGGTCATCACAGGTGACACAAGAGGTACAGGTATCACTGTACCCCTGGTCATCACAGGTAACACAAGAGGTACAGGTACCACTGTACCCCTGGTCATCACAGGTGACACTAGAGGTACAGGTACCACTGTACCCCTGGTCATCACAGGTGACACAAGAGGTACAGGTACCACTGTACCCCTGGTCATCACAGGTAACACAAGAGGTACAGGTACCACTGAACCCCTGGTCATCGCAGGGTTGATGACCAGGGGTACAGTGGTACCTGTACCTCTTGTGTCACCTGTGATGACCAGGGGTACAGTGGTACCTGTACCTCTAGTGTCACCTGTGATGACCAGGGGTACAGTGGTACCTGTACCTCTAGTGTCACCTGTGATGACCAGGGGTACAGTGGTACCTGTACCACTAGTAATTTGTGTTAATTTATACAAGCAATGCACGGCCCTGTTTTGCGTCCTTCTATGTTACAATATTTTCATAGTATATCAACAATATTATTATTTTTAATTAGAAAAATATATGTAGGAACTTACATTTATTTTGTGTCAAAATCTAAAGTTTTATTTAGGGTCTCGCTTCATGCAGGTCGCCGTTCAATCCCCGACCGTCTAAGTGGTTGGGCACCATTCCTTCCCCCCCCCCCATCCTAAATCCTTATGAAATTGTCACGCTACAGCCGGGGGAAGTTGTCACACTACAGCCGGGGAAGTTGTCACGCTACAGCCGGGGGAAGTTGTCACACTACAGCCAGGGGAAGTTGTCACGCTACAGCCGGGGGAAGTTGTCACACTACAGCCGTGTTATATTCAAATTCCGCGCCAGTTGGAACATAACCAATCACAGCCGAGTAGGCCTCTGACGTCATGTCACATTCACAGTCTCCAGCCATGCTTGCGGTAGTCAGTCAGCTCCACAGACCGACAGTAGTGAGGACCTCGGCTGGCCAGATATATATCTTGTTGCCTTAGCCAATAAATCAACGAACCAACATCTGTGTCTACATTCAACCCCCACACGAGGCAAAGAATACTGGTAGCAGCAGTGGGATCTAGAAATTTTTTCTGGGAAATTCAAGTTAACCCAGCATCGCCTCGTGCAACCACCTCCATACGCCGCCACCTCCATATAGCCGCCATCCTGCCACCCACGCATCAACTATTGTGCCAGACCGGGGTCCTGCCATCAACCACTACTCCAGACCAACGTATCAGAAGTAAGGGTCAATAATTTCCTGTTTGAACGCTAATTCAACAGTGAGAAGGGAAGATTCCCGCGCCAGCTATTTTTGAATCGCGCGCCACGTGGAGCCACCTGCAGCACATCACCTACCACCACCACCACCTACCACCACCTCAAGCTTTGTGAGTGTTCCAGCTCTTGCATCGTCGTCAGCCATCGTCGCAAGCGTCAATTGATAATTGTGGGGTGTTCTACAAGTTCTTCAAAGGAAATTCGTGAATAAAAAAAAAAGACTACGATTGTTTGTTTATACTGACGCCACGTGCCACATCGACGCCACGCTGCCACATCGACACCTCATCACCTCGCCACATCACCACCAGCTCCTGCTACATCATCGCTGTGAACTTCTCCAGAGATAAGTGTTCTCCACCACTATCGTCGCAATATCGTCGTCTCAGAATTTATCTTCGTGCTCCCATCTTCGTGCTACTGTGGGGTCCCCCAGCTTCGTGCGACCGCCGCTAGGAGCGTTGCTTGTCCAGCCAGATGTAAACACGCCTCACATGTGCCTCTTCACAAGTCTCGTCGCCGTTTCTGGTACTGGCTACCGTTATATCGCAAATCCTGCAGCCCTGAGTTAAGTAAATAAGGGTTCAAATATCGTGTGCTATGGTTTAATGAGGTTTAACGTAAATAATATCCATAATATCCTGTGAATTAACCATTCAGTGACTTGTTAAATATTGGAGCTGGGTCCAGTACTCCATGCCCACAGTTTTCTTGTGTGATTTCAACATTCCTGCTTCTCACAGTCATTGATTTGAATATTAAGTGATCTACTAGTGTTATTGGTAAATTCAAATTCCAGAGAAGAAAGAAATAATTGTTTCTAGTAGTATATTTTGCATAATAGAAATTTATTTTTGAAATTTCCATAGACAATTGAACATAGAAAAATTCTGATATTTCTCCAGACCTAACTTTGAAATTAATCCTTTACGCATTTTATTTTACACTTTTATCATAGCATGTTACCCATGTGCCTGTGTGCAATTTGTTTTTGCTGAACCCATTTTTCATGCATTGCCACTTGTTGTGTTGAATCTTTTTAATGAAATTTTGCAATTGCATTTTCCAGTTTTTATTCTAAATTGTGTGCTTAGTCTGGTTTAATTAATTTACATACATCTAATTCCAGCCATTTTTTTAATGAAAGATTGCTAAAATTAATTCACAATTTGTTTGTTCTTAATTATTTTCTTGCCTAGCCCAATTTAATAATTTTATTTCTGCCAATTTTTTTTACTTTAGCCAATTGATATTTTTTTGAGTGTTTATTGTTGTGTATACTATCTCTGATGCCAGGTGCACTTAATTATAATCTGCGTTCAAATATTAATTCAACGGCTGTAACAATGCCTACCACTGTTGAAACTCCCTCAGACTTAACAGGAGCAGTTGCTCATCCCAATGGCCAGAGATCAGCTCAGGAAATGGCTATTCCTCTTTTTGCTGGCGAATCGCGCCTTTTAGAATCTTGGTTTAGTAAGGTTGAAGCGAAAACAGTTGCACGTTTTTCTAAGCCTACTGATGCCGAATACTTGGCAATTGCACGGTCAGCTGTAGACACAACCAGAGGTGATGCACGTTTCGTTGTTGATGAGAAAGCCATTGTTAGCCTCCAGTCTTGGTCTGAATTTAAAGATTTCTTTCGCCGTCGCTTTGTTAATAAAGGAGACCTTGACCCGTATAGGTTAGTCAAGAAAATTGCCAATGCCACCATGCAGCCTGGTGAGTCGTTTAATGCATTTACTAGCCGTCTCGATCAGTATCTTTATGCCTTAGTGTCGGCTATGAATAATTCGACTTGGTTAGATAAAGACGACAATCTGTCCCCTGAGTCTATGGCTAAAATGATAGCGTTTGGTACTTAATGCATTTTGCCCCCGAGCATACTAAGCCAATCGTTGAGCAACAAAATTTTGGTGTTAAACATGAAATTGGTGAAGTGTTTGAAGCCATTAACAATGCTGCCGATAAACTAGCTCCCCGAAGTGCTCAACTGTTGCCACCCTCTGATACTGTAAATGTAGTAACAAGCTCTCAGCAGCCTTCCACAAATTCTCAAAACTCTTGGTCGCAGAACCGCACCCATGCTCGTAGCCCCAGTCAAATTCAAATTCGCCGCCTCATAAATTGCCGAAACGCCATAGTCCACAACCATCCGCTTCCTCATGTTGGCATTGTGGTAAAAGTAACCACATCGCAAGGGACTGTTGGTCCGCACCTAGATCATCACCTCCTAGACAATTCTCTCGGTCCCCTCGTCAATCTAATCATTCTAGGCTACCATATTGCAAGTACCATAAGCAAGTCGGTCACCACACTGCGGATTGTAGAGCTAGGCAAAGGGCATCTCCACCTCGTAACTCCCATGGTCAATCTTGGCGAGGCTCACAGCGTCCAAGACATTATCAGAACCCTCGTAATTACAACTCCCAGCCAAACTATAATGCAAGTTCCAATTATAATACTCAGTCGCAGAATGCTGGAGTTCAGAATGTTCACTCCATGTCGTCGGGAAACCCCCAAGGCCATCCGCTAACCAATTCAAGCTAGCCAATCCTAGTGCCCTCCCTGTGTATTCAGTAGCTGCTCAAAATAGATTTGGACACTTGACAGAGGAGGACACTGACTCTAGACCAGTTGTAGATGTAGACGGAACCACAGTACATTTAACCCAGACAAGACGCAGATATCCCAGACAACATAAGTCAAAAGTAGTAATTTGTCCAGTCTCAAGTGATGGTCCCCTTGTATCAGCCATTGTACATGGTAGAGTTTTAAAAGTTTTTCTTGATTCAGGTGCAAAAATTAATATTGTCAAGCCCTCAGCTCTTAGAGATATTGCAAGTAAGCACCCTACTACTTTAAAACAGTCACACATAACTTTTCTAAGTGGTATTTCAGGAAATAAAGTAAAAGTTCAGGGTGAAATTGACCTCCCACTCAAGTTCAATGTTGTCACATTGTCTATAACATGTTTAGTTGTTGACATTATTCATTTTCCTGGAGACATTCTCTTAGGTCTGTACACCATGATTGAAGAAAATATTGCATTGTTTCCGCATCGTTGGAACATAAGTATCAAAGACCACATCATACCCTTGTGTAGCATGTATCGACAGGGCCATGAGTTCAATCTTCATTCAGACTACGTTAATTTCGTAGACACCCACCTTGCTAGCGTAGGTTTGTCAGATCATTGTCGTGTTAGCATACCCGAGAAAATAGGCACTCGATTGAAGCATCGTAGTGGTGCAGTTGTTAGGGAGAGTGAGTATCGGGATCTTATTACGCACACCTGATCTATTTTCAATGTTTATTATGCAATTTTCACATGTAAGCCATTATTGAATGCCACCGAGGTCCTTTCAGTATCATTGTAACTTTATAGCTAGCCAGAGCTTGTCGACAAGGGACGTCGACTTGGTAGCGTGTCCGAGCGGTGTTATATTCAAATTCCGCGCCAGTTGGAACATAACCAATCACAGCCGAGTAGGCCTCTGACGTCATGTCACATTCACAGTCTCCAGCCATGCTTGCGGTAGTCAGTCAGCTCCACAGACCGACAGTAGTGAGGACCTCGGCTGGCCAGATATATATCTTGTTGCCTTAGCCAATAAATCAACGAACCAACATCTGTGTCTACATTCAACCCTCACACGAGGCAAAGAATAGCCGGGGGAAGTTGTCACGCTACAGCCGGGGAAAGTTGTCACGCTACAGCCGGGGGAAGTTGTCACGCTACAGGCGGGGAAAGTTGTCACGCTACAGGCGGGGAAAGTTGTCACGCTACAGCCGGGGAAAGTTGTCACACTACAGCCGGGAAGTTGTCACGCTACAGCCGGGGGAAGTAGTCACGCTACAGCCGGGGGAAGTTGTCACACTACAGCCGGGGACAGTTATCACGCTACAGCCGGGGGAAGTTGTCACGCTACAGGCGGGGAAAGTTGTCACGCTACAGGCGGGGGAAGTTGTCACGCTACAGCCGGGAAAGAGATAAATAGTTAATCAGTGAAACATTAACACAAGGCATGAAAATCTAACATAGTTACATAGATATGGGTTAACACATGGTGCAATGAAAATCTTCATGGCGTTGGCATATTAGATGGAGATCTTTGTTAGGAAAGCATAGTGGGAACGTTTGAGGCAAAACTTAAAGATAAAACTTAAACTTAAAACTCATTTCATATACTCATACATAAAACTCATTTCACAGATGAATATTTAAACCAGCTGAGTATCTGAGAGCTTCACGTCATTCACTGTCAAATCAGTAGTATCGGAGAGACAGACATCATGTTAGGGCAGGATGTTGTATAGTTAGTGTGAGATTTTCAAACTGGTGCTCCACTTTCCTCACATTGATTCTCAAAAGGCTTACAACACGCTCTTACTGAACACAATCGACACGTCGTACATATCAATTCAACATTAGTCTTTAAACCTTTCAATAAAACAACCCACGTAACTCCATCTGTCGGACCATGAATGTTACAGCACTAAACGTTAGTGCTGTCAACCGTTCATCAATTGAATGCCACGTGGCGTGAAAATATATTTGAAAGACAATGCTGATTAAACGGCAAAAGTGGAACCTAAAAGACGAAATGAAGACATCAACACATCACAAAGTTCAGCACAAACAAATAAAGCAATTTACGCTGGATGGACAGAGACCATAACACCGGAACTGCAACTTCAGGTTCTGCAGGATGGCACAAGAACTCGACCATCTATTAACCAATTGTTACGTTGAATAAGAACAGTAAAAGATCAGAGGCAGACATGCATCGGATTAGGAATATTTGCCTAATCCGATGCATGTCTAATCTCATTTGATTGGAAATAGGTTTACGGACGAAAAAAAGATGTTAGCATTTTGATAAATGTCTAACCGACCAATAAAACGTTTTTTAAAACAATGTTGAGTGATAAACCAAATCAAGTACAAATAAAATCTGAGAACCCAGTTGCCTTACACTTAACTTCTGTTCATGTCCAACACCGTCAAACTCACCAACGTTAAAGTCGGGAAATTCATGACGACAGCCGTAGGCGAGCACCTGTCCAGGCGAGTGTGGGGCAACCCGTCTCAGCATTGTGAGTGGTACCTCGCACACGCGGTCGTAATCCTGGTGAGGTTAAGAGGTCAGGTTAGGGTGAGCCCCTGGGCTGGTGCAGTACCAGAGGTGTGTGCGTGTGTGTACTAACCTAGTTGTGCTTGTGGGGGTTGAGCTCTGGCTCTTAGGTCCCGCTTATCAACCGTCAATCAACTGGCGTACAGATTTCTGAGCCTACTGGGCTCTATCATATCTTCATTGGAAACTGTGTATGGAGTCAGCCTCCACAACATCACTTCCTAATGAATTCCACCTGTTAACTACTCTGCCACTGAAAAAGTTCTTTCTAGCGACCCTGTGGCTCATTTCGGTACTCAGTTTCCACCTGTGTCCCCCTTCTTCGCGTACCACCCGTGTTAAACAGTTTATTTTTATCTAACCTGTCAATTCCTCTGAGAATTTTGTACGTAGTGATCATGTTTCCCCTTACTCTTCTGTCATCCAGGGTGGTGAGGTGAATTTTACGCAGCCTTTCCTCGTAACTCATGCCTCTTAGTTCTGGGACTAGCCTAGTGGCATACCTCTGAACTTTTTCCAGCGTCGTCTTGTGTTTGACAAGGAATGGGCTCCATGCCACATACTCCAGGATTGGTCTTACATATGTTGTATACAATGTTCTGAATGATTCCTTACACGGATTCCTGAAGGCTGTTATGATGTTAACCAGCCTTTCGTATGCCGCAGATGTAATTCTTTTTATATGGGCTTAAGGAGACAGGTTTGGTGAGATATCAACTCCTAGATCTTTCTCTCTGACCCCTTTCATGATGTTCGTCATCTCCTATTCTGTATCCTGTGTCTGGCCTCCTGTTACCACTGCTAGTTTCATTACCTTGCATTTACTCGTGTTGAAAGTTAATAGCTATTTGCTGGACCATTCATTCTGTCTGTGTAGGTTATCTTGTAGCTTCCTAATATCTTCCTCTGTTTTAATTCTCCTCATAATTTTTGCATCATCAGCAAACAATGAGAGGAACGACCCTATACTCTCTGGGTATAGAGACACATTTACATATATCAGAAACAGTATAGGTCCAAGGACTGAACCCTGCGGGACTCCAATTGTGATGTCTCGCCAATCTAAGACCTCACCTGACACAGTGACTCGCTTTCTTCAGTTGCTAAGGTACTCCCTTATTCAATGGTGTACCTTCCCTTTCACTTCCCAGGAGTACTATTCCTAGCACTGTGAAAAAGTTTGGATAATTTTTCGATTGACAAATTCATTTAATTTCTTTATCCTTATTCCTGTCGTGATATTCTAATATTAAATCAGTCAACTTTAACTGAAAACGTAGAGGGGTCTCCCGAGGAAGGACTTGCTTAGCTAACACGCTTAGTGTAGTGAGCAC
The DNA here is from genome assembly GCA_020271785.1 of Procambarus virginalis. Lineage (NCBI taxonomy): Eukaryota > Metazoa > Arthropoda > Malacostraca > Decapoda > Cambaridae > Procambarus > Procambarus virginalis. The sequence goes on from WNGS01003388.1 coordinate 3,077,720, forward strand.
CTCATTCCTCACTCTGGGACCATAGAAGAACAATTGAGTGGGCGCGAGCAAATGCCGAGACCTCAAAAGTTATAAATGCCCTTCACTTAGGGCGACGACCTTCGTCATTCGTTGTAGCGAATCTAACGAGTAGGTCACAGGATCTCACATTTAGTTTTGTTGTGTGGTGCTATGAATTCAGCTCTAATTCTCAAAAAGCAGTTTCAGTTGAATAGCAAAAGTACTTTCAGGTATGTGGCAGAACAATGGTACATCAGTAAAATGTGTGGGGTGTAACGAAAAGACAGTGTTCAACATAACAACAGTTTATTCAACAAAGTACTAACTACTACAACAAAGAAAGAAATATCAATGACGTTATTTGAAATCCTTCCTGTGACACTTTCACTCACAGCTAGACACCAGCCATGAGTGCTGCAAAAAGAATTAACTTGAACATACTGAGTGATCACAGAGGAATCAATCAAGCAAAACATACTAAGGCTATAACCACTACGCAACAACAACGTAGGTTAGGAGACACACCTCCAATAACTTCCATTCAGTTACTTTACGCTACTTGCAGCTCTCTCCTGCAAAAGCAGTTGCAATGCAATCAAACTATTAGCTTATCAATGACATGACAATGACTAATGGGGTTTCTGGCAACTCCAGCAACCCTCCTCAATTAAATTCCCCCGTTAACACTCCGTCCCTCGGACGATCAACAATCAATAACTAATTGATTACGGTAATATCAAAGTAACACTTACGTTAACTTAATCTTGTCTCCCACAGACAAATCAAACTGCAAAACTGTCACTTATAACTCTGAATTACACAAACACTATCCGTCGAGCGTTCAGTGAGTAATCCCTGTACTCTAGACAGCTGATTAATCCCAGTTCGAGTTATGTTATTGTTTACTATCGCCCCTTCGATAGTTTACTACAATCTCAATGTCCAAAGTGCCAAGAGACCGGCAATCCCCCTCATTACCTTTGAGCAATTAATTACTATCCCGAAGATGAATAATTAATTATTACACAAATATNAGGAAACCATACCTTTTCTCGTTGCAGCTGTTTAGTCCTAACAAGACCTTGGTGTCATGATGTGCAAGACTTCAGAGCACGCTGCTGAAGAACAGCTGAATGAAATACGAGTACCTCGCAGCACGGTGTCGCGTTCGTTGTTGCGTAAAACATAATTCTGTCTGGATGCGTTCAAGTGCTTTGAATGTATCTTTGTCAACTTCTGAGGGTGGGATGCGTGGAAACATTTTCTTAGTCAATGCATCCACTGTTGCTTGCAGAGTTGGGTCCTCTAGGGTTGCAGTACGGATTTCATCAAGAGTGAGAGCCTTAGGGACTGCATCACAGGTTACAGAGTGTACATATTCCTCAGCAACTTGCTGATGCTGGTGATGGTGAAACTGTTGGCAGGATGTCGACTGATGTAATCAGCAGGATTGCCTGCACCCGGCTTGTATTTCACCGTAGAGTTGTATGGTTGCAGACGAAGAGCCCATCTCTCAATGCGAGCTGGTGGTTTGGACTTGGAATATTGAAGATGGTCTCCAACGGTTTGTGGTCAGTGACTATCGTGGTGAAGGTGCACCAAGCAGATACACATTGAAGTGTTCACAGCCCCATACAAGAGCAAGAGCTCCTTCTCTGTCTGACTGTATCATTGCTCAACTTCTGTGAGAGAACGGCTGGCGTAGGCAATTACTACTCTGGAATCTGGTTGACCAGGTTGGTGTTGGGATAAAACAGCACCTAGACCAACAGGACTAGCATCCACCGTTAACTCAGTGTCCATTGATGGATCAAAGTACGCAGCAGTCACATTCTCTACTAGTGCATCTTTCACAGCATCAAATGCATTTTGCTCGATATCGCTCAGTACCATGATGCATTTTTCTTCAGGAGCTCACGTAGAGGCTTCGTAATGGTAGCAAAATCTGAATGAAGCGAGAACAGTAGTTTGCCATTCCCAGAAAACATGTACCTCAGTAGATGTTGAAGGAGGTGCAGCATTTTGACATCTGCAACTTTCTTAGGATCTGGAGACAGACCTTTGTCACTAAGTACATGTCCAAAGAATTCAATTTTATGTTGATTGAACTCACACTTTGTTCGGCTTAGCATCAGATTCTTTTCTCGTAAGCGTTGCAATGTTGCACAAAGAGCTTTGTCGTGTTCAGCTTGGGTACGACCATAAACAATGATGTCATCAGACATGTTGTCAGCATTAGGTATGTCTTGCAAAACCTGGCTGATGATGTGCTGGAATACCTCAGCAGCACTGTTAATACCAAAACTCAGGCTGCTTGTACCTATACAACCTCGATGTGTCGTAAACGTTGTGATGAACCGACTACTCCCATCATCAAGTTCAAGCTTTGATAGCCCTTGTTTAAATCTAACTTGCTGAATACAGTTGCACCATTCAAGCGGTATATCATATCATCTACAGTGGGTGTAGGATGGCGTTCACGCATTATTGCCTTGTTGGGAACATGCATGTCCACACATATTCGTATCTCATCTGGATTCTTCGGCTTTGGTGGAGTGACAATTGGGCTTACCCATGGTGTTGGGCCTGTTACCGGTTCAATGATATCTAGTTATCAGCCTATCCAGTTCGGCATCGACTTTCTTGTGAGTATGGAATGACTGTCGGCGATGTGGTTGGGCAACTGGAATTACATCTGGGTTGATATGCAGATGTACTTTGCTATCAGTATAACAACCTATGGATTCAAATCGATCAGAAAATTCAGCAACAATAGCATCAACATTGTTTGCAGATTCCACTGCTACAGCATTAGAAAGCTGAAGTAGTCCCAATTTGGTTGAAGTCTTGTAACTGAGTAGAGATTCCTTTGCATTTCTAACAACATGGAATGTAGTAGTGAGCATTGCACTCTTTGACTTAATCTCTGCAGTGAAAGTTCCAATCACTGACAAGGCTACCTTTGAAGCATAGGCAGTGGCTTTGCCATTATAGTTTTCAAGCTTTGGGAACTGTTTTTTAAATTTCTCATAGTGGCACTCAGCAATGGTGTCAATGTTTGATCCAGTGTCAATGAGAACTTTGAGACAAATACCAGCAATGTATACTATAGTCTCTGGGTTGTTTGGAAGATCATTCCATTCTGTGATTGCTTGTACTCCATAAATGTAATCACATTCACTGTCATCTGAGACTGGCTGTAATGACATGTTGTCTAGTACATTATTACATTCTGGATATGAGGTGCACTATTGCGTTTACCACCTCGACACTTATGACCTGATCCTCGTACAGTGCTTTTATTCACTGACTGTGGTTTCTTTAGTGCGGAACGACACATAGCACCCAAATGACCTAGTTTCCCACACTCGTAGCACTTCTTACCTTGAGCAGGACAAACATTATCTTGGTGTGGGTAGTCTCCTCCACAATTGTAACATTTATTGTCGATACCCTCTGATGTGGGTCGTTGTGACTGCTTGAGTCTTGTTCCATGACTCCAGTTGTGATGTGATTCTGCTCAATTTGCTGTTAGTATTGGCTTGATATCTTCTTTGAGCACGGTGTCCTGCCAGAACCTTACATACCTCATCACTGTTAGTAACAGTGGCAGAACCGTTGTTGGCACTGCATTCCATGACACGAGCATCACGTGCAGCATCTTCCATTCGACGAGCCATATCGATTATTGTTAAGAGAACTTTCATCATCAACAAGTTCTAGAGCTCTTCGACGGAGACGTGTAGATGTGCATGTTTCAATATTTGCTTTGATTTCTTTGTCAACATCAGCAAACTCACAATGGGCTGCTAAACCCTGCAGACGTGTGTGGTATTGATCAACAGTATCATTAGAGAGTTGTTTCGCTCTCCTGAAATGCATAATTTCCATAGCTGTATTTTGCCTTGGTTTGAAGTGCTCAGTTAATTTGGCCTTGGCAATGTCATAATCTTTGGCACCACCAGTGTCTTTCTGTGTGTCAAAGATGTCACAAACTCGATCACCTACATAATGAAGTAGAAAGGCACGCTTTCTTTCAGCACTTTTGATGTCAGAAACTGTCAACAAATTTTCAAACCTTTTAAACCATTTGATCCACCACTGTGACAGGTTTGTATGGTTACAGTCAGGATCAAATGCAGGAAACTGAGGTATATTTGCCATTTTTACTGAATAAATGTATACTTATCACTTAAATGTTCCTCAGAATACTAAACACTTACTGCAATGTATATGTTAGTTAAGAATTCACTGTAATTACTTTATTTTTGCAAAGCACACAAGCATTTTAATGCAAAAGTTCACAGCAGTGCACAATACAGCAGCAACTTACTTCTTACCTAGCCTTGTATACATGTGGTGTTGTTCCTACTCACAGCACCACAGCAGTTGTCAGCAGTTAACACAACAGTAGTTAGCAATTGGTACAGGAGTTGTCAGCAGTTGGTACAGCATGTGTCAGCAGTTGGCACAGCAGTCAGTTCACAGTGTGAAAAAAGTTATAGCACAGAGCGTCGTTTCATATACAAAACATTGGGTTTTGTACACTACATCAAAGCGTCGTTTCATACACAGCATCAGCAGATTCCTCAGTACACAGCTTCAATCAGCACATAGCTTGGGTAGCACATAGCTTGGATAGCACACAGCATTGGTTAGCACACAGCATTTGTTAGCACACAGCGTTGGTTAGCACACAGCATCGGGTATGATGCTCACAGACAGCACGACTTCTCCGGGGGCGACACAGCATGCTTCTTCCTTGTGTTTTAAGCTGAACAAATACCTGCATTCACTGTTCATCCTCGTCGCCAGTGTGGTGTTTGTGTGTTACTGAGGAAGTCTTGGTTGTAGGGTTGATATAAAGCCATTGCTTGGTTACTGACTTTAATACTTATAAACGATTACATGACTAGCTGCTTCCAAGCTGGTGGCGTCCTGTACGCTTTCTTGTTTACCTCCTGCTCTCGTCTGAGCCACATCACATACAAACGGATGGTACTGTTTTCTATGAACATGACAAGCGGGTGGCTGCATCCTGAGAAGGAGCAGCAATGACACATGTACTGAGACGGGAGGGGTGGAAAGTAACTGAGGCATCTACTGAATCAACAAGGTGCCTATGGAAGGAGAATTCGTCAGGTGTAGAATCCAGGGGTAGGAGATCAAAGTATTTGCCTCACGAAGCGGGACCAAACAAGGCTTGGTAGGCATTAGTACGGGACGGGATCGTGCTAGTGCGGCCGTGGTGTGACGGCGTTGAGAACCCCCAGAGAGAGAAAGAGAGCGGTTAAAAGGCGCAGTAGTCACAATGAGAGACTGACCCGTGCCAGGAGACGAGGTGGTCATCAATGGGGGGCTTGTGGCTCGACCCAACCACAGAGGACGGACGTGAGCCAATTGGAGTAGTCAGGAGGGTCAAAGGAGGAGGAACAAGGTTGGGGCCCAATGCAGCATGGGCTACAGAGCCTGGTCTTCCAACACAGTCCGAATCAAGGGGCTTGGTCGCCCACCCCACGAGCCCGAGAAGTTACAAGAGGAACAGTATGTAACATAAATATAAGAAGAATGACTTTCATTCACGAATGTGCTGCCACACCTACCACGGAGCCATAATTAGAGGATAGGACACCCAACAAGAGACATATTGCCGGTCTTGGCAGGGCCCCACTAGGGGTGTGTCGTGAGTATTCGCCCTACAATCCCCACATTAAGACCCATCAGTCCGTCGAGATCATGTTCAGCGACGAAAGGAGGATTGACAATAAAAGCGTCCCCTCGCTCAAGACGTTGGGTACCACAGTTCTACGGGTGAGAGAGTATGCCTTCCCAAACACCCAGGCATAAAAATAGAAGAAGGTCAAAAGAATAATCAAAACTGGTAAAAGGTCGGCAGGAAATGACAATGAGAAAGGAGAAGGGGGGAGGAGAAAAACGAAACATAAGGTAAAGGAAAAGTTATCCGGCAGAATTCGAAACGACAGAAGCAGGAGTATAAGGCTACAAAAGGACAGAGGACTGTCCAATGGAGCATCACACTCCAGCAGCCGCCCACCAAGCCTCCTTGGTGCTCCTGGGAATTCATCACGACTCATTCGCTCCACTTACTTCCCACTTCATCATGTTACAGTGTTCGAGGTGGAATTATGTAAATATAGTAGTCACCATTACTTTTTCCAATAGAGTAACTTATTCCTTTGATTGTTCTTATAATGTAATTGTCAAGAATATTTCAGAGGTTATTTTGTTATGTTTAAGTTTTCAGTAATGTGTTTAATTGTTTATGTTTGTTGTTTAATCTTGCAACTTTCACACTGCATTTTTTTTAGTTGCTTTTGTTAGATGTGAGTGAGAGCAATTTTACACCTGCCTGGTATAAGGTGTGCTACCGAAACACGTCACGTTACTGAAACTCCTACATAGCTATATAAGAAGGAAAATGACAGTGAATGACCAAGTGACCAGGTTCCAAAAATTGGGAGGCCAGTGTACAGAGAATGCTCAATAAATTTGTAAGGAGCTCAATGCCAGATTCCATGGAGTGTTCACCTCTGAGCCTGAACACCTTCCGGAGCTAGTTGAGGAAGTAGCCCATGACGAGAAACTATAAAATATTGAGGTAATAGCAGAGGAAGTAAGAATACAGCTATCATCACTGGATGTAACTAAAGCTACTGGGCTAGATAGAATATCACCATGGATGTTAAAAGAAGCAGCACAGGCCCTCAGCATACCCTTAGCACTAATCTTTAATGAGACACTTACAAAGAAGGAATTGCACAGCTGATGGAAGAATGCTAATGTGGTGTCAATCTATAAGAAAGGAGATAGAGAAAAAGCACTTAACTAGAGACCATTGTCACTCAAAAGCATCCCTTGCAAAATCCTTTTAAAAATTATAAGGTTAGCAATAGTTGCATACCTAGAAAGAATTAGGTTTGTAAACAAACAACAACACTGTTCTAGAGAAGGGAAATCATGCCTGATGCATCTCGTGGAGTTTAATGATAAGGTAGCGAAAATAAGGCAAGACAGAGAAGGCTAGGCAGATTGCGTATTTCTGGACTGTCAAAAACCCTTTGAGATAGTATCACACAGGAGGTTCCTATACAAACTTGAGAGGCAGGCGGGAGTTAGACGGAAACGCATTAATGGGTAAGGAATCACCTGACAGACAGGTGTCATAGAGTGACAGTGAGGGGCAAGGAGTCCGACTGGCGTAGAATAACAAGAGGGTTGTCTCAAGGATCGGTTGGACCCATACTATTCCTCATTTACGTAAACGACTTGACTGCAGGAGTTAAGTCTTATGTCGATGTTTGCAGATGAGGCGACACTAATGAGGAGGGCTGAGACAGATGATGATTGTAAGATTCTCTAAGATGACTTGAACAGGTTGCAGAGCAAGCCCGAGAAATGGCTGTTAGAGTTCAAAACCAGTGAGTGTAAAGTGATGAAAGTGGGCTAAAGAGCCAGGTAACCAAATGGCCAATACACATTGACGGGAAACTTCCTCCCTATAATGTTTAGAGAAAAAGACATGGGAGTAGATATGCCACCAAACCTAACTCCAGAGGCTCAAATAAATAAAATAACGTCAGCCGCCAACTCTACTCTGGCAAAAGTCTAAACGTTCTTTAGAAACTTGAATAAGTAGACATTTAGATAACTGTATACCGCCTATGTGAGGCTAGTCTTAGAGTATGCCGCCCCATCGTGGAGCCCCTATCTAAAAAAACACATAAGAGAGCTCAGAAAGGTGCAGAAGTTTGCAAGGAGACTCGTCCCAGAGCTGCGAGAGATGATGTACGAAGAGGTACTGAAGGAACTAAACCTAACGACGTTAGAAAGGAAAGGAGAGAGAGAGGGGGACATGATACAGATGTATAAAATACTCAGAGGGATTGACAGAGTGGAAACAGAAGATATGTTTACAATGAATAACAATAGAACAAGGGGGCACGGATGGATGCTTGAGTCTCAGATGTGTCATAGGATGTTAGAGAGCTTACTTTTAGCATAAGGGTAGTGAGTAAATGGAATGACCTAAAGAAGCAGGTTATAGAGGCAAACTCTATTCATATCTTTAAAAGTTGGTATGATTTAGAAACAGGACAAGTGTTATTACATTAGACAACCAACGGCTTGAAAAGCGGTGTCCAGAGGTTAGAGCTCAATCCTGCAGGAACAAATTGGTAAATACAAATAGGTGAGTAAGTACAAATAGGTGAGTACTCATACACAGGGCCTTGCGCCTAAGTGGACAGCACTCTGGAGTCGTAGTCTTAAGGGCCCGGGTTCGATTCCCGGTCGAGGCAGAAACAAATGGGGAGAGTTTCTTTCATCAAATACACTTGTATACAATGGTCTGTCTATAAGGCATTTGGTGCATCTAATGCACCTAGCAGTAAATAGGTACTTGATAGTTATACAGCTGCTACAGGTTGATTCCTGGGATTGTGTGTGTTAGAGAAAAATATATGTAGTAGAATTAATAGAGGAAAAAAAATTATTTGCTAGAAAGTCGGGGTCCAAGAGCTAATAGTTTGATTCTGCAGACAGAAAGAGTAAACACAAATAGTAAGTAAAGGATGATGTTCGACCTATGTAGTCGAAGATGACCATCATGACTTCAACATATCATTGCGAAGTTTGGTGGCTTTGTGTCAGAAGATGAGGGATGAGGCCAATCTGGGTCCGTAAGGCTCGCTCACACACAGGACATTTGTGGGTGAGTGTTACTGTAGAGGTGGAGGTTGTTCTAGCTTTGTAAGCAGTACGTTTCCTCTGGGCCTATGCAGTCCATCTACTCTCTGCCAAACGGGCCCCTGTTGTGACTTTGCTTTTCCAAATTGGGAGTTAATGGGCTAGCGACTCCCAAGTATTGGAGATAATGCCGTGGTCTTTGAGAGTCACCTTAAGGCAGTTTGTAAATCATTTCTTCTGTTGCCCAACTGAACGTGTGCCCTGGCATAATTCTCATACATCAGCTGTTTTGGCAACTGGCTGTCAGACATTCTAACAACATTGCCTGAAAACTCACTCATCACAGCCGGGGTATTCTGTTAGAGGGTGTTAGAGACTGGGATTACCGGCCCCTTCCAGGATCTCCTTATCTTGGATTTCGTTGTGTCACCTGATGTGGAAGAGTCTGCAGAGACTGCTCAAGTGAAAGTGATTGAAAGTAAAAGCTGTTTGGCGTGTAAGCTGTAGACAGTCCAGATCACACTGACGTAGAGAAGAGTGGTGAGTACCACTGCATGATAGACTTTCAGTTTCGTAGTAAGGCTGAGGTCTTTCCGCTCCCAGACATTCTCACGGAATCTTCCAAATGAAACGCTGGCCTTGGCGATCCTCGTGTTATCTTCTGCGTCTATGTTCACCACTCTTGAGAGTATGGTGCTAAAATAGGTGACCAGGTTCTGCCCCTTGACAGTGATGTGCAGTTCATTGTAGGGTATACCTGGTGTGAGTTGGTACATGACTTCAGTCTTTTAGGTGCTGATGATGAGACCGAAGTTGTCGCAGGCTTGTGAGAAGCAGTCAGTTTCGAGCTGCATCAATTGCTCTGTGCTGGCGTGGATGGTGCAGTCATCGACGAACAGGAAATATCTTATGGCAGTTTTCTTCAAATTGTAATGGAATGCAGGCGCCTGAGGAAAACAGCTCACTGTCAAACTTCTCCATTACCGTCTTCTCTGCTGACCGAGTCGAGGGCCTTGCTCAGGTCGACGAAGGTCACGAAGTGATCACTATGTTGCTCTCGGCATTTTTCTTGGAGCTGGCGTGCAGAAAATATATCGACAATTCCACGTTAGTGTGAAAGTCGTATTTGGTTTCTGGGAGGAGACCCTGCAAAAGGTGTAGCAGGATACGATCAAGAAACTTCCCGGCGATGGAAAGAAGTGAAATACTCGGTGATTATCGCAGGACTGGCGTTGCCTCTCCTCTTGTAAATATGAAATATGCTGGCATCTTTTAACTGTTGTGGGGCCTTCCCTTCATTTAACATGGACTGGAAGAGCTTTGCCAGTTTCTTCATCATGGCTGATCCTCCTGTTTTGCACACTTTAGCAGGGATTGCATCTGATCCTGGCGCTTTACCACAAGAAAGCTGCTTGATGGCCTTTCTGACTTCTTCTGTGGAAGGTTTATTAAGGTCCTGGTTGATCTCCCCTTTAGGTAGTCGAGCAATGACCTCATCGATGATTGTGGCAGGGCAGTTAAGGACCTGATCAAAGAAGCACAATCAATCGGTCTAAGATCTGCTTCTTTGTCAGCAGTTAAGCTCATCTGCACTGAGGAGGGATGCGGAGCCAGAGGATTGTAGTCCATATATAACAGCAGTCTCCGTGGCGCAGTGGTAACACACTTAATGTGCAATTCTCGAGCGATTTGGCCTAGGTTCGTATCCTGGCCAAGGAGGATTGTGTAGACACTAATCCTTAATTATGCCTCTGTTCACCCAGCAGCGACTGGGTACGTAGTTGTTAAATGATTTGGCAGGTCGTATTCCAGGGAAAATTAAAGTTAAGGACCTGCTCGAAATGCTATGCGTGTTAGTGGCTTTAGAAGAATGTAAGGTCTCTTGAACATATAAATAAAATACAAAAATAAAAATAACCTTCAGAGCGTCATAGACACACGTGGTGTTGGGACTGCTTGCATAAACCTTGGATTTCATCGGTCTTCTTGCTAAACATGCGTCCTGCATGTTACGGAGATTCCTTTGCACTATTCTTTGAGCACTGGCAAAGGCATCTTTCTTCCCTTATGATGTAGGGTCATTCTGTAATCGGAGATGCAGTAGACAGCATCTCTGAAGACTGCCCACCTCACCTAAATGCTGTTCTGGCCATTCTAGGGTGTCTATCATCCTGCCTTCTAGGTCGTCGGAGAATCCTTCAGCAACTTTGCTGCTCATCAGCTTAGAGACACTGAGTCTCTTTTCAGTCTTTTGACTATGGGGTCTTCTCGTGGGTATGGTGAATGGTTTGCACTTGGACACAATGAGGCAATGGTCAGTCCAGCAGTCAGCACCACACAGGGCCTTACTCACTCTCATGTTCTGCCTGTCTTTCTACCTATTGATGACAATCAGATACCAATGCCGAGAGCATGGGTGCTTCCATGATGTCTTCTTGCGGATGGGAAGGTGAAACAGTGTAATGGTGGTGTTGAGGGTGTACGTAGCACACACCATGACGAGCATAAGGCCGTTGCTGTTGCACTTGTCAGTGGTATTTCTTCCAATGATCCCTTCCTTGGTCTGGTAGTCAGTCCCTACTCTGGCATTGAAGTCCTCGAGAATAACAAGCTTCTCTAATTTTGGACTACTGCAGTGAGGTTGTAGAGTTCCTCACAGAACATTTCCTTGATGTCATCTGGGTTGGTCATGGTTGAGGCATACGTACTGATCAGTGTTGCACTCATTGCTTCCAAGTGGGAGCTGGAGTGTCATTAGGCGGCCGTTAATGCCCTCTGGGAGCTTGACAAGTTGTTGGGCAGGGTGGAATCTGATGGCAAATCTAATGCCAGCTTCAAGTTATTCGGCGTTACTGCTACCACTCCAAAAAAGTGGTACTCTGTAAGTACTGACATCCACGTAAGAATTTTCACTCTCACTTGTGAATAACTAACTGAAATTTTAACTTTAATTACATTTATTTTAGAATTGATCGTTGGTGATATTTAGTGATCAACATCTTGCCTGTATATTTGTTACCAGGGTGATGCACAGGGCAGCTGCCGCCATGACGAAAATTCCAACACTTCCTCTCTGTTCAGGATCACATATTCCTGTGTTGGGGTTGGGTACAGGATCCCTTGGCCACAAAGGCAAAGTAAGTGAATCTTGTTTTCATACAATCTATATAAATAAATATGTAAATGATTGTTTGTTCAAAATTGCTAATCTCCAAAAGTTTTTCCCCGATTGCTTTGAAATTTTTACACAACGTTCCATTCGCATCAGAGCGGGTTTTTATATGCATATTATATAGATGTCTGTGACGGGAAAAACATGCTTTTTTAAAAAACTGTGTTTTTCATGTATTTTTCTTGTGAGGGAAATCTTCGAAACCTCTTTACCGATTGCTTTGAAATTTTGACACAACGTTGCATTGGAACAGGTGTGTGTTTTTATATACCAGCTATATACATGCTTCACCTGTAACAGGAAAAACATGCTTTTTTTGAAAAACAGCGCTATCTGTTGGACGTAAGAGCCACACACTCTGTAATCTCTGAAAGTTCTTTACTGATTGCTTTGAAATTTTGACAATGTTCCATTCAAATTAGCGCATACTTTTATATATATACTACGTAGATGCCACACCTGTGACAGGTAAAAACATGCTTTTTTATAAATACAGCAACATCCGTTGCACAAAATAGCAACATAGGCTAAACTAAATATGTTATGATTCCATTTCACTGTTTCCAATTGCATTGATCATTGATAAATTTAATTTTCACAGATTTCGATTTTTTCCATTTTGATTTAATTTTTTTCTGTGACATTGCATTAGAAATGAGTTGTGTAATTTACCATACTGTTCATTTCATAAGTATAAATATAGATGTCATACCTGTGACAGGTAAAAACATTTGTTTTTTTAGGAATCAATGCCATCTGTTGCACGTAAGTACAACACACAGTACCTATATAAATAAAAATGTAGAGGTTCGTTTTCTCAAAATCGCTAATCTCCGAAAGTTATTGCCCGATTGCTTAGAAATTTTCACACAACGTTCCATTCGCGTCCGAGCGACTTTTTATATACATACTATATAGATGTTCTATCTGTGACGGAAAAAACATGCTTTTTAGAAAAACTGTGTTGTTCATGTCTTTTTCATGTGAGGGAAAATTTTGGATCCTATTTACCGATTGCTTTGAAATTTTAACACAACGTTGCATTTGAATAGGTGCGTGTTTTTATATACCTATTACATAAAGCCTCAGAATTGACAGGATTTTTTTTTTAAACAGCGCCATCTGTTGGACGTAAGAGCAACACACATGTAATCTCCGCAAGTTCTCCACTGATTGCTTTGAAACTTTGACACAACATTCCATTCGAATTTGTGAGTGTCTTTATACCTAGTATATAAATGCCACCCCTGTGACAGGTGACAACATTTTCTTTAAAACAGCACCATCTGTTTTACATAATACAATTTTCTGATGAGAACATCAGATCATTTGGGAATGCATCAGACGAGGGAGTGGGGAATGGTGGGGAGGACGTGGGGACGGGAGTGGGGGTTGGTGGGGAGGAAGAGGGGGACAGGGGAGGGGGGGAATAGTGGGGAGGACGAGGGGACGGGGGTGTTGGAGATAGTGGGGGCAAGGGGGACAGGGGAATGGAGAAGGCTGGGAGGACAAGGGGACGGGGAAGTTGGGAATTTTTTTTTATGATTTTCTACCACAGACGTGGCCACACATTTGCAATGCTAACCAGCATATATACATTTTCTTCTGTCCTCCATGGACAGGGTTAGAGATGTGTTAAACATATAGTTCAGGGATTTATTGAACAATCAACCACAGAAGGTGATTCGGTGCTTTTATAATGCTAAGCTAACCTACAAACGTAAATACATAGATACACAGATTTACGTAAGTCCTACATAAAGTGTTCGATGTGCCTTTTACATAGTGTCATTAATGTGCATTTACAGAGGTGAAATGTAATTCTGATCAGCTTCCATATATACTTTATACACATACATATACATACACACATATATGTATATATACATATATACATACGTTGTTAAAATGACCGAAAAAGTTAGACTAATAATTCTAACACGAATTTTCTCAATATTTCTTATGTTTCTTTTTACTGTAGATGGCAATTGAAAAATCAATTTTCCAAAATTTATTTTTATTTCTAGTCTGACGTGACACTTGAACGCGTTTCGTAATATCTTATTACATTCTCGAAGTTTTAGTTTACACACTCACAACTGTAACCTGAAAACACTAAACAGAGTTTTACTTATGCTAAACACTTAAACAGCTGGTCTTATATACTCGCATTTGGGTGAGATGATATGTTGCAACAGTTTTGGATGAGGTGATCAAACTTTTGACAACACAAGACAGAACACGGAACATTGGGTATTAATTGGATAAATTAATAAGTTTGGTCACTCTGACCAAAGTAAATTCCAAAGGGTAACGAAGACACTACAGCCGAATTGAAAGCAAAGGTAAACAGATTGATCGAAACTGTGAGCGCCAAGAAATCCGGACTCCACCTGCCAAAGATTATTGGGGAATACAAACCTGGGTATGCGTATGGAAATGTCAAGACACACAAGCCTGGAAACCCACTTCGGCCAATTATCAGCCACATACCCACACCCACGTACAGACTGGCGAAGCGACTCGATGCCTTGCTGACTCCTTATGCACCTTGTGCTTTCAACCTGAAGTCTCCAAAGGAATTTGTTGACTAACTGCGAGAAACACGGGCCACAGGGATAACAGCCTCGTTGAACGTAAAATCACTGTTTACCAACGTATCTGTGGATGAAACAATCGGGATGATAGCGGACAGAGTGTATCGTGATCCGGCCTGTACTCCTCTTGACATACTAGAAAATATTCTAAGGAAACTACTCCAAGCTTGTACTAAAGAGGCACCCTTCTTGAGCCCTGATGGGCACATGTATAAGCAAGTAGGTGGGGTCCCCATGGGTTCTCCCCTAGGCGTCCTGTTTGCAAACTTCTACATGGGTACCATCGAACAGAAGGTCTAGTTGACATGAACTTGAAACCTGCCATATACTGCAGGTATGTTGACGACATTTTTACACAAGTACCTGATGTCAGACATCTGCAGGAGCTGAAGGAGGCATTTGAGTGGAATTCTGTGTTGAGTTTCACTTACGAGATGGAGAAGGATGGGAAGCTGCCTTTGTAGATGTAACAGTAATGGAAAGGAGCAGAGGTTTCCACACTGCAGTCACNAACTCAGAACTAAGTCCGTACAAGACATGGGACTATGTACTCACAAAAGTGTCAGGAGCAGTAAACAAGCTTATCCCGGCCCGACAGGAAAAAAAACCGAGATGTAAAAGAAAATCTGTGGTTTAATAGGGCAAATATGAAAGCAAAGGAGCTGAACAAAAGGGCCTGAAGGAACTTCAAAAATACCGAACACAAGAAAGCAGAGAGAGATACCAGAGAACCAGGAACGAGTATGTTAGTGTAGAAGAGAAGCTGAGAAAAATTATGAAAATAATATAGCTAATAAAGCCAAGACCGCACTAAAGCTACTCCACAGTCACATCAGGAGGAAAACAACAGTGAAGGAACAGATAATGAAACTTAGAAACGGGTAATGACAGGTATACACAGAATGACAAAGAGGTGTGTGAAGAACTCAACAAGAGGTTCCAGGAGGTCTTCACAATAGAACAAGAAGAGGTCACTGCGCTTGGAGAGGAGGTAGTACACCAGGCGGCCTTGGAAGGGTTCGAAATTACCAGAGATGAAGTCAAGAGGCATCTGTTGGATCTGGACATGAGAAAGGCTGTTGGCCCGGATGGAATCTCACCATGGGCATTGAATGAGTGTGCAGGAGCACTTTGCTTGCAACTCTCCATAGTAGGTCACTGGAGACGGGAGACCTACCAGAAATATGGAAGACGGCTAATGTAGTACCAATATACAAAAAGGGTGACAGACAAGAGGCACTGAACTACAGGCCAGTGTCCTTAACTTGTATATCATGCAAGGTGATGGAGAAGATTGTGAGAAAAAACCTAGTAACACATTTGGATGACGAGACTTCGTGACAACCCATCAACATGGGTTCAGGGAGGGTAAATCTTGCCTTACATGCTTAATAGAATTCTATGATCAGGTGACAAAGATTAAGCAAGAAAGAGAAGGATGGGCGGACTGCATTTTTTGGGACTGTCAGAAAGCCTTTGACACAGTACCCCATAAAAGACTGATACATAAGCCGGAGAAACAGGCAGGAGTAACTGGTAGGGCGCTCCAGTGGATAAGGGAGTACCTAACCAATAGAAAGCAGAGAGTTACAGTGAGGGGATGAGACCTCAGATTGGCGTGATGTCACGAGTGGAGTTCCACAGTGCTCTGTACTCGGACCTATCCTGTTTCTGATATATGTAAATTATCTCCCAGAGGGTATAGACTCATTCCTCTCAATGTTTGCTGACGACGCCAAAATTATGAGAAGGATTAAAACAGAGGAGAACTCCTTGAGGCATCACGAAGACCTGGACAAGTTGCAGGAATGGGCGAACAAATTTTCGTTAGAGTGTAATCCAAGCAAATGTAATGTAATGAAAATAGGTGAAGGAAGTAGGAGACCAGATACAAGATATCATTTGGGAGATGAAATACTTCAAGAGTCAGAGAGAGAGAGGGAGAGAAAGACCTGGTTGTTGATATCATGCCAGATCTTCCCCTGAAGCTCATATCAAGAGGATAACACCAGAGGCATATGCCAGGTTGGCCATCATAAGAACGGCCTTTAGAAACTTGTGTAAGGAATCTTTCAGAACTTTGTATACCACATATGTCAGACCAATCCTGGAGTATGCGCCTCCAGCATGGAGTCTATATGTAGTCAAGCATAAGACTAAACTGGAAAAGATTCAAAGGTTTGCCACCACACTAGTACCCGAAATGAGGGGGCATGACCTACGAGGAGAGGCTACGGGAATTAAACCTCATGTCACTGGGAGGCAAAAGAGTTAGAGGGGGACATGATTACCATATACAAGATTCTCAGGGGAATTGATAGGGTAGATAAAGACAGACTATTTAACACAAAGCACACACATACTAGGGGACACTGATGGAAAGTGAGTACCCAAATGAGCCATAAAGACGTTAGATAGAATTTTTTCCGTGTCAGAGTAGTAGATAAATGGAATGCATTAGGAAGTGATGTGGTGGAGGCTGACTCCATATTCAGCTTCAAATGTAGATATGATAGAGCCCAATAGGCTCAGGAACCTGTACATTAGTTGACTGACAGTTGAGAGGTGGGACCACAGAACCAGAACTCAACCCCCCAAAAGCACAACTAGGTAAGTACAACTAGGTAAGTACCTGCCAGTGGCCTAGAACTTCAGTCTCTCTCTGGTGCTCCTGGGAGGAAAGTATCAAAAGAAGGCACTAAACCGGTAAGGCTATGTAGCACCATCAAACGTGCGTAATAATCAGAGAGCGCTAAATATCACCAGGGATGCCAATACGAGAACAGAAATACATAAGGCGAACAATATCAAAAGTATCCGATTCACCAAGAATTCTATCGAGGGACAAGCGACCGTGAGGCACGGCCGGAAAGAAAGACACTCTCGTCCTGGAAATCAGGACATTCAACAAGGATATGCACGACCATAAGACGGACAATGTAATTTGGACAATAAGGAGCAGGGCGGCGCTCCATTAAGTGACCGTGAGTTAAGCGTGTATGGCCATTACACAACCTTGCCAGGGACGTTTTCCATCGCCGGTTACTGTGGTAGGAGAAGGCCATGAAGACACACTACTCTTAAGAGTACGCAGTTTGTTACTAGTAACAGAAGACCATCAATCCTGCCAACGAGTAAGGATGAAGTAGTGAATAACTGGATAAAAATCGGAATAAGGAAGGTGTGTAAGGAATACCTTTACGGGAGATGGGACAAGAGTGGACAGTTTCTCTAGAAGCAGCATCTGCACGCTCATTTAAAGAGACACCAATATGGCTAGGAACCCAGCAAATCTCAAGTGACTTAAATTTACTGGAAATAAGAAACAGCCAATGTTGAATCTCGGCGACCACTGGATGGACTGGATAAAAGGACCCGAGAGCCAGGAGGGCACTAAGAGAGTCAACGACAACCACAAAAGAAGATTGACAGCGAGAAAGCAGGTGACGAAGAACATATAGAATAGCATAAAGTTCTGCTGTGAAGATGCTAGTCTCCGGAGGTTGGCGACACACTAAGTGAGGTCAGGAAAAAAACCACAGAATAGCCTACACGTCCGCAAACTTAGGAACATCGGTGAAAATGGAAACGGAGGGAGAGTGCGAAGAAAAGTGCTGAAGGAAGAGGCGTTTCAGAACACGTAGGGGGGGGGGGTAAAAGCTATAGTGATGCGGGTCTAGGATGTACAAAGATTGGAAGGGGGGACTTTCTACGGTGGGGCAAGGAAGGAACAATACGAGGAGAAATATTAAAATACGAACTGAAAGAGAATCCTGTAAACAAGATAACAGGACAGAAAGAGGGAGGTGGTGAAGAGGAACAGGAACCACAGGAGGGGTAAAAACTTAAAGCACGACAGAGGCGAGAAGAAGGATGTTGCAAGGACTTCACAAGATAGTGAAGACAGTAGATATCACGGCGGTACTGGAGAGAAATGAAGTCAGTGTCAACATACAAGCTCAGGGCGGGAGTCGAACGAAAGGCACCAAAGCTGAGGCGCAACCCAGTATGGTGCAAAGCATTAAGACGGCTAAGAGTAGAAGGAGAAGCAGATGAGTAAGCTGGGCAACCATAATCAAGATTAGACAGGACGAGAGAGGAATGTAAAGCGAGGAGTGCGCGCCTATCCGCTCCAGAAGAAGTATGGGGCAAAACCTTAAGGAGGGTAAGGGCCTTATAGCATTTAACTCAGATGTAAGAGATATGGGGTGAGCAAGACAAAGGAGTGTCGAAGATTAACCTCAAAAGCTTAGCGGAATCCTTGTACACATGGAGATGACCATAAAGCGACAAAGAGGGACGAAGAACGACATGCTTCCGAGTTAAAGTCATAGCACAAGTCTTAGACGTAGAGAACCTGAAACCATGGTCGGTGGCCCAAGACGAAATGGCATCAATCGCAAGTTGAAGCCGCTGTTGAAGGAGAGGCGGAATCATCATCCCAACAGCAAAGGGTAAGATCGTCGACATAGAGAGCGGAGAAGACGCCAGAAAGAAGAGAGGAAAGAAGACCATTGAGGGCAACCAGAAAAAGAGTAGTGCTCAGAACACTACCTTGTGGCACACCCTCGTATTGCTGAAAAGAGGCAGAGAGAAAGTGGCACCAAGCCCTCACTCGAAGGCAACAACGAGAGAAGAAGCTTTGGAGAAAGAGAGGGAGATTACCACGAAGGCCAAAAGAATGAAGTTGGGACAGAATATGATATCGCCTGGTGGTGTCATAAGCGACGTGCAAGGAGGGAGATGGCAAAGCATCTCATAATGAATGCCATCGGAGCCCGCCACCATAGAACCGATGAGGGTCAGGGCAGACTGAAGTCTAGAGAGAGAGAGGGGATCGTTATAGGGAAGTCTAAGATGGGTGCAGAAATCTAAAGGACGAGATTCATGAACAGATTTACGAAGAAGAAAAGATTGCGGAAGATGAGAACCAGAGCTAACAGAAGAAAAGTCGGAACCCAGTTCAGTCGCAACCTGCAATGGGTTCGCCACAAGAGTACCACATTGGTGAAAGACCGGCGAGACATCGGGAACGAACTTACCCGCTATTTTGCGGATTCTCTTCCAGATCTGCAGCAGAGGAGATTCGTCCGTAATGGTGGAACATAAGGCTTAGAAACATTCACGCTTAACTGTACGGATGGCACCGCTCTCGCCTTCCGAAACAAAAGAAAATAATCAGCCGTCTGCCGGCGGCGGTGCCTCTTCCAGGCTGCATGCTTACAGTGGAGAGCCCGACCACAGTCCACATTCCACCAGGGAACTCACTTCCGTGGTCCCCGAGAGGAAGAGCAAGGAATAGAGCGGAGGGCAGCATCAAAGATGGTGTCATGAAAAAGGAGGAGGGGGAGAGGGACAGGCAGAATGAAGAGGTCGGAGAGAGCAGCATGGAGGGTAAATAGGTTCTAAACTGCCTTGGCAAACTTCCTCCTAAGGAAGGAGAGGGGAGGGCGAAATGAGAAAAAAGGTAACAAGGATGGGGAAAGGGTCACTGCTATGGAGGTCATCAAGAACCCGCCACATGAAATCTAAGTAAAAAGACGACGAGCAGAGAGAAAGATCAAAATAAGAAAGGGTGCGAGTCCGAGAGTCCAAATGAGTGGGCTCACCAGAATTCAGGAGACAAGGAAGAAGAGAGGATGAACAGTTCGATAAGGTGACCCCGGGTGTTTGTAAGAACATCACCCCAGAGGGTATGTCGACAATTGAAATCACCCAGCAGGAACATTGGCTCTGGCAAGGAGTCAATTAGGTATTTAAGACCGGGAAGAGAAAGAGGGACATTTGGGGGGGAGATAAATGGAACAAACTGAGTACTATTTTCGCACAAAGGCACGTGCAGCAGAACATTGGAGAGGTGACTGAAAAAGTAGGGAGACGAAGGAAACATCAAAACGAATCAAGATAGAAGAGGAATGGGCCCCCAGCAAAAGAAAGGAATGGGAGAGAAAGGAATAGCCACGGAAGCGACCAGGACGAGCACCAAACATCGGCTCCTGCAGACAGAAACAGAGGGGGAGAAAAATGTGAAATCAGAAGTAGGAGTTCATGGAAATTGGCATAATATCCACGAATATTCCATTGAAGAATAGACATCGACAAGAAGAGAAAGGACAGCAACAGAGAACAATGAAGAAACAAAGATGAATAAATAACACAGCACGTTAAAGAAGCGCAGGATCAAGATTTAGGAGCGGGGAAGGGAGGACTTACTTTTAGGAAGAGAGCGGGAGGACTGACCAGAGGAGGACAAGCAGGGTCCGGAGGAGGAGGAGTGGGGAGACAGCCGAGGGACAAGGACAGCAGCAGGAGGAGGGACAGAAACCAGAGAGCGCTTCTCAGCAAGGACAGCATCCGAGAGGGAAGCGGGGGCCAAAGAAACCTCCACAGCAAGAACAGGGGGCGCGACCACCGAAACGGGAGGGGATGGAGCGAGAGAGTCTGAGGTAGGGAGCGAGGAAGAGAGCAAAGCCTTCTTACCCGCCCGGGAGGAGGAAGGAGATGAGCCAGGCTTTCGCTTCTGACTCAAAAAGACAGATTGCGTCCCAGCAACAACGTACTGGGCAACAGATTCAAGCATCTCAACAGGAGAAGAAGAACGAGAGCAAACAACACGATGACCACTGGGAGAGTGATGGACATCAGCCTGCACAGACAGGTGGCGTGGAGAGCTAAGAGGCGGAGTAGAAGGATGAGGAGGAGGATCGGAGGAAGACGAGGATGAAGACATTGGAGACATGACAGATTGGGTAGAAAGAAGGGGAACCCTAGACAGAGAACCATGAGGGGGACCCTTTGGGACAGAATTGAAAGGAACAGAGGAGGAGCCGGTGGGTGTGTCTGCAACCCGTTCTCGCACTTGCGAGATATTGTCAATATTGGCTTATTTAATAAGTACATATGTGACATACTAATTGATTGTAAATATTTTAGTTTACATTGAAAAGCTTCATAGAAAACACCGACCTCACCTAACCTTCCTAGTATGTTAAGATAAGCATCTTATTGCCTCTTAATTACAATTATTATTTAACCAATACCGTTGATAGGTTAAGTAATAATTGTAAATAAGAAGCAATAAGATGCTTATCTTAATATACTAAAAAGGTTAGGTGAGGTCGGTGTTTTCTATGAAGGTTTTCAAGGTAAACTAAAATATTCACAATCAATTAGTATGTCACATATGCACTTATTAAATAAGCCAATATTGACTGTAAGCAAGTGCGAGAACGGGTTGGTGTCTGGGTCTAAGGCCTGGAAACGGTTGTGAGACTGAGGAAGGTGGGAATGACGAGTAGCGGAAGAGCGCAACATGCGAGCATAAGAGATGCCAGTGAAAGGGGGGAGATGGCAAACTTGACACCTCGCCTCAGGAAAAGACAAACGCTCCCGGTACTTCAAGGTGAGGATGGCTGCCTCAAGTTTTAATGCACACACGCGCGGGAGAAGACAGGGTGGTTCTCACCGCAATTAAGGCAGCGAGCCCGGGGAGAAGTGCACTCCAACTTAGAGTGACCTTCGTCCCCACACAAGGGACAGAGAGAGACAGTACCAGAGCATTGGAGGGCACCATGCCCTAACCTCCAGCACTTATTACAGATCCGAGGAGAAGGAATGTACTCCTTGACGGAGCACCTTGCACCAGCAAGAATGACAGAGAGCGGCAGGGTCCTTCCATCAAAGGAAATCTTCACAACTCGAAGGGGCTGACGGCGACGACCACGAGGGGGACGAGTAATCGTGTCCACCTGGATTACAGAATGACCCTGGGCTTCGAGGATATGCCGAATATCTTCTTGGTAGTCCTGTAGATTCCTAACACTGGTTGTAACATGGGGTGGGAGGAGAACAGTGCTAACACTGGCATTCAACCGAGCGTTCTTGGAGACCCGAACAAGGGTCTCACTAAGGCAGGATAAGGCGGCTAAGCAGGTGGCTGCATCCTGAGAAGGAGCAGCAATGACACGTGTACTGAAATGGGTGGGGTTGAAAGTAACAGAGGCATCTACTGAATCAACAATGTGCCTATGTAGGGAGAAATCGTCAGGAGGTGTAGAATCCAGGGGAAGGAGATCAAAATATTTGACTCACGAAGCGGGACCAAAGAAGGCTGGTATGCATTAGTACGGGACGGGATTGTGCGAGTGCGGCCGTGGCGTGGACGGCGTTGAGAACCCCCAGAGAGAGAGAGTGAGCGGTTAAAAGGCACAGTAGTCACAATGAGAGACTGAGCCGCGCCAGGAGACGAGGTGGTCATCAATAGGGGACTTGTGGCTCGACCCAACCACAGAGGAGGGACGTGAGCCAATTGTAGTTGTCAGGAGGGTCAAAGGAGGAGGAACAAGGTTGGGGCCCAATGCAGCAGGGGCTACAGTGCCTGGTCTTCCAACACAGTCCGAATCAGGGGGCTTGGTCGCCCACCCCACGAGCCCGAGAAGTTACAAGAGGAACAGTATGTAACATAAATATAAGAAGAAAGACTTTCATTCACGAATGTGCTGCCACACCTACCACGAAGCCATAATTAGAGGATAGGACACCCAACAAGAGACATATTGCCGGTCTTGGCAGGGCCCCACTAGGGGTGTGTCGTGAGTATTCGCCCTACAATCCCCACATTAAGACCCATCAGTCCGTCGAGATCGTGTTCAGCGACGAAAGGAGGATTGACAATAAAAGCGTCCCCTCGCTCAAGACGTTGGGTACCACAGTTCTATGGGTGAGAGAGTATGCCTTCTCAAACACCCAGGCATCGAAATAGAAGAAGGCCAAAAGAATAATCAAAACTGCTAAGCAGGTCGGCAGGAAATGACAATGAGAAAGGAGAAGGGGGGAGGAGAAAAACGATACATAAAGAAAAGGAAAAGTTATCCGGCAGAATTCGAGAAGACAGCAGCAGGAGTAGAAGGCTACAAAAGGACAGAGGACTGTCCAATGGAGCATCACACTCCAGCAGCCGCCCTCCAAGCCCCCTTGGTGCTCCTGGGAATTCTTCACAACTCATTCGCTCCACTTGCTTCCTGCTTCGTCATGTTACATTGTTCGAGGTGGAATTATGTAAATATAATATTGTCACCATTACTTTTTCCAATAGAGTAACTTATTCCTTTGATTGTTCGTATAGTGTAATTGTCAAGAATATTTCAGAGGTTATTTTGTCATGTTTAAGTTTTCACTAAAGTGCTTAATTGTTTCTGTTTGTTGTTTAATCTTGCAACTTTCACACTGCATTTTTTACTTGCTTTTGTTAAATGTGAGTGAGAGCAATTTTACACCTGCCTGGTATAAGGTGTGCAACCGAAACACGTCACATTACTGAAAATCCTACATAGCTATGTAAGAAGGAAAATGACAGTGAATGACCAAGTGACCAGGTTACAAAAATTGGGAGGTCAGGTACAGAGAATGCTAAATAAATATGTAATTTAATCTGGATGTAATTTAATCTCGATGGAATCTGGCTCAATGCCAGATTCCATCGAGTGTTCACCTCTGAGCCTGAACACCTTCCGGAGCTATTTGGGGAAGTAGCCCATGACGAGAAATTATAAAATATTGAGGTAAGAGCAGAGGAAGTAAGAGTACAGCTATCATCACTGGATGTAACTAAAGCTACTGGGCCAGATAGAATATCACCATGGATGTTAAAAGAAGCAACACAGGCCCTCAGCATTCCCCAAGCGCTAATGTTTAATGAGACACTTACAAAGAAGGAATTGCACAGCTGAGGGAAGAATGCTAATGTGGTGTCAATCTATAAGAAAGGTGATAGAGAAAAACACTTAACTAGAGACCATTGTCACTCAAAAGCATCCCTTGCAAAATCCTTTAAAGAATTATAAGGTTAACAATAGTTGCATACCTAGAAAGAATTAGGTTTGTAAACAAACAAATAACAACACTGTTCTAGAGAAGGGATATCATGCCTGACGCATCTCGTGGAGTTTAATGATAAGGTAACGAAAATAAGGCAAGACAGAGAAGGCTAGGCACATTGCGTATTTCTGGACTGTCAAAAAAGCCTTTGAAATAGTATCACACTGGAGGTTCCTATACAAACTTGAGAGGCAGGCGGGAGTAGACGGATATGCACTAAGATGGGTAAGGAAACCCCTGATTGACAGGTGTCATAGAGTGACAGTGAGGGGCAAGGAGTCCGACTGGCGTAGAATAACAAGAGAGATGTCTCAAGAATCGGTGCTTGGACCCATACTATTCCTCTATTACGTAAACGACTTGACTGCAGGAGTTAAGTCTTATGTCGATGTTTGCAGTTGATGCAAAACTAATGAGGAAGGCTGAGACAGAGGAGAATTGTAAGATTCTCTAAGATGACTTGAACAGGTTGCAGAGCAAGCCCAAGAAATGGCTGCTAGAGTTCAAAACCAGTGAGTGTAAAGTGATGAAAGTGGGCTCAAGAGCCAGGTAACCAAATGGCCAATACACATTGAAGGAAAACTTCCTCCCTATAACGTTTAGAGAAAAAGACATGGGAGTAGATATGCCACCAAACCTAACTCCAGAGGCTCAAATAAATAAAATAACGTCAGCCGCCAACTCTACTCTGGCAAAAGTCTAAACGTTCTTTAGAAACTTAAATAAGTAGACATTTAGATAAATGTATACCGCCTATGTGAGGCTAGTCTTAGAGTATGCCGCCCCATCGTGGAGCCCCTATCTAAAAAAAATCATAAGAGAGCTCAGAAAGGGCAGAAGTTTGCAACGAGACTCATCCCAGAGCTGCGAGAGATGATGTATGAAGAGGGACTGAAGGAACTAAACCTGACGACGTTAGAAAGGAAATGAGAGAGGGGGGACATGATACAGATGTATAAAATACTCAGAGGGATTGACAGAGTGGAAACAGAAGATATATTTACAATGAATAACAAAAGAACAAGGGGGCACGGATGGATGCTTGAGATTCAAATGTGTCATAGGATGTTAGAGAGTTTACCTTTAGGATAAGGGTAGTGAGTAAATGGAATGACCTAAAGAAGCAGGTTATAGAGGCAAACTCCATTCATATCTTTAAAAGTTGGTATGATTTAGAAACAGGCCCAGTGTTATTACATTAGACAACCAACGGCTTGAAAAGCGGTGTCCAGAAGCTAGAGCTCAATCCTGCAGGAACAAATTGGTAAGTACAAATAGGTGAGTACTCATACACAGGGCCTTGCGCCTAAGTGGACAGCACTCTGGAGTCGTAGTCTTAAGGGCCCGGGTTCGATTCCCGGTCGAGGCAGAAACAAATGGGGAGAGTTCCTTTCATCTAATACACTTGTATACAATGGTCTGTCTATAAGGCATTTGGTGCATCTAATGCACCTAGCAGTAAAAAGGTACTTGAGTGTTTTACAGCTGCTACAGGCTGATTCCTGGTATTGTGTGTGAGTGTGTTAGAGAAAAATATATGTAGTAGGCATAATAGAGGAAAACAATTGATTGGCTAGAAAGTCGGGGTCCAAGAGCTAATAGTTTGATTCTTCAGGCACAAATAGTAAACACAAATAGTAAGTAAAGGATGATGTTCGTCCTATGTAGTCGAAGATGACCATCATGACTTCATTGCAAAGTTTGGTGGCTTTGTGTCAGAAGATGAGGGATGAGGCCAATCTGGGTCCGTAAGGCTCGCTCACACACAGGACATTTGTAGGTGGGTGTTACTGTAGAGGTGGAGGTTGCTCTAGCTTTGTAAGCAGTACGTTTCCTCTGGGCCTATGCAGTCCATCTACTCTCTGCCAAACGGGCCCCTGTTGTGACTTTGCTTTTCCAAATGGGAGTTAATGGGCTAGCGACTCCCAAGTATTGAGGTTAATGTCGTGGTCTTTGAGAGTCACCTTGAGGCAGTCCGTAAATCATTTCTTCTGTTCCCCAACTGAACGTGTGCCCTGGCATAATTCTCATACATCAGCTGTTTCGGCAATTGGCTGTCAGACATTCTAACAACATTGCCTGAAAACTCACGCATCATAGCCGGAGTTTTCTGTAGGAGGGTGTTAGACACAGGGAATACCGGCCCCTTCCAGGATCTCCTTATCTCTGATTTCGTCGTGTCACCTGATGTGGAAGAGTCTGCAGAGACTGCTCAAGTGAAAGTGATTGAAAGTGAAAGCTGTTTGGCGTGTCAGCTATAGACAGCCCAGATCACACTGACGTAGAGAAGAGTGGTGAGTACTACTGCATGATAGACTTTCAGTTAGGTAGTAAGGCTGATGCCTTTCCGCTCCCAGACATTCTCACGGAATCTTCCAAATGCAGCGCTGGCCTTGGCGATCCTGTTGTTAACTTCTGCGTCTATGTTCACCGCTCTTGAGAGTATGGTGCTAATATAGGTGACCAGGTTCTGCCCCTTGACAGTGATGTGCAGTTCATTGTAGGGTATACCTGGTGTGGGTTGGTACATGACTTCAGTCTTTTGGGTGCTGATGATGAGACCGAAGTTGTCGCAGGCTTGTGAGAAGCAGTCAATTTCGAGCTGCATCATTTGCTCTGTGCTGGCGTGGATGGTGCAGTCATCGACGAACAGGAAATATCTTATGGCAGTTTTCTTCAAATTGTAATGGCCTGCAGGCGCCTGAGGGAAACAGCTCACTGTCAAACTTCTCCATTACCTTCATCTCTGCTGACCGAGTCGAGGGCCTTGCTCAGGTCGACGAAGGTCACGAAGTGTTCACTATGTTGCTCTTGGCAATTCTCTTGGAGCTGGCGTGCAGAAAATATATCGACAGGTTCACGTTAGTGTGAAAGTCGTATTGGGTTTCTGGGAGGAGACCCTCCTCAAGGTGTAGTAGGATACGATCAAGGAACTTCCCGGCGATGGAAAGAAGTGAAATACTCGGTGATTATCGCAGGACTGGCGTTGCCTCTCCTCTTGTAAATGTGAAATATGCTGGCATCTTTTAACTGTTGTGGGACCTTCCCTTCATTTAACATTGACTGGAAGAGCTTTGTCAGTTTCTGCATCATGGCTGATCCTCCTGTTTTGTACACTTTAGCAGGGATTGCATCTGATCCTGGCGCTTTACCACAAGAAAGCTGCTTGATGGCCTTTCTGAATTATTCTGTGGAAGGTTTATTAAGGTCCTGGATGATCTCCACTTTAGGTAGTCGAGCAATGGCCTCATCGATGATTGTGGCAGGGCAGTTAAGGACCTGATCAAAAGAGCACAATCAATCGGTCTAAGCCCATCAGCACTGAGGAGGGATGCGGAGCCAGAGGATTGTAGTCCATATATAACGGCAGTCTCCTTGGCGCAGTGGTAACACACTTAATGTGCACTTCGCGAGCGATTTGGCCTGGGTTCGTATCCTGGCCAGGAAGGATTGTGCAGACACTAATCCTTAATTATGCCTCTGTTAGCCCAGCAGCGACTGGGTACGTAGTTGTTAAATGATTTGGCAGGTCGTATTCCAGGGAAAATTAAAGTTAAGGACCTGCCCGTAATGCTATGCGTGTTAGTGGCTTTAGAAGAATGTAAGGTCTCTTGTACATAAAAAAAATACAAAAATAAAAATAACCTTCAGAGCGTGATAGACACACGTGGTGTTGGGACTGCTTGCATAAACCTTGGATTTCGTCGGTCTTCTTGCTAAACATGCGTCCTGCATCTCACAGAGATTCCTTTGCACTATTCTTTGAGCACTAGCATGGGCATCTTTCTTCCCTTATGATGTAGGATAATTCTGTAATCGGAGATGCAGTAGACAGCATCTCTGAAGACTGCCCACCTCACCTAAATGCTGTTCTGGCCATTCTAAGGTGTCTATCATCCTGCCTTCTAGGTCGTCAGAGAATCCTTCAGCAACTTTGCTGCTCATCAGCTTAGAGACACTGAGTCTCTTCTCAGTCTTTTGACTATGAGGTCTTCTCGTGGGTATGGTGAAAAGTTTGCACTTGGACACAATGAGGCAGCACCACACAGGGCCTTACTCACTCTCATGTTCTGAACGTCTTTCTACCTATTGATGACAATCAGATACGAATGCCGAGAGCATGGGTGCTTCCATGATGTCTTCTTGCGGGTGGGAAGGTTAAACAGTGTGGTGGTGATAATGAGGTCATGCGTAGCACACACCATGACGAGCATAAGGCCGTTGCTGTTGCACATGTCAGTGGTATTTCTTCCAAAGATCCCTTCCCTGGTCTGGTAGTCAGTCCCTACTCTGGCATTGCAGTCCTCGAGAATAATAAGCTCAGCTTATTTTGGACTGCTGCAATGAGGTTGTAGAGTTCCTCAGAGAACATTTCCTTGCTGTCATCTGGGTTGGTCATGGTTGAGGCATACACACTGATCAGTGTTGCACTCTTATTGCTTCCAAGTGGGAGCTGGAGTGTCATTAGGCGGTCGTTAATGCCCTCTGGGAGCTTGACAAGTTGTTGGGCGGGGTAGAATCTGATGGCATATCTAATGCCAGCTTCAAGTCATTCGGCGTTACTGCGACCACTCCAAAAAAGTGGTACTCATCACCGCTCTCTGTAAGCTGACCTTAGAAGTCAAGTGTGTTTCCCCCTAAGTGGTAAGTAAATAAATACACACACACTCACAGATATTTAGGCACCAAGCCCCTTATGATTGCCTGTAGTACCCACCAGTTAAGTAACACTACAGAGTATTGTAAGTCATGCTCCAACCGTCTGGCATGGACAGGATATCTTCCTTGTAATGGAAGATATATTTCCTATCTTATAGATTTCGATGGTATATTAACTGACATCCACGTAAGAAGTTTCACTCTCACTTGTGAATAATTAACTGAAATTTTAACTTTAATGGTATTTATTTTAGAATGGATCGTTGGTGATGTTTAGTGATCAACATCTTGCCTGTATATTTGTTACCAGGGTGATACATAGGGCAGCTGCCGCCATGACGAAAATTCCAACACTTCCTTTCAGTTCAGGATCACATATTCCTGTGTTGGGGTTGGGTACAGGATCCACAAAGGCAAAGTAAGTGAATCTTGTTTTCACACAATCTATGTAAATAAATATGTAAATGATTGTTTATTCAAAATTGCTAATCTCCAAAAGTTCTTCCCCGATTGCTTTGATTTTTTTACATAATGTTCCAATCGCTTCAGAGCGGGTTTTTATATACATATTATATAGATGTCACGTCTGTGACGGGAAAAACATGCTTTTTAAAAAACTGTGTTTTTCATGTATTTTTCTTGTGAGGGAAATCTTCGAAACCTCTTTTCCGATTGCTTTGAAATTTTGACACAACGTTGCATTGGAACAGGTGTGTTTTTATATACCTACTATATACATGCTTCACCTGTAACAGGAAAAAAAACATGCATTTTTGAAAAACAGTGCCATCTGTTGGACGTAAGAGCCACACACGCTGTAATCTCTGAAAGTTCTTCACCGATTACTTTGAAATTTTGACAATGTTCCATTCAAATTAGAGCGTGTTTTTATATATATACTATGTAGATGCCACACCTGTGACAGGTAAAAACATGTTTTTTTATAAATAAAGCATCATCCGTTGCACAAAATAGCAACACAGGCTAAACTAAATATTTTACGATTCCATTTCACTGTTTCCAATTGCAGTGATAAATTTAAATGTCATAGATTTCGATTTATTTTCATTTTGATTTAATTATTTTCTGTGACATTGCATTGGAAATGAGTTGTGTTATTTACCATACTGTTCATTTCATAAGTATAAGTATAGATGCCATGCCTGTGACAGGTAAAAACATTGTTTTTTTAAAGAACCAATGCCATGTGTTGCATGTAAAGTACAGCACACAGTACCTATATAAATAAAAATGTAAATGTTCGTTTTCTCAAAATCGCTAATCTCCAAAATTTATGACCTGATTGCTTAGAAGTTTTCACACAATGTTCCATTCGCATCCGAGCGGGTTTTATATATATACTATATAGGTGTTCCATCTGTGATGGAAAAATACATGCTTTTTAGAAAAACAGTGTTGTTCATGTGTTTTTCATGTAAGGGAAAATTTTAGATCCTATTTACCGATTGCTTTGAAATTTTGACACAACATTGCATTTGAGTAGGCGCGAGTTTTTATATACCTACTATATAAATGCCTCACAATTACCAGGAATTTTTTTTTTAACAGTGCCATCTGTTGGACGTAAGAGCAACACACACTGTAATCTCCGCAAGTTCTCCACTGACTGCTTTGAAACTTTGACACAACATTCCATTCGAATTTGTGAGTGTCTTTATACCTACTATATAAATGCCACCCCTGTGACAGGTGACAACATTTTTCTTTAAAACAGCACCATCTGTTTACATAATACAATTTTCTGATGAGAACATCAGATCATTTGGGAATGCATCAGACGAGGGAGTGGAGAATGGGGGGAAGGACGTGGGGACAGGGTAACAGAGAATGGTTGGGAGGACAAGGGGACGGGGAAGTTGGGATTTTTTTTATTATTTTTATTTTTTACCACAGACGTGGCCACACATTTACAATGCTAACCAGCATATATACATTTTCTTCTGTCCTCCATGGACAGGGTTAGAGATGTGTTAAACATATAGTTCAGGGATTTATTGATCAATCAACCACAGAAGGTGATTCGGTGCTTTTAAAATGCTAAGCTAACCTACATACATAAATACATAGATACACAGATTTACGTATGTCCTACACAAAGTGTTCGATGTGCCTTTAACATAGTGTCATTAATGTGCATTTACAAATGTGAAATGTAATTCTGATCAGCTTCTATATATACTTTATACACATACATATACATACACACATCCGTAATAACAGAACACCAGAAAGTAGAGAGAGATACCAGAGAACCAGGAACGAGTATGTCAGTGTGAGAAGAGCAGCTGAGAAAAGGTATGAAAATGATATAGCTAACAAAGCCAAGACTGAACCAAAGCTACTACACAGTCACATCAGGAGGAAGACAACAGTGAAGGAACAGGTGATTAAACTTAGGGTGGGCGAGGACAGGTACACAGAGAATGACAAAGAGGTGTGTGAAGAACTCAACAAAAGGTTCCAGGAGGTCTTTACAATAGAACAGGGAGATATCACGGCGCTGGGAGAGGTGGCAGCAAACCAGGTGACCTTGGATAGGTTCGAAATTACAAGAGATGAGGTCAAAAAGCACCTATTGGAGCTGGATGTGAGAAAAGCTGTTGGGCCGGATGGAATCTCGCCATGGGTATTGAAAGAGTGTGCAGGAGCACTTTGCTTACCACTCTCCATAGTGTATAGTAAGTCACTGGAAACGGGGGACCTACCAGAAATATGGAAGACTGCTAATGTAGTACCAATATACAAAAAGGGTGACAGACAAGAGGCACTGAACTACAGGCCAGTGTCCTTAACTTGTATACCATGCAAGGTGATGGAGAAGATTGTGAGAAAAAACCTAGTAACACATCTGGAGAGAAGAGACTTCGTGACAACCCATCAACATGGGTTCAGGGAGGGTAAATCTTGCCTTACAGGCTTGATAGAATTCTACGATCAGGTGACAAGAATTAAGCAAGAAAGAGAAGGGTGGGCGGACTGCATTTTTTTGGACTGTCGGAAAGCCTTTGACACAGTACCCCATAAAAGGTTGATGCATAAGCTGGAGAAACAGGCAGGAGTAACAGGTAGGGCGCTCCAGTGGATAAGGGAGTACCTAAGCAATAGGAAGCAGAGAGTTACAGTGAGGGGTGAGACCTCAGACTGGCGTGAAGTCACCAGTGGAGTCCCACAGGGCTCTGTACTTGGACCTATCCTGTTTCTGATATACGTAAATGATCTCCCAGAGGGTATAGACTCATTCCTCTCAATGTTTGCTGACGACGCCAAAATTATGAGAAGGATTAAGACAGAGGAGGACAGCTTGAGACTTCAAGAAGACCTGGACAAGCTGCAGGAATGGTCGAACAAATGGCTGTTAGAGTTTAACCCAAGCAAATGTAATGTAATGAAGATAGGGGTAGGAAGCAGGAGACCAGATACAAGGTATCATTTGGGAGATGAAATACTTCAAGAGTCAGAGAGAGAGAAAGACCTGGGGGTTGATATCACGCCAGACCTGTCCCCTGAAGCTCATATCAAGAGGATAACATCAGCAGCATATGCCAGGTTGGCTAACATAAGAACGGCCTTTAGAAACTTGTGTAAGGAATCTTTCAGAACATTATATACCACATATGTCAGACCAATCCTGGAGTATGCGGCTCCAGCATGGAGTCCCTATCTAGTCAAGCATAAGACTAAACTGGAAAAGGTTCAAAGGTTTGCCACCAGACTAGTACCCGAGCTGAGAGGTATGAGCTACGAGGAGCGACTGCAGGAATTAAACCTCACTTCGTTGGAAGACAGAAGAGTTAGGGGGGACATGATCACCACATTCAAGATTCTCAGGGGAATCGACAGGGTTGATAAAGACAGGCTGTTTAACACAAGGGGCACACGCACTAGGGGACACAGGTGGAAACTGAGTGCCCAAATGAGCCACAGAGATATTAGAAAGAACTTTTTTAGTGTCAGAGTGGTTGACAAATGGAATGCATTAGGAAGCGATGTGGTGGAGGCTGACTCCATACACAGTTTCAAGTGTAGATATGATAGAGCCCATTAGGCTCAGGAAACTGTACACCTGTTGATTGACGGTTGAGAGGCGGGACCAAAGAGCCAGAGCTCAACCCCCGCAAGCACAACTAGGTGAGTACAACTAGGTGAGTACACATATATGTATATATACATATATACATACATTGTTAAATATGACTGAAAAGTAAGATTAATAATTCTAACACGAATTTTCTCAATATTTCTTATGTTTCATTTTACTGTCGATGGTAATTGAAAAATCAATTCTCCAAAATTCATTTTTATTTATAGTCTAACGTGACGCTTGAACGCATTTCGTTATATCTTATTACATTTTCAAAGACTTTAGTTTACACACACACACAACTGTAACCTGAAAACACTAAACAGAGTTTTACTTATACTAAACACTTAAACAGCTTGTCTTATATACTCGCATTTGGGTGAGATGATATGTTGCAACAGTTTTGGATGAGGTGAACAAACTTTTGACCAACACAAGACAGAACACGGAACATTGGGTATTAACTGGATAAATTAATAAGTTTGCTCACTCTGACCAAACTAAATTCCAAAGGGTAATGAAGTTTCTTAAAAGATTTCCACATTTTGCACCCGCAAGATAACCTAAGCTTTTAAGGGTTGATAGATGTTAATCATCTTGTTTGAGTTGCTGTTCACTTGAGACAGTTAAGAGAGTCCCAGCTGTGCCTGGGTATATCTTGAGGTTATCTTGAGATGATTTCGGGGCTTTAGTGTCCCCGCGGCCCGGTCCTCGACCAGGCCTCCACCCCCAGGAAGCAGCCCGTGACAGCTGACTAACACCCAGGTACCTATTTCACTGCTAGGTAACAGGGGCATAGGGTGAAAGAAACTCTGCCCATTGTTTCTCGCCGGCGCCTGGGATCGAACCCAGGACCACAGGATCACAAGTCCAGCGTGCTGTCCGCTAGGCCGACCGGCTCCCTACGACCGGCGACCGGTACAAGTGACAGGATGAAGAACCCAGCGGGTTTTCTTCCTTTTGGGGAGTGTTGTACATGCTGCTATGGCGGTATGTCCACTCACAAGATGAGTGGCGCTGCCCAATAAACTCGCCCCTCAAGGGAAATTTTAAAGAAATTTAAATCACTAATTTGATCTCCATAACATTTTGTCCAAGAGAGAATTATAGGAGATGAACTCGCTCCTGCCACTATGTTCTTAAACAATGCCTGACCTCCCTCACCTCTGACGCCTGGCTCTCCTTGTCCAGTTCTCAATAAGTGATAGAAGGGTCACATTTATTCTATATGATACTGAAAATTAAGTTAATTCAAATGAGATGTTTTTATGAGGTCAAAAGACCAAAGACTACTGAATTAAAAATAATTCCCAACAGAATTGCTGGTGAATTTATAGTGCTATGTGGCAATGATATCCTGTTTTCTATTGACAGAAAATTCCACTGTGCCACATCTTCTATGGGAGAATTTATATATATATATATATATATATATATATATATATATATATATATATATATATATATATATATATATATATATATATATATATATATATATATATATATATATATTGTGACGATAATCTCCTGGTTGAGCCTGATCTTCCCTTCATAAAGTTACTTATATATACAACAATAAGATGCTACCTTCAAGATACGTCTACCAGTAGCACAAAACGTTTTGACCAGGAGGCAAACGTACCCTAAACTCACCCCCCCCCTACTCCACACTCCCTCCATGCCGGCTCACCACAGTCATCAACCAGCAAACTACCATTCCCAGCCTGCCTGCTTCTGATTGGTGACCCACCGACTGCACACCTGCACCTCAGCGCCCTCTACCTAGTCAATGTCTGGGCTTGAACCAGCCGTTGAAGTTAGAATATCCTTGTGCTCTCAAGCTGTGAACAACCAACTGATATACGCTCTGTTTATTGGTGGAGGTTCCCAGCTAGCACTATATTCTCAGCACCTGTTTATTTCATTTTGTCTTTATATTATTCCTAGAGTAATTCATCCCTGTTCTTAATTTTTATGTTATATTTTTTGACTTGTTTGTTTGCACTGTACATAGTCTTTTTGTTCATTACTTGTTTTCCAGTTAATTAAAGTTTCATTGTTTATACTATGTGTTTTGCATGTTTTTCCTTACTTTAACACAGACAACAGCCAAGCAGTCTATCTTTTTTTTGTAAATGTAATAGGCATTGACACCAGCCATTTGGAGGACTGCCGAACATCTACACTCCTACACTTTCCCGTCACTATATATATATATATATATATATATATATATATATATATAATTTATATATATATTAATATGGAAGGGAGTTCCACCTCTGGCCGGAAGAAGGGGGATCCATAGCCTCGGAGGAAATCACACATAACGCATTGGAGGGAATGTAGGTCCCCTCCAATACAGTTTCTCTGTGCTTTTCTCCTACCACCCCCTTCCTTTTTTTATGCTTTATTGTGTATTTAAAGGTTACAAAACATAGAAGACAATTGCCTAAAGGTTATGGATCTCTTGAAGCTCCTCCGCTTCTGGACAGGAACCGAGGACGCAGCAAGCATTTCTCCTCTGGATCGCCACACTGAGGCGCTGAAACAAAAAACTGCAAGCCCTTAGGTCTCTGGTGACGTCAATGAGCTTGGAACCCAATTCCTTGAGAAATCCCAAGGCACTCTTGCCCCAGGGGCCATGCGTCTCAGACGCTATGGGAACAAAAAGGCGACTTGCCAGTCGCCTGTGTTTGAGTGTTTTTGCTGTTTCCCTGTGGTTGGCCGCCCCACCTGCTTGATCAGCTCCGAAGTGTACATAGGTGTCAGCCCGGGTGGATACACATGTGTAGTCCCACACCAACTGTCTACCCTCCTTCCATGAGTATATGGTGATGCCATCAGGGTGAAGTGCAGGGAAATCCGGGTTTTGGACCCTTAGGATGCGAGGTTCTCTCTCCGCTGGGCACCTAGCTGAGACGAGGCTTCTCTTGATGATGTCATTGACCTCGTTGTGTCTTGCATGCCAGCCCTTTGTGCTTCCGCAATGCAACCCATGCAGTCCGTATTGGTCTGCTTCCACCCTGTTGCAAATACACTTGTATTCAGTGTGAATTGGGGCACCAAGGCGGAGGGCCACTGCTACACGAAGGGATTCTGGATCTAGGCGCGTGCCCATTGCTGACATGGGTACTGCCAGGAGGAAGTCTCCTGCATGGGGGGCTCGCACTGCTCTGAGGCGGGCTTTCTCCTTGTCTGATGTTGTGGCGCTGAGCATGGCATCGGCTACTTTTTCCACTAGAGGGTGGTCCCAGCCGGACTGTTTGTGTTGTTTTGTTGGATCTATAATGGTTGCTGGGGCTGCAAGAACATCCCACTGATTTGAACATTCAGTGAAAGCAGGATCGTGTATTCCTGCTGAATCTCTCAGGGTTGCAGGTAAGATATCTCTGACGAGGTCGTGCGATGCGTGGGAGGAGGAGAGGAAGGCTGGTAGAGCAATTTGGGAGGCTGTGCGGAGGTCCCACTGAGAATCGTCCAATGGCAGGTTCAGGACTTTCACCAGCATGGACCTCAGAAGGGTGTCATACACATTTAACTTAGGGCTGCTGTAGGATGGAGAACATCTCAGAAAGTAGGTCAACTTAGGGAGAGACAGGCATCTTGTGCGGAGAAAGAGAGCATCATGGGCATCAATCTTGTCAATCCTGTCCAGCATTCTCTTTAGCTCAGTGATTTTTGCAGCCAGGACCTCCTCGATTGCTCGTGGGCCAATGGGGGCACCCAGGAAAGTGCAGTCCGGTGGCTCGACAAAGAGAATGTCTGGAAGAACATTTTGTATTTGCCCAGTGATGTCTGGGTTGCGGGAGATTATTTCACACTTGGATGCATTGAGAATGAGGCCTAAGGCTGCTCCCTGCTCCTGGATTTTCCTTATATCCTCCAAAATGGTTTTCGGGGTTCCAGCGAGAGTGCCATCATCCAGGTACCAGATGTTTAGCTCGCTTGTCAGACTATCAGTGACCTCTTTGAAAGCTAGGCAGAAAAGGAGGGGTGCTAAGGAGTCACCTTGTTGGACACCTTCGCAGGAGTTTATTGCGCTGTTTATTAACCTGTATTGATCTGTTTATTAACCTGTAAATATATATATATATATATATATATATATATATATATATATATATATATATATATATATATAACTGAAAACTCACATCCCAGAAGTGACTCGAACCCATACTGCCAGGAGCAACACAACTGGTATGTACAGGGACGCCTTAATCCACTTGACC
Source organism: Procambarus virginalis (assembly GCA_020271785.1). NCBI lineage: Eukaryota > Metazoa > Arthropoda > Malacostraca > Decapoda > Cambaridae > Procambarus > Procambarus virginalis. The sequence goes on from WNGS01003388.1 coordinate 3,115,070, forward strand.
ATCACGACCGGACAATAAGAAAGTGATAGCCGTAGCTATTTGAACCATTTCCCCACCGGCACTCGGATGGTAATCTTGGGCATAGCATTTTATCAAATCACCTCACCTCAGATTACCATCCGAGTGCCGGCGGGGAAGTGGTTCAAATAGCTTCGGCTATCACTTCCTTATTGTCTGCTCGTGATGGTCAAGTGGATTAAGGCGTCCCTGTACATACCAGTTGCGTTGTTCCTGGCAGTATGGGTTCGAGTCACTTCTGGGGTGTGAGTTTTCAGTTGCATATAGTCCTGGGGACCATCCAGTCTTATTCGCATTTGTGTTCCTCACGTGTGCCCCAAAGAATGTGGTGATTTGATAAAATGCTATGCCCAAGATTACCATCTGAGTGCCGGTGGGGAAGTGGTTCAAATAGCTTTGACTATCATTTCCTTATGTCCGGTCGTGAAGGTCAAGCGGATTAAGGCGTCCTGTACATACCAGTTGCGTTGGTTCTGGCAGTATGGGTTCGAGTCACTTCTGGGGTGTGAGTTTTCAGTTGCATTTAGTCCTGTGGACCATTCAGGCTTGTTCGCATATATATATATATATATATATATTATATATATATATATATATATATATATATATATATATATATATATATATATATATATATATATATATGTGCCGCCCCTATCTCCACCGAGCACCGGTGTATTTGCGGCCAGGCACGGGCAGACCAATACGGCAGCCATGGTCTCATCTGTCGTAAGACACAGGGAAAGATTGCCAGACACGAGGCAGTCAATGACATCATCAAGAGAAGTTTGGCTACAGCTGGGTGTCCAGCACAAAGGAACCCCAGCTGTGCAGACCTGACAACAGCCAAAAACGCCCAGATGGAGTCACCCTGCAGCCATGGAGGGAAGGTAAACAGGTCGTATGGGATTACACCTGTGCATCTACATTGGCTGATACCTATTTACGTTACAGCTCAGCGGAGGGAGGTGGGGCAGCCACCTTCAGGGAGACCCAGAAAATCCACAAGTACAGAAACCTAGAACGTTGTTACAGGTTCGTGCCGATAGGCTCAGAGACTCTGGGCGCCTGGGGTAAATGTGCACTCAAGTTTTAAAGGAGGTTGGTGAGGAACTCATTGGGAAAACTAGAGACCCACGAGCAGCCAGTTTCCTATTCCAGCGCCTCAGTGTCGCAGTGCAGAGGGGAAATGCGTGCTGTATCCTGGGTACGCACCCAACCTCCGAGGAGCTGGACGAGGTCTTCGAACGCTGATTGTTTAATTGTTATATATTTGTGTGTGTGTGTGTGTTCTCTGTAAACTGTAGCATTGCAATAAAATAAAACAAAACATACAAAAAAATAATAGGGGTGGTAGGAGAAGAAAAGAATAAAGTATTCAGTGAGAATCCACAAGATCTTCTCTGAATGCTCTTTGTTTTCTTCTTCGAGGATGTGGGTCCCTGCAATTGCACCAGAGGTGGTACCCCTAATATATATATATGTATATAATATATATATAGTATATATAATATATATATAATATATATATATATATATATATATATATATATATATATATATATATATATATATATAATATGCAAACAAGCCTGAATGGTCCCCACGACTAGATACAACTGAAAACTCACTTCTGGGGTGTGAGTTTTCAGTATATATATATATATATATTATATATATATATATATATAATATATATATATATATCTATATATATATATATATATATATATAGGAGTACCACCTCTGGTGCAAGTGTAGGGACCCATAGCCTCGGAGAAGAAATATTGAGTACTCAGAGAAGACCTTGTGGATCCTCACTGAACACTTTTATATTTTCTTCTCCTACCACCCCTCTTCTTTTAGTGTGTGTGTGTATATATATTTAACTTTGTTTACAATTTCATTACACAAAAAGGGTTACAACATTGGTTACATGCTAGGTACAAAAATACTTGTTACAAGTTGTACAGCTCCTCCAGCTCCTCAGATGGCAGGCAGAAACCATGGATGTAGTGAGCATTTCCTCTCTGGTTCGCCACACTAAGGCGCTGAAGAGAAAACTGGCGGCTCTAGGGTCTCTAGTTGTTTCAATTAGCTTGGACCCCAGTTCCTTCAAAAAACTTGCAGCACTTTTACCCCAGGCACCAAGTGTCTCTGAGTAATGGGGACAAAATTGTAGTAGTGATCAAGGTCTCCATATTTTCGCGACTTGGCTGCTTCCCGGTAATTGGCAGCACCTCCTGCTTGTGCAGCACTGAAGTTAACATAGATGTTGGCTAAGGTTGAAACGCAAGTGTAGTCCCACACCAACTGTCTACCATTCTTCCAGGGGTTCACCGTGATCCCATCTGGGCGACTGACAAGCTCATCTGAGTTGCAGCGCATTAGGTTACGGGGCTCTCTCTCTGCTGGACAACCGGCCGTGGTAAGGCTTCTCTTGATAATGTTGTAAACCTCGCCGTATCTTGCATGCCATCCTCCTGTCCTTTTGCAGAGAAGGCCATGCCGTCCGTACCTGTCGGCCACTGCCTCGCCGCAAATACACCTGTATTCGGTGTGGATTGGGGCAGCTAGGCGGAGAGCCACAGCAATTCGGAGGGCCTGCGGTGTGAGACAAGTGCCAGTTACTGACATTGGGGTTGCTAATAGGAAGTCCCCTGCATGGGGAGCTGCTACAGCTTTAAGACGGGCAATATCATGTGGTGTTGTCGCAGGTTCTAGTAATGTCGCAGCTTCTTGGTCGGCTATTGGGCGATCTCAGCTGGATTGCTTATGGGCTTCATAAACCAGTGGTTGGGGTGCTGGTCCTGCGAGAGAGACCCATTTGGTGGTGCAGTCTGCAAAGCTGGGATCATGTATCCTTGCTCGTTAAGCTAGGTGCTCAGGAAGGATTTCCTTCACCAAGTTGTCAGACGTCACTGAAGAGGACAGAAACGCTGGTACCGCAATTGTGTTTGCTGTGCGCACGCCAAGGCCCCCGAGTCTGACAAGAAGGGAGGCCTTTTCCACTGTGAGTCGCTGAGAGAAAGGTTGAGGGGTTTTCCTAGCATTAATTTCAGCAAGCTGTCGTACTCCTCTAATTTATTATTTTTGAAAGATGGCGAACATCGAGAAAAGTAGGTCAGCCTGGGGAGGGGACAAGCATCTGGTGATGAGGTAAAGTGCATCATGAGCATCGATGTCTTCAATCCTCTCGTCCATTCTCTTCAGGTCAGTGACCTTCTTACCAATGACCTCGTTGATGGCATTCCCTCCAAGAGGAGCACCTAGAAGTGTGCTGTCCTCAGGGTTAGTTACGTGAATAACAGGCAAAACAACTTTTATTTGCTCTATTATGTTCTGGTTGGTGGAGGTTATTTCGCACTTGGAAGAGTTCAGGGTGAGGCCTAGACTTGCTCCTTGCGCCTGAATTATTCTTGTGTCGTCTAAGAGTGAGGCTGGGGAGCCGGCTAGAGTACCATCGTCCAAAAACCAAATGTTGAGGTCACTGGACAGGTTATCGGCGACTTCCTTGATGTCTAGGCAGAAAAGAAAAGGAGCAAGGGGGTCACCCTGTTGGACACCTTCTTGTGACTCATTTTCATGTTCCCCGATAAGCAAAGAGAGGATTCTTGCTGTAACATGAGTTTACAAAGGGTAGAGGGAAGGAAAAAGGCGTGAGTACTGTGAGTGATTCCTTTAACCAGATTGAAAGCATTTTGTGAAGTCCAGTTTTATCAAGGCTTTTTCATTCGTAATGTTGGCAATGTAGGCTCTAGCTGCATGAGGCGCTGCCTCACACCCTTGGGGAATGTCAAACCCAAGCTGTTTGGCTTCAGCATGTCTGCTGCTGCATGACTAAGTGTTCTGGCAACAGCCAGACGAGGTGCCGAAGTGAATTGCCCACAGCTCTCGGTCTGATTCCTCCATCTTTTTTCCTGAGGGCACAGAGGAAGCACCAAAAATGATAGACCGAATGGTCTCTGGTATGTTGCCAGCTAGACATATGTTGGAGAATCTAGTTAGTTCAACCAGGAGGACCGTGCAATGTCTCCAGTGCGGGTTGAGCAATTTGCTTGAGTGGTTGGGTCTTAGTCCTGTGAACCACCTGCTGGTCCTGGTGGGAAGGATAAAGTGCTTTATGCACCATGGATTCGAGCACACACAGGGGGTGTCATGTCACAGAAAATGGTACCATCCGTTTTCTATGTGCAGCGTCTCCAGCCGCCGCACACGAAGGTAGAGAAGGTAAACAAAGAACAGGACGACACCAGCTTGGGAGCTACTAGTCATGTAATCGTTTATAAGTATTAAAGTCAGTAACCAGTCATGACTTTACATCAACCTACAACCAAGACTTCCTCAGATATACACAAACACCACATTGGCGACGAGGATGAACTGGGAACGCAGGTATTTGTTCAACTAAAACACAAGGAAGAAGCATGCTGGCTCGCCCGGAGGAGGAGAAAAGTCGGCTGTCTGTGAACACCATACCCGATGCTGTATGCTAACCATGCTTTGTTCTAACCATTGCTGTGTGCTAACCAATGCTGTGTGCTAACCAATGCTGTGTGCATCCCAAGCTATGTGCTGACAAGCTGTTTACTGAGGAATCTGATCCATGTCTGCCGACGCTGTGTACGAAACGACGCTTTGATGTGTACAAAACCTGATGTTTTGGTTACGAAACGACGCTTCGTGCTACAAAATTCTTCACGCTGTGAACTAACTGCTGTGTACACTGCTGACAACTGCTGTACCAACTGCTGACAACTACTGTACCAACTGCTGCCAACTGCTGTACCAACTGCTGTGTTGCTGTGAGTAGGAACAACACATGTACACAAGGGCTAGGTAAGAATCAGTTGCTGCTGTGTTGTGCACTGTTGTGAACTTTTGCATTAAAATGCTTGTGTGCTTTGCAAAATTAAAGTAATTACAGTGAATTCTTAAATAACATATACAGTGCAGTAAGTGTTATATATTCTGAGGAACATTTTAAGTGATAAGTTTACATTTATTCAGTAAAAATGGCAAATATACCTCAGTTTCCTGCATTTGATCCTGACTGTGACCAGACAAACCTGTCACAGAGGTGGGTCAAATGGCTTAAAAGGTTTGAAAATTTTTGATAGTTTCTGACATCAAAAGTGCTGAAAGAAAGCGTGCCTTTCTACTTCATTATGCAGGTGATAGAGTTTGTGACATCTTTGATACACTGAAAGACACTGGTGGTGCCAAAGATTATGACACTGCCAAAGCCAAATTAACTGAGCATTTCAAACCAAGGCAAAATACTGCTATGGAAATTATGCATTTCAGGAGAGCGAAACAACTCTAATGAAACTGTTGATCAATACCATACACATTTGCAGAGTTTAGCAACCCATTGTGAGTTTGCTGATGTTGACAAAGAAATCAAACAGCAAATAATTGAAACATGCACATCTACACGTCTCCGTCGAAGAGCTCTAGAACTTGTTGATGATGAAAGTTCTCTTACCAAGATACTGGATATGGCTCGTCGAATGGAAGATGCTGCACGTGATGCTCGTGTCATGGAGTGCAGTGCCAACAACGGTTCTGCCACTGTTACTAACAGTAATGAGGTATGTAAGGTTCAGGGAGTACACCATGATCATAGAAGATATCATGCCAAACCTAACATTAAATTGAGCCGAGAACCACATCACAACTGGAGTCATGGAACAAGACTCAAGCAGTCACAACGACTCACATCAGAGGTTGTCAACAATAAATGTTACAATTGTGGAGGAGACTACCCACACCAAGATAATGTTTGTCCTGCTCAAGGTAAGAAGTGCTATGAGTGTAGAAAACTAGGTCATTTTGGTGCTATGTGTCGTTCCGCACTAAAGAAACCACAGTCAATGAATAAAAGCACTGTACGAGGATCAGGTCATAGGGATCGAGGTGGCAAACACAATATTGCACCTCAAATCAAGAATGTTAATAATATACAAGACAACATTTCATTACAACCAGTCTCAGATGACAGTGAATGTGATTACATTTGTGGAGTACAAGCAATCACAGAATGGAATGATCTTCCAAACAACCCAGAGACTATAGTATACATTGCTGGCATTTGTCTCAAAGTTCTCATTGACACTGGATCAAACATTGACACCATTGCTGAGTGCCACTATGAAAAATTTAAAAAACAGTTCCCAAAGCTTGAAAAGTACAATGGTAAAGCCACTGCCTATGCTTCAAAGGTAGCCTTACCAGTGATTGGAACTTTCACTGCAGAGATTAAGTCAAAGAATGCAATGCTCATTACTACATTCCATGTTGTTAGGAATGCAAAGGAGTCTTTACTCAGTTACAAGACTTCAACCAAATTGGGGCTACTTCAGCTTTCTAATGCTGTAGCAGTGGAATCTGCAAACAATGTTGATGCTATTGTTGCTGAATTTTCTGATCGGATTTAAATCCATAGGTTGTTATACTGATAGCAAAGTACATCTGCATATCAACCCAGATGTAATTCCAGTTGCCCAACCACATCGCCGACAACCATTCCATACTCGCAAGAAAGTCGATGCCGAACTGGATAGGCTGATAGAACTAGATATCATTGAACCGGTAACAGGCCCAACACCATGGGTAAGCCCAATTGTCACTCCACCGAAGCCGAAGAATCCAGATGAGATACGCATTTGTGTAGACATGCGTGTTCCCAACAAGGCAATAATGCGTGAACGCCATCCTACACCCACTGTAGATGATATGATTTACCGCTTGAATGGTGCAACTGTATTAGCAAGTTAGATTTAAACAAGGGCTATCATCAGCTTGAACTTGATGATGAGAGTCGATTCATCACAACGTTTACGACACATCGAGGTCTGTATAGGTACAAGCGCCTGAGTTTTGGTATTAACAGTGCTGCTGAGGTATTCCAGCACATCATCAGCCAGGTATTGCAAGATATACCTAATGCTGACAACATGTCTGATGACATCATTGTTTATGGCCGTACCCAAGCTGAACACGACAAAGCTCTTCGTGCAACATTGCAACGCTTACGAGAAAAGAATTTGACGCTAAGCCGAGCAAAGTGTGAGTTCAATCAACATAAAATTGAATTCTTTGGACATGTACTTAGTGACAAAGGTCTATCTCCAGATCCTAAGAAAGTTGCAGATATCAAGAATGCTGCACCTCCTTCAACATCCACTGAAGTACATAGTTTTCTGGGAATGGCAAACTACTGTTCTCGCTTCATTCCAGATTTTGCTACCATTACGAAGCCTCTACGTGAGCTCCTGAAGAAAAATGCATCATGGTACTGGAGCGATATCGAGCAAAATGCATTTGATGCTGTGAAAGATGCACTAGTAGAAAATGCGACTGCTGCATACTTTGATCCATCAATGGACACTGAGTTAACGGTGGATGCTAGTCCTGTTGGTTTAGGTGCTGTGTTAGCCCAACACAAACCTGGTCAACCAGATTCCAGAGTAGTAATTGCCTACGCCAGCCGTTCTCTCACAGATGTTGAGCAACGATACAGTCAGACAGAGAAGGAAGCTCTTGCTCTTGTATGGGGCTGTGAACACTTCAATGTGTATCTGCTTGGTGCACCCTTTACCACGATAGTCACTGACCACAAACCGTTGGAGACCATCTTCAATAATCCAAAGTCCAAACCACCAGCTCGCATTGAGAGATGGGCTCTTCGTCTGCAACCATACAACTTTACGGTGAAATACAAGCCGGGTGCAGGCAATCCCGCTGATTACATCAGTCGACATCCTGCCAACAGTTTCACCATCACCAAGCATCAGCAAGTTGCCGAGGAATATGTACACTCTGTAACCTGTGATGCAGTCCCTAAGGCTCTCACTCTTGATGAAATCCGTACTGCAACCCTAGAGGACCCAACTCTGCAAGCAACAGTGGATGCATTGACTAAGAAAAAGTTTCCACGCATCCCACCCTCAGGAGTTGACCAAGATGCATTCAAAGCACTTGAACGCATCCAGACAGAATTAAGTGTTACGCAACAACGCGACACCGTGCTGCGAGGTACTCGTATCGTCATTCCAGCTGTTCTCCAGCAACGTGCTCTGAAGCTTGCACATCAAGGACACCAAGGTCTTGTAAGGACCAAACAGCTGCTACGAGAAAAGGTGTGGTTTCCTGGCATTGATCGTCAAGCTAAGGACATGCATGATGCCTGTGTCCCTTGCCAAGCTGCAGTGGATACTTCAAGACCAACACCTCTACAACCTTCACCACTACCTGCTGCACCATGGATGGAAGTATCGATGGACTTCTGTGGACCGCTACCAACTGGAGAGTACTTGATGGTAGTCATTGATGATCACTCACGTTATCCAGAAGTAGAAATCATCACTTCCACATCTGCAAAGGCTGTCATCCCGAAACTCGACAAGATCTTTTCAAACTTTGGCATTCCTGAAGTTGTCAAGACGGACAATGGACCGCCATTTAATGGACAAGACTTCGTCAACTTTGCTGAGCATATTGGATTCAAACACCGCCGTGTGATGCCACTACATCCTCAAGCAAATGGAGAAGTCGAGAGATTCATGCAACCTCTCATGAAAGCTGTACGCTGTGCTCATGCCGAAGGACGATCCTGGAAACAAGCTATGTATGCTTTTCTCAGGAACTACCGTGCAACACCGCATGGAACACTGGGCAAGTCGCCTGGCGAACTTTTATTTGGACGTCCTATGAGGATCGCACTACCTGTCATGCCAGCCAAGGTAACGGATAAACGTCTCGCTCAGAAGGATGCACTAGCCAAGGGCAAAATGAAAATTGCTCATGATCAACGTGCAAAGGAACAATTCATAAAGGTTGGAGATACTGTTCTCGTTAAAAAGAAAAAAGAGGGAAAGCTAGATATGCCGTATGATACAAAACCATATAAAGTGATTAGTGTAAAAGGAACTATGGTAACAGCGAGTAATAGAGATCATAGTATAACACGTAATATGGCTTATTTCAAAGTGATTCCAACTAGTGTAGAAAATGATGAAGTGCAAAGTCGTGCAAAAGAAAAAAGAAAAAATGAGTTATAACTCAACGAACAATTTATCAAGGGATATTCTTGTACTTAAGGACTCTCGTCCTAAACGTCATGTTAAACGCCCTACACGATTTGATGATTAATTGTGTTCCTATGTAATGCAAAGTATTTACTTATTATGCTAAACTAAATTTAATATTGTTTGAATAATACAGATCTCTCATTCAATATTTTGTAACTTTGTATTACAGTTTCTTTCATGTTTGTTTAACATTGCAGATGTATTTTTAACATTGAAATCCTTTGTGGTAAAGATTAAGTTGTTTAAATTCTTGTGCTTAATTAATGTTAAATATATGCAATATCTCTTGATATGTTAATAACTTACTTTGTGTCAATAACTTTGCTTTGTGCTACAAGCATGGTAGACATCCTGTATTCATTCTTTTTAAAGAAAAGGAGGGATGTCATGTTCACAGAAGGGGACCATCCGTTTTCCCAGCCGAAGTTATTTGAACCACTTCCCCACCGGCACTTGGATGGTAATCTTGGGCATAGCATTTTATTAAATCACCTTATTTTTGGGGGCAACACGTGAGGAACACAAATGCGAACAAGCCTGAATGGTCCCCAGGACTATATGCAACTGAAAACTCACACCGGCGGGGATGTGGTTCAAATAGCTTCGGCAATCACTTCCTTATGTCCGGTCGTGATGGTCAAGCGAATTAAGGCGTCCCTGTACATACCAGTTGCGTTGCTCCTGGCAGTATGGGTTTGAGTCACTTCTGGGGTGTGAGTTTTCAGTTGCATATAGTCCTGGGGACCATTCAGGCTTGTTCGCATTTGTGTTCCTCACGTGTTGCCCCAAAAAATAAGGTGATTTAATAAAATGCTATGCCCAAGATTACCATTCGAGTGCCGGCGGGGAAGTGGTTCAAATAGCTTCGGCTATCACTTCGTTATGTCCGGTCGTGATGGTCAAGCGGATTAAGTCATCCTGTAGATACCAGTTGCGTTGCTCCTGGAAGTATGGGTTCCAGTCACTTCTGGGGTGTGAGTTTTCATTCACATATAGTCCTGGGGACCATTCAGGCGTGTTTGCATTTGTGTTCGTCACGTGTGCCCCAAAGAATGAGGTGATTTGATAAAATGCTATGCCCAAGATAACCATCCGAGTGCCGGCGGGGAAGTGGTTCAAATAGCTTCGGCTATCACTTCCTTATGTTCGGTCGTGATGGTCAAGCAGATTAAGGCATCCTGTAGATACCAGTTGCGTTGCTCATGGGAGTATGACTTCGAGTCACTTCTGGGGTGTGAGTTTTCATTCGCATATAGTCCTGGGGACCATTCAGGCGTGCTCGTATATATATATATATATATATATAATAATATATATATATATATATATATATATATATATATATATATACATATACATATACAACAGCAGCAATATTATCTGCATATTGTATTTAAGATTAGTAAATGGTGTCGGGTTTTCCGACAAGACTAGAATAAGTGGTAATGTGCTCCAATAGATAATGAAATGGCGAAACAAAAGGAAGCAGCGAGTTTAGTTTGAGGGCTGAGACTTCAGATTTGCATGATGTCACCAGCGGAGTCCCACAGGGTTCTTTCTGTACTTCGACGTATCTTGTTTCCAATATATCTGAATGATAGTCCAAATGGTATAGACTCAATCTTCTCAATATTTGCTGATAACATAAAAATTATGAGAAGGATTAAGACAGGAGGACAGCAAGAGGGTACTGATTGACCTGGAAAGACTGAAGGAGATTTAAACTCGAGAAAGTGCAAAGTGATGAAGATAGGTGTAGGGAGCAGGAGGACAAACACAAGGTTCTAGCTGGGGAATGAAATCCTTCTCAAGTCAGGAAGAGAGAAAGATCTGGGGTTGATATCACATCAGACCTGTCCCCTAAAGCCCACATTAAACATTCCCTTGATAAAGTTCCAATAAAGAAATAATCTGTAAAATGTTCTACACTCACTTTGGTGTTTTAGATCCCTTATAGTATAACCGGCTGTCAAATCTCTTATCTAAGTTATGTGGCCACTTTTACCTAATATTGAGTTATATACCGACCGGATACACTCTGTAGTGATGTGTGGAGCTGGCATCAACGTCTGGGAGATCTAATGCGACGGATGATCCCAATATTCGACAACGATAATGGCTGTCTCTGGAGGGGTCGGATGGAGAACGTGTGTTCTCGTGTGGGGATCTCTTGCCACTATGGTGTACTTCCTTCCCTTCTATTCTCTTAGGCTCTGCGGTGCATTCAGTAAATAAGTCATTCTGTTTACTTTAAGTTATTCAAAGACTGGGTTAAGTTAACGTCAAATTTTACACCAATAAATTACTATAAAATCCAGAGAACAATATACTTTGTTCCTAATACTTGATCACAGGGTTTGTGTAATTTAGGAAACATGACTTTATTTTGGACTATTATTTTATGGATGCAAACATTTACTGGGGAATGGAAATACGCACTTACTTTTGGTAATTCTAATCTATTCTTAATCTAAACAGCAAATGGTAATAAAATAAACGTACAACTTATATGTAATGAGAGTTAGATAAGATTCGTCAACACATGTTGCTGACGTGGCCGTTTGCCGTTGACAGTTGGAAACTTTTGGCTTTTCCCTCGACGCGAATATTATCAATAATTTTAATTTCCTAACACATTATATTTTCTTGCTGTGCTAGGAATTGGTTATACTATTAGCATAATGCATTCTAACGTATAATGCTAGGGGGGTTAGTAGCATTAGTATCTTAACGTATAGAGGACAGAAGAAAATGTATATATGCTGGTTAGCATTGTAAATGTGTGGCCACGTCTGTGGTAGAAAACAATAAAAAGAAAAAAAAATCTTAACGTATAATGCCGGTATTTAATACATGGAGGTGTCGGAAATTCGTGGCATATGCAGCTCAGGTGTGGAGTCCACACCTAGTCAAACACGAAACGAAGTTACAAAAGGGTTAGAGGTATACCACTACGGTAGTCCCCGAGCTGAGAGGTATGAGCTATGAGGAAAGATTACTGGAACTAAACCTCACGACAATGGAGGACAAAAGAGTTAGGGGGAGACATGATCACTACTTATACAATTCTAAGAGGAATTGATAGGTTAAATGAAGATAAACTGTTTAGCACGGGTTGTACGCGAACAAGCTGACACACGTGGCAATTTAGTAACCAAATGAGCCACAGGGACGTTAGAAAGAATTTTTTCAGTGTCAGAGTAGTTAGCAGATGTAATGCATTAGGCAGAGATGTGGTGGAGGCGGATTCTATACACAGTTACATATGTCGATATGATAGAGCCCAGTAGACTCAGGAATCTGTACACCAGTTGATTGACAATAGTGAGGCGGGACCAAAGAACCAGAGCTCAACCCCCACAAGGACAACTTGTTGAGCATAATAAAATCACATTTAAGTGATTTCACAGTGAAAAATCATTGTTACATCATTGAGAACTACTTGACCATTAGCCATAGTGCATGGGGTCAATACTTAAATCCCTGATTGTAAGCCTCGGGAATCCTAGAGGATTTAGTGGAATCCCAGATACCATTGCTTTTGACCATGTTGTGGTGTGGTGGTCAAAAGAGCTAGCGTGGGAGTACAAAGTGAATGGGTTCAAATCCTCATCATGGCTCCTACTGATTTTTCCATTGTTATACAACACGTCAGTGTGATTTAATTGTGTGATTAGTAATAATAATAATAATTATTGTAACCGATATCAGTAAAATAAAATGTCTGTCTTTCTGCTTTTTTTGTCTACTCTCCCAGGATGGACGCCAGGCTCTTGGGGAATGTCTGACTCAACTTTGCATGATGATTGCTGTTGCGTAAGAGGCAAACATGGAAAAATCGTGGTAGGCCTAAGTGAAAAGAGTACAACGTATCACGTTGCCTTAGAAAGCCCAATGGAAATCCTCACTATTGCATTCTGGCTAAACTCTGAAAAAGTACAATATTATTACTATTATCATTCATGAGAAAATCAGTTGGAGCAATGTTTAAGATTCGAACCCTTGACCTTAGTACTTCCAAACCACATACCTTACCTCAGGACCATGACATGGAATAACTTTTATTCCCTGGGGTTCCAAGGAACCAAAATCGCAGCCTGAGTTACCTGCTGAAGCCAATGCGTTTTTTTTTATTTAACTCCCATGTGTGGGAAATCCTAGCAGCTTAATTCTTTTTTAAATTCTGTAAATACTTAATATGATAATTTTTATCTAATTAATTTTCTTAGTTAGTTCTTAGTAATAAGTTAGTTAATTAAGCAAGTAAGTAAGTAAGTAAATAAGTAAGTAAGTGGACTGTATGTACTAATTAAGCTGCCTGAATTTATCTCACATCATTGGGGGGGGGGACAATCTGCAGCTTAAACCACTTTTAGATGGCTCCTTCTTAAACCATAAATTGCTTACCTTATATTCAATATATAAATTATCAATCATACCACATATGGTGGTCAAACGTACTATTATTATAGAAATAATTAATTAATAATTATTCATACTATGTCTACAGTATTGTACAAAAAAGAGGGCTTAGCTGTTCCTGTTGAAAGGGGCCTGCTAAGGCTGTGTAATTGTAGCATCAAAGATGGGTGTGGCCCTGTGCCTCTGAATGCCACGTAATGGCGGCTGTCTGGAGGCTCACAAAGCTTGGTGTACAGCTAGGTAATAAATTTATATTACGGGACAACTGTCTACTCAGCTTTTTGTTACTCCAAATCACAAGGGTGTTGAGCTGAGTAAACGTACTTGTTAATCAGGGGTCTTTAAGCATTATAACCGCCTACCTATTTAAGAATAACTATGGCCACAAATAAACTTAAATACTTGGTAAGACGAATACTAGTGTTGCTGTGGTTGTTGAGAGGCTGTTTTGCTGATTGCTCGCTTGTCGACACGTAGACTGGGTGTCTAACGAGTTAAATCAGCTTATATGGAGAGACTCTCTACAGTGTGTTCTGATGTTATTGTCTCGGTGTGTACGTGACGCTCCTGGGGGAGACGAACGCAAATGCTTGATGGTTCTATTTATGTTTAAGGAATAGAGTATTAGGCTATATTCTCAGTGTTGAAAATTATATTCAGTCTTAGTGAATACTTTTTTATTAAATTTAAAAACTAGACTATCGTATAAAAAGATTTATGAGTAATGTAAATTCGTGACGTCGATGACGTCATGGAATCACCCACTCTCTTTTCTTTAAGGGGATACTCATGTTATTATGTGTGTGTCGGATTTCCAACATAATTCCTGGGGGGGGGGGGAAGAACATGGGGGCGAAGTCCCAGTAAGGACTGCGATCACTTTATTCTTCTCCTTCAGAATTATAGTGCTGCTTTTATTTGAGTTTACATTGTTGTGCTGCAGACCTTTGAGGACGTATGTCCCGTACTGCCGTTTCAGTGCTGAAAGTCGTTGAATGTCTACTTTTCCTGCCAGTTCGAAAGGAACCAATTTCTCCAATGGGTCAAGAGTAGTGTTGCCTCGGCATTTTCTTTCACTATTCTCAAGATGCCCTGGCTGTCTGGATGAACAGAGACTATTTGGCCTATAGGCCACTCTGAGCGTGGCCCATCTCTGTCCACCAGAACTATGTCACCAGGGTTCAATTTAATTCTGTTGTAGGGGTTCTTTGCCCCGTAATGATACTCCCTCAGAGCAGTAACGTATTCTCGAGTCCATACGTCATTCCACCGACTTATCACCCCTGATAGATGTTTGAAACGTTGAACCAAATCACTCTCTTGGACATACGAAGGATCCTCTGGTTTCTCGTCCATAAGAGACACAAGGGTGCTGAGAGGTCTCCCATACATCAGATGAGCTGGACTTAATGGTTCACGCTGCAAAACATCCTCAGAGAGGTAGGTAAGTGGTCATCATTAACTTGTGCTTCTATTTCTATGGCTACGATTTGGAGCTGCTGTAAGTCATCTTTTGGCATTGTAGGGTTTTCCGTAGAGAACGTTTCACCGTACCAATCATGCGTTCATAGAAACCTCCATGCCATGGTACTCTGGGAGGTATGAATTTCCATTGGCACTGCTGTTGATTTAGGGCCGTGCGTACCTTAGGGTGTGTCCAGATTTTCCTCAGACATGCTTCTCCTGCCACTAAGTTGGACCCATTGTCTGAGATCATTAACTTAGGACAGGATCTACGTGAAGCAAACCTGCGGAAAGCCTGTAAGAATGCTTCGGCACTCATATCGGGAGTCACTTCTACATGGACTGCCCTTATTATGGCACACATAAAAAGACAGATATAGGCCTTTACTGGCTTTTTGTCCTTGGTGCCTGTTAGTGTTAGTGCTCCAGAGAAATCTACTCCTGTAGTCTCAAAGGGACGAATATGTACAACTCTT
This sequence comes from Procambarus virginalis, assembly GCA_020271785.1. Lineage (NCBI taxonomy): Eukaryota > Metazoa > Arthropoda > Malacostraca > Decapoda > Cambaridae > Procambarus > Procambarus virginalis. Next base: position 3,130,545 of record WNGS01003388.1, read on the forward strand.
TCCTTTGGAAGTGGAGGAGGGCTGGGATATGGGCACACTCTGGCATCGTATCTCCACCAAATAACACAGGATTTAATTATTGATTTTACTGTCTGCCTACCTTGGGTTAGCCAGTACTGTTGTCTTAAGTCTGTGAGCATATCTAATACCCCACCATGCAGAGTGCAGTATTTGTGTATGTGTAACTCAATTAGTTTGCTTACTATGTGGTGACGAGGAAGCAATATTGGATTTTTTGCTTCCAGATCTATGTCAGCATGCTGTAAGCCGCCTCCGCATTTGTTTATGTTATAATTGTCGGTGTCTAACCAGATACCCAGATCATTTTGTAGCTTCTTAGGAACATTGTCAAGTTCTGTCCCAAATGTGTCTGTCTGAGCTCTTTTGATCCAGTACATTAAGGCACTAAGGAATTTATGCATGATTCCTATTTTCTTTAGAAAATCAAACACTACTTGGGTGACACCTATTAGTTTGTTCAGTTCAGAGTACCGAGTAGGATCAATTACCAAAGTCCGAGGTACTTCTAGGTTCTCAGTGGGAACAGTGACATTGGTCACAATGATTTGTGGCTTTCGTTTAGGCCACTGGTCGCTGATTAGCCACTGAGGTCCATTGAACCACATCTCCGCCTTTGTTAATTGCCGTAAAGTCAGGCCTCGGGAGTGATAGTCAGCTGGATTCTCTTTGGTGGGTACATATCTTAGTTTATACCCTGCTGACAACTCTCGTATTTCCTTAACGCGGTTACTCACGTAAGGATTCTTAGTGTTATTGTTTATAACCCACTGTAGCACTGCCTCATTATCTGACTATACTACTGTTTCTTCAAAGTGGATGTTGCTTAGGGCCTTGATCAGATAATGAACCAATCTTATACCTAGCAGTAAGGCTGTTAATTCCAGTTGTTACAATGATCTTTTCTTTAAAGGTGCCACTCTGGCCTTTGATATGAGCAAATTGGCTTGCCCATTTGAGACCAGGTAAGCTACTGTGCATAAGACTTTCCTGAGGCATCACAAAATACATGTAGCTTAATTGGTTCTTTTTCATTTACTACTGTGTTCTGAGGGAACTTGACAGACTCTAGTATACTTAAATCTTTCACTAGCCCTTGCCATTTTTCTTGTAAGGTAGGTGTTAGAAGATCATCCCAGCCTATCTTTTGTTGCCGACATTCCTGCATTATCAACTTCCCATTAATTAAGATTGGACTTAAAAGTCCTAATGGTTCCAAGGGTTTGCTGACTTGTGAGAGTTATTTTCTCATTGTTAAGTTAGTGGTATCTGGCGCCACTGACTTGATTGTCAACTGATCTGTTGTCGTATTCCATTCGACACCTAGTACTTTTGTCCTCTCGGGTACCTGGCAGTTGGGAAATTCAGTTGCGATCAGTTGATTTAATTTGACATAGTTAGAGACCTACGACTGGAGAGGCATATTGGCTCCCATTAATTCTCGATTGGCCTCATGGTATATGTTCAACAGTTTACTCTCATTGCTGGTTGTTCCTTGAAAATTATCCACATACATGTTTTTACTAATTTCTATTTTGTTTGGGCTATTGGACTTCTTCAAGTGCATTTCTAAGATAGCTTGAAGCAGAAATGGTGAGGAAGAGGCCCCAAACAAAACAGACACAAACCAGTAAGTGATTAATTCACTGTTTGGATCGTTAGGATCCTTGATCCATAGGAACTTTGTGTAGTTTCAGTCTTCTTTTTGGAGACCTATCTGTTGGTATCTGGGGCTTGAACTCATATACTAAATTAATTGATAATTGTATTGAAATAAATCGAAGGACCACCCACTTTTGGGAAAAGAGGGAAAACGAATAATAGTGATCATTAGAATGACACTAGAGAACCAGTATCTATGGAAACTGATTCAATGAATAATCACTTGAAAATAAAGAATAGACTGTATTATTAATTAAAGCCAAAGCCTCAAATATCAACATTGGGGGGTTATTTCTAGAAGTTCATATATATCTAGGAACCAGTGTGGTTCGTCACTAGTTCATTGTTGGGTTAATAACATGATAAATCTAAAATACAATGGATTCAATATATGATATTGTAACTCAAATTATGAATATTAAAGATCATGAATCACTGAGCATAAACACTGAGCACAGTTAGAGCATAAACATTAATTACCAAATCTGGCAATAATTATTCAATGTAAAGATTCTATATGAATTATATAGCAATCATCAAATTATGAATTTGTATGAAAATTATGTCTTAGCTGTAAGACGATTTCTATAACGCCAGTTCGTCATTCGCCCTCGTGGTCACAGGATCCCAATAAAGAAAGAACCCGGGTGAATAACACGACTGATGAGAATTGACTTGTAGGGTCCTCATGTACACGCTGAAATCAAATGAATTTACGTAGCATTTAATGAGGCTAGGAATTATTTCAAGTATTCATTCAATTGAAATGAATGAAGAACTTTACTAACGTTGTATGTTTGATGTTCATTCTTCTTGACGACAAACTACTCACAAATGTACAACCTAAATTGATGCATCAAAAAAGGGAATACTTAGCGTGAGCGTATCAAATACTGAGGTCTGCCGAAAATCGCGTCTGCCAGTCCCAAGCGTCCACAGTGTGTACACGTAATTACGGGTCGTGGCTTAAATTGTAGACACGTTATTAATTGGCAAAGCACTGCAGAACACGTGGGGAAGTAATTGGTGACTATTAAGGGAGTTTCAACGTAATTCTTGTTGGTAAACTCTTCAGTCACACCACCACGCGTCTCGTCTCGCTGATCGTCAGAGCTGCCTCGTGAGTAAGTAATGGTGTCTCCTCCCTGAACCCACTCTCGCATTCACCACAGAAATTATTAATCACGAATTATTCTTTTCCGCGCAATTATGGATGAAATGCAATAATAGGAACTGGGTTGCAATTATAGGGATTTAATAATTATCATATTCTCGATAAATGATCTCTAACGAGAAATGGAGATGATATTTATACTCTCCATTGCATTCGATCATAACAGAAAAAAACTGTTACTAAATTATTTCAATTAATAACTCTCGGTTTTACATGATCGGGAGTCATATTATCAGCAATAGGCTCAGATTAAATTATATTAACACTCCTGTTAGTGGTATTAATAACTACTGTAATTAGTGTAATGATGATAATTTATTATAATACAATAGTAGTTGATAAGTGTTGGAAATTTCCAACATAACTCCGGGGGGAGAAAACTCGGGTCGCAGTGCCATGTTGAGTACTGACGTACCTATCCCAAAGTTAGTATTAAGGTTAGTATGTTAGTATGTTAGTACACACATAACGGATGTCCTGTAATTGTCAAGGACATACAAGAATTTAAGTCTTGTAAAAGAACTCATGTTAAATGGAAACATGGAATTTAATGTCATAGTTAATAGCTTACATAAACAAGTTAATGATTAAATCATACAATTTAAGTAACTGAGAATCCACTGTGAGGTGAATGTCTTGGGTCATTGTGACTGGTAACTGATTTGTTACTAGACATCACAACACAGTATCATCATGATTACTCAAATTGGATGGGAATTATTTGCTCTCAGTCCGAGCTATAATAGGCTTGTAGTTTCCTTTTACATTGTTGAGCAGCTGCTCTAATGGGGCGGGTGATCGGTGGATCAGAATTGTTGTCTTCGGAAACTGTTGAAGCTGGTTCTGATAAACACTCTCGTTCTGCTAATTCGAGAGGTACCAACTTCTCTAATGTCTTTAGGAAGTGGTGGAGGTCCTGGGTATGGACACACTCGAGCGTCGTATCGTTTGCAGATTACACAGAACTTCATGATTGATTTGACAGTTTGACGACCTTGAGGAAGCCAATATTTCTGTCTGAGGTCGGTGAGAGTGTCTAACACTCCGCCATGCAAAGTACCATATTGATGGTGATGTAAAACTAGAAGTTTTGAAATAATGTGGTGACGTGGTAGAAGGATCGGATTCTTTGTGTCCAATTCAATTTTTGCATGAAGCAAACGTCCTCCACACCTTAATATATTATGAGTGTTGGTATCATACCAGATACCTAGAGACTTGGTTAATTTATCTGGAAGATTTTCATATTCACTTCCATATGTCTCTTGTTGTGCACATTTGATCCAGTAGATGATAGGATTGGGAAACTTATGTCTGATTCCTATCTTAGCAAGAAAGTCAAACACATGTGCTGTCACTCAAGTTAGTTAGTAAGCTAGTTAGTTAGTTAGTAAGTTAGTAACTTACTCAAGTTAGAATAATTGTTAGGATTAATAGCTGAGATTCGTTGAGGTTCTGGGTCTTTCATGGGAGTAGTGATACTGGTCACTATGACTTGTGGTTTCTGTTTGGGCCACTGACCTCTAACAAGCCATGAAGGTCCATTAAACCACATCGAAGACTTGCTTAGCTGTTTAAATGTTAAACCTCTTGATAAGTAATCTGCAGGATTGTCCTTAGTGGGGACATGTCTGAATTTATATCCAGCAGATATTCATGAATTTCCCTAACACGATTACTAACGTATGGAGTTTTATTGTTGTTATTTCTTACCCATTGTAAGACTGCCTCATTGTCTGACCACACTATGATTTCACCAAAGTGGATATTATTGAGTGTCTTGGTCAGGCAATGAGCCAATCTTACTCCCACCAGCAACGCAGTTAACTCCATTTGAGGTAAAGATCTCTTCTTGATTGGAGCAACTCTTGCTTTAGATGTGAGTAAAATTGATTGTGCACTATTGACTAAGTAGGCTGCAGTGCCATATGCTTTGCCAGAGGCATTGCAAAAAACGTGCAAATTTGTAGGTAAGTTTTGTCCTGAAGCATTACGAGGAAATTTCAAAACACCTAATTGATTGAAATCCGTTGCGAGTATTTGCCATTTATCTTGCAACTCAATTGGCAACGGATCATCCCATCCCATATGTTTCTGCCAGCATTCCTGCATTAGGAGTTTGCCCCTTATTAATATAGGACTAAGTAAGCCTAAAGGGTCAAATGGTTGACTGACATAAGAGAGTAATTTTCTCATGGTAAGGGATGAATTATTGGTTTGTACTGATTTGACATTCATCTCGTCAGTACCTGTGTTCCATTCCACGCCCAGAACTTTTAATTGATTAGGCACCTGATAACCCGGAAATTCTTTCTCGATTATCTGGTTTAATGATTTATTGTTTGAGGCCCATGATTGTAGTGGCATATTGGCTCCTAATAACACACGGTTAGCCTCATGGTAGATTTCTACCAATTTGGATTTGTCATTTGTAGTTCCCTGGAAATTATCAACATACAAGTTGTCACTGATCTCTGCCTTATAATGGCTATTTGACTTCTTCAAATGTGTATCTAATGTGGCTTGAAGTAGAAACGGTGAGGAAGTCGCTCCAAATAGCACTGAGGCAAACCGGTAGGTTATGACATTACTGTCAGGATCCAGGGGATCCTTAATCCAGAGAAATTTGGTGTAATTACGATCCTCCCCTTGCAAGCCTACTCTAAGGAAAGCTTTACTGATATCAGCAGTATAAGCGAAAAATACCANATATATATATATATATATAACTGGAAAACTCACATCCCAGAAGTGACTCGAACCCATACTGCCAGAAGCAACACAACTGGTATGTACAGGGACGTCTTAATCCACTTGACTATCACGACCGGACAATAAGAAAGTGATAGCCGTAGCTATTTGAACCATTTCCCCACCGGCACTCGGATGGTATTCTTGGGCATAGCATTTTATCAAATCACCTCACCTCAGATTACCATCCGAGTGCCGGCGGGGAAGTGGTTCAAATAGCTTCGGCTATCACTTCCTTATTGTCTGCTCGTGATGGTCAAGTGGATTAAGGCGTCCCTGTACATACCAGTTGCGTTGCTCCTGGCAGTATGGGTTCGAGTCACTTCTGGGGTGTGAGTTTTCAGTTGCATATAGTCCTGGGGACCATCCAGTCTTATTCGCATTTGTGTTCCTCACGTGTGCCCCAAAGAATGTGGTGATTTGATAAAATGCTATGCCCAAGATTACCATCTGAGTGCCGGTGGGGAAGTGGTTCAAATAGCTTTGACTATCATTTCCTTATGTCCGGTCGTGAAGGTCAAGCGGATTAAGGCGTCCTGTACATACCAGTTGCGTTGCTCCTGGCAGTATGGGTTCGAGTCACTTCTGGGGTGTGAGTTTTCAGTTGCATTTAGTCCTGTGGACCATTCAGGCTTGTTCGCATATATATATATATATATATATATATATATATATATATATATATATATATATATATATATATATATATATATATATATGCAGTGCTCCTGCTTGTGCAGCACTGAAGTTAACATAGATGTTGGCTAAGGTTGAAACGCAAGTGTAGTCCCACACCAACTGTCTACCATTCTTCCAGGGGTTCACCGTGATCCCATCTGGGCGACTGACAGGCTCATCTGAGTTGCAGCGCATTAGGTTACGGGGCTCTCTCTCTGCTGGACAACCGGCCGTGGTAAGGCTTCTCTTGATAATGTTGTAAACCTCGCCGTATCTTGCATGCCATCCTCCTGTCCTTTTGCAGAGAAGGCCATGCCGTCCATACCTGTCGGCCACTGCCTCGCCGCAAATACACCTTGTATTCGGTGTGGATTGGGGCAGCTAGGCGGAGAGCCACAGCAATTCGGAGGGCCTGCGGTGTGAGACAAGTGCCAGTTACTGACATTGGGGTTGCTAATAGGAAGTCCCCTGCATGGGGAGCTGCTACAGCTTTAAGTCGGGCAATATCATGTGGTGTTGTCGCAGGTTCTAGTAATGTCGCAGCTTCTTGGTCGGCTATTGGGCGATCTCAGCTGGATTGCTTATGGGCTTCATAAACCAGTGGTTGGGGTGCTGGTCCTGCGAGAGAGACCCATTTGGTGGTGCAGTCTGCAAAGCTGGGATCATGTATCCTTGCTCGTTAAGCTAGGTGCTCAGGAAGGATTTCCTTCACCAAGTTGTCAGACGTCACTGAAGAGGACAGAAACGCTGGTACCGCAATTTGTGTTGCTGTGCGCACGCCAAGGCCCCCGAGTCTGACAAGAAGGGAGGCCTGTTTCCACTGTGAGTCGCTGAGAGAAAGGTTGAGGGGTTTTCCTAGCATTAATTTCAGCAAGCTGTCGTACTCCTCTAATTTATTATTTTTGAAAGATGGCGAACATCGAGAAAAGTAGGTCAGCCTGGGGAGGGGACAAGCATCTGGTGATGAGGTAAAGTGCATCATGAGCATCGATGTCTTCAATCCTCTCGTCCATTCTCTTCAGGTCAGTGACCTTCTTACCAATGACCTCGTTGATGGCATTCCCTCCAAGAGGAGCACCTAGAAGTGTGCTGTCCTCAGGGTTAGTTACGTGAATAACAGGCAAAACAACTTTTATTTGCTCTATTATGTTCTGGTTGGTGGAGGTTATTTCGCACTTGGAAGAGTTCAGGGTGAGGCCTAGACTTGCTCCTTGCGCCTGAATTATTCTTGTGTCGTCTAAGAGTGAGGCTGGGGAGCCGGCTAGAGTACCATCGTCCAAAAACCAAATGTTGAGGTCACTGGACAGGTTATCGGCGACTTCCTTGATGTCTAGGCAGAAAAGAAAAGGAGCAAGGGGGTCACCCTGTTGGACACCTTCTTGTGACTCATTTTCATGTTCCCCGATAAGCAAAGAGAGGATTCTTGCTGTAACATGAGTTTACAAACGGGTAGAGGGAAGGAAAAAGGCGTGAGTACTGTGAGTGATTCCTTCTAACCAGATTGAAAGCATTTTGTGAAGTCCAGTTTTATCAAGGCTTTTTCATTCGTAATGTTGGCAATGTAGGCTCTAGCTGCATGAGGCGCTGCCTCACACCCTTGGGGAATGTCAAACCCAAGCTGTTTTGGCTTCAGCATGTCTGCTGCTGCATGACTAAGTGTTCTGGCAACAGCCAGACGAGGTGCCGAAGTGAATTGCCCACAGCTCTCGGTCTGATTCCTCCATCTTTTTTCCCGAGGGCACAGAGTGAAGCACCAAAAATGATAGACCGAATGGTCTCTGGTATGTTGCCAGCTAGACATATGTTGGAGAATCTAGTTAGTTCCACCAGGAGGACCTGTGCAATGTCTCCCAGTGCAGGGTTGAGCATTTGCTTGATGTGGTTGGGTCTTAGTCCTGTGAACCCACCTGCTGGTCCTGGTGGGAAGGATAAAGCTGCTTTATGCACCATGGATTCGAGCACACACAGGGGGTGTCATGTCCACAGAAAATGGTACCATCCGTTTTCTATGTGCAGCGTCTCCAGCCGCCGCACATAGAAGGTAAGAGAAGGTAAACAAAGAAGCAGGATGACACCAGCTTGGAAGCTACTAGTCATGTAATCGTTTATAAGTATTAAAGTCAGTAACCAAGTCATGACATTACATCAACCCTACAACCAAGACTTCCTCAGATATACACAAACACCACATTGGCGACGAGGATGAACTGGGAACGCAGGTATTTGTTCAACTTAAAACACAAGGAAGAAGCATGCTGGCTCATGCCCGGAGGAGGAGAGAAGTCGTGCTGTCTGTAAACACCATACCCGATGCTGTATGCTAACCAATGCTTTGTTCTAACCATTGCTGTGTGCTAACCAATGCTGTGTGCTAACCAATGCTGTGTGCATCCCAAGCTATGTGCTGACAAGCTGTTTACTGAGGAATCTGCGATCCATGTCTGCCGACGCTGTGTACGAAACGACGCTTTGATGTGTACAAAACCTGATGTTTTGGTTACGAAACGACGCTTCGTGCTACAAAATTCTTCACGCTGTGAACTAACTGCTGTGTACACTGCTGACAACTGCTGTACCAACTGCTGACAACTACTGTACCAACTGCTGCCAACTGCTGTACCAACTGCTGTGTTGCTGTGAGTAGGAACAACACATGTACACAAGGGCTAGGTAAGAAATCATTTGCTGCTGTGTTGTGCACTGTTGTGAACTTTTGCATTAAAATGCTTGTGTGCTTTGCAAAATTAAAATAATTATAGTGAATTCTTAAATAACATATACAGTGCAGTAAGTGTTATATATTCTGAGGAACATTTTAAATGATAAGTTTACATTTATTCAGTGAAAATGGCAAATATACCTCAGTTTCCTGCATTTGATCCTGACTGTGACCAGACAAACCTGTCACAGAGGTGGGTCAAATGGCTTAAAAGGTTTGAAAATTTTTGATAGTTTCGGACATCAAAAGTGTTGAAAGAAAGCGTGCCTTTCTACTTCATTATGTAGGTGATCGAGTTTGTGACATCTTTGATACACTGAAAGACACTGGTGGTGCCAAAGATTATGACACTGCCAAAGCCAAATTAACTGAGCACTTCAAACCAAGGCAAAATACTGCTATGGAAATTATGCATTTCAGGAGAGTGAAACAACTCTAATGAAACTGTTGATCAATACCATACACGTCTGCAGGGTTTAGCAACCCATTGTGAGTTTGCTGATGTTGACAAAGAAATCAAACAGCAAATAATTGAAACATGCACATCTACACGTCTCCGTCGAAGAGCTCTAGAACTTGTTGATGATGAAAGTTCTCTTACCAAGATACTGGACATGGCTCGTCGAATGGAAGATGCTGCACGTGATGCTCGTGTCATGGAGTGCAGTGCCAACAACGGTTCTGCCACTGTTACTAACAGTGATGAGGTATGTAAGGTTCAGGGAGAACACCGTAATCATAGAAGATATCATGCCAAACCTAACATTAAATTGAGCCGAGAACCACATCACAACTGGAGTCGTGGAACAAGACTCAAACAGTCACAACGACTCACATCAGAGGTTATCAACAATAAATGTTACAATTGTGGAGGAGACTACCCACACCAAGATAATGTTTGTCCTGCTCAAGGTAAGAAGTGCTATGAGTGTAGAAAACTAGGTCATTTTGGTGCTATGTGTCGTTCCGCACTAAAGAAACCACAGTCAATGAATAAAAGCACTGTACTAGGATCAGGTCATAGGGATCGAGGTGGCAAACACAATATTGCACCACAAATCAAGAATGTTAATAATATACAAGACAACATTTCATTACAACCAGTCTCAGATGACAATGAATGTGATTACATTTGTGGAGTACAAGCAATCACAGAATGGAATGATCTTCCAAACAACCCAGAGACTATAGTATACATTGCTGGCATTTGTCTCAAAGTTCTCATTGACACTGGATCAAACATTGACACCATTGCTGAGTGCCACTACAAAAAATTTAAAAAACAGTTCCCAAAGCTTGAAAACTACAATGGTAAAGCCACAGCCTATGCTTCAAAGGTAGCCTTACCAGTGATTGGAACTTTCACTGCAGAGATTAAGTCAAAGAATGCAATGCTCATTACTACATTCCATGTTGTTAGGAATGCAAAGGAGTCTTTACTCAGTTACAAGACTTCAACCAAATTGGGGCTACTTCAGCTTTCTAATGCTGTAGCAGTGGAATCTGCAAACAATGTTGATGCTATTGTTGCTGAATTTTCTGATCGATTTAAATCCATAGGTTGTTATACTGATAGCAAGGTACATCTGCATATCAACCCAGATGTAATTCCAGTTGCCCAACCACATCGCCGACAACCATTCCATACTCGCAAGAAAGTCGATGCCGAACTGGATAGGCTGATAGAACTAGATATCATTGAACCGGTAACAGGCCCAACACCATGGGTAAGCCCAATTGTCACTCCACCAAAGCCGAAGAATCCAGATGAGATACGCATTTGTGTAGACATGCGTGTTCCCAACAAGGCAATAATGCGTGAACGCCATCCTACACCCACTGTAGATGATATGATTTACCGCTTGAATGGTGCAACTGTATTCAAGTTAGATTTAAACAAGGGCTATCATCAGCTTGAACTTGATGATGAGAGTCGATTCATCACAACGTTTACGACACATCGAGGTCTGTATAGGTACAAGCGCCTGAGTTTTGGTATTAACAGTGCTGCTGAGGTATTCCAGCACATCATCAGCCAGGTATTGCAAGATATACCTAATGCTGACAACATGTCTGATGACATCATTGTTTATGGCCGTACCCAAGCTGAACACGACAAAGCTCTTCGTGCAACATTGCAACGCTTACGAGAAAAGAATTTGACGCTAAGCCGAGCAAAGTGTGAGTTCAATAAACATAAAATTGAATTCTTTGGACATGTACTTAGTGACAAAGGTCTATCTCCAGATCCTAAGAAAGTTGCAGATATCAAGAATGCTGCACCTCCTTCAACATCCACTGAAGTACATAGTTTTCTGGGAATGGCAAACTACTGTTCTCGCTTCATTCCAGATTTTGCTACCATTACGAAGCCTCTACGTGAGCTCCTGAAGAAAAATGCATCATGGTACTGGAGCGATATCGAGCAAAATGCATTTGATGCTGTGAAAGATGCACTAGTAGAAAATGCGACTGCTGCGTACTTTGATCCATCAATGGACACTGAGTTAACGGTGGATGCTAGTCCTGTTGGTTTAGGTGCTGTGTTAGCCCAACACAAACCTGGTCAACCAGATTCCAGAGTAGTAATTGCCTACGCCAGCCGTTCTCTCACAGATGTTGAGCAACGATACAGTCAGACAGAGAAGGAAGCTCTTGCTCTTGTATGGGGCTGTGAACACTTCAATGTGTATCTGCTTGGTGCACCCTTACCACGATAGTCACTGACCACAAACCGTTGGAGACCATCTTCAATAATCCAAAGTCCAAACCACCAGCTCGCATTGAGAGATGGGCTCTTCGTCTGCAACCATACAACTTTACGGTGAAATACAAGCCGGTGCAGGCAATCCCGCTGATTACATCAGTCGACATCCTGCCAACAGTTTCACCATCACCAAGCATCAGCAAGTTGCCGAGGAATATGTACACTCTGTAACCTGTGATGCAGTCCCTAAGGCTCTCACTCTTGATGAAATCCGTACTGCAACCCTAGAGGACCCAACTCTGCAAGCAACAGTGGATGCATTGACTAAGAAAAAGTTTCCACGCATCCCACCCTCAGGAGTTGACCAAGATGCATTCAAAGCACTTGAACGCATCCAGACAGAATTAAGTGTTACGCAACAACGCGACACCGTGCTGCGAGGTACTCGTATCGTCATTCCAGCTGTTCTCCAGCAACGTGCTCTGAAGCTTGCACATCAAGGACACCAAGGTCTTGTAAGGACCAAACAGCTGCTACGAGAAAAGGTGTGGTTTCCTGGCATTGATCGTCAAGCTAAGGACATGCATGATGCCTGTGTCCCTTGCCAAGCTGCAGTGGATACTTCAAGACCAACACCTCTACAACCTTCACCACTACCTGCTGCACCATGGATGGAAGTATCGATGGATTTCTGTGGACCGCTACCAACTGGAGAGTACTTGATGGTAGTCATTGATGATCACTCACGTTATCCAGAAGTAGAAATCATCACTTCCACATCTGCAAAGGCTGTCATCCCGAAACTCGACAAGATCTTTTCAAACTTTGGCATTCCTGAAGTTGTCAAGACGGACAATGGACCGCCATTTAATGGACAAGACTTCGTCAACTTTGCTGAGCATATTGGATTCAAACACCGTCGTGTGATGCCACTACATCCTCAAGCAAATGGAGAAGTCGAGAGATTCATGCAACCTCTCATGAAAGCTGTACGCTGTGCTCATGCCGAAGGACGATCCTGGAAACAAGCTATGCATGCTTTTCTCAGGAACTACCGTGCAACACCGCATGGAACACTGGGCAAGTCGCCTGGCGAACTTTTATTTGGACGTCCTATGAGATCGCACTACCTGTCATGCCAGCCAAGGTAATGGATAAACGTCTCGCTCAGAAGGATGCACTAGCCAAGGGCAAAATGAAAATTGCTCATGATCAACGTGCAAAGGAACAATTCATAAAGGTTGGAGATACTGTTCTCGTTAAAAAGAAAAAAGAGGGAAAGCTAGATATGCCGTATGATACAAAACCATATAAAGTGAATAGTGTAAAAGGCACTATGGTAACAGCGAGTAATAGAGATCATAGTATAATACGTAATATGGCTTATTTCAAAGTGATTCCAACTAGTGTAGAAAATGATGAAGTGCAAAGTCGTGCAAAAGAAAAAGAAAAATGAGTTATAACTCAACGAACAATTATCAAGGGATATTCTTGTACTTAAGGACTCTCGTCCTAAAACGTCATGTTAAACGCCCTACACGATTTGATGATTAATTGTGTTCCTATGTAATGCAAAGTATTTACTTGTTATGCTAACTAAATTTAATATTGTTTGAATAATGCAGATCTCTCATTCAATATTTTGTAACTTTGTATTACAGTTTCTTTCATGTTTGTTTAACATTGCAGATGTATTTTTAACATTGAAATCCTTTGTGGTAAAGATTAAGTTGTTTAAATTCTTTGTGCTTAATTAATGTTAAATATATGCAATCTCTTGATATGTTAATAACTTACTTTGTGTCAATAACTTTGCTTTGTGCTACAAGCATGGTAGACATCCTGTATTCATTCTTTTAAAGAAAAGGATGGCATGTTCACAGAAGGGGACCATCCGTTTCCCAGCCGAAGTTATTTGAACCACTTCCCCACCGGCACTGGATGGTAATCTTGGCATCATTTTATTAAATCACCTTATTTTTGGGGGCAACACGTGAGGAACACAATGCGAACAAGCCTGAATGGTACCCAGGACTATATGCAACTGAAAACTCACACCGGCGGGGATGTGGTTCAAATATCTTCGGCATCACTCCTTATGTCCGGTCGTGATGGTCAAGCGAATTAAGGCGTCCCTGTACATACCAGTTGCGTTGCTCCTGGCAGTATGGGTTTGAGTCACTTCTGGGTGTGGTTTTCAGTTGCATATAGTCCTGGGGACCATTCAGGCTTGTTCGCATTTGTGTTCCTCACGTGTTGCCCCAAAAATAAGGTGATTTAATAAAATGCTATGCCCAAGATTACCATTCGAGTGCCGGCGGGGAAGTGGTTCAAATAGCTTCGCTATCACTTCGTTATGTCCGTTCGTGATGGTCGTGGATTAATTCATCCTGTATATACCAGTTGCGTTGCTCCTGGAAGTATGGGTTCCAGTCACTTCTGGGTGTGAGTTTTCATTCACATATAGTCCTGGGACCATTCAGGC
>WNGS01003388.1:3169379-3180931 GCA_020271785.1 Procambarus virginalis
ATCACACATCTTCCTGTGACATCACACAGAAATTATTTATCCTCAGGAGGGGGACACACTTCATTTAAAAATACAGGAAAAGGTTACCGCCCTCCCATGTGGCTTATTTTGATTTTGAGTGCTACCTAAGCACTGAGGATTGTCTAGGTTCTGTTACAGCCATACATAGGCCTATAGCATACAGCTATATAATTGTTGATAGGAACCACACCGTCATTGATAAATTTACTTATTTTGGGGGGGACAGTGTCACACATTTCATGCGGCGAGTTGCTACCAAATGGGAAATTATCAGATCCACGCTCCCCCATTATGAAATAGACATGTCTCTTGAGGATATGGTTCATTTTAGTTGACAGACTCACTGTCAGTTTTGTGGGGAGGTATTTACCCTCACCAATTTCAAGGTTCAACATCATGATCACCTTAGGGAAAAGCTCAATTATATTGGAGCTCTATGTAATTACTGCAACCTCCGTCACAAGAATGCTGTAGAGAGTTTAGTCCTAATTGCTCACAATATGTCTTAGGACATGGGCTTTATTTTGAGGGAGTTTGCCATGGGTTCAAATATTAAGAGCAATATCCTCATGAGAAAGGGGACGAAATATCTTAAGGTAGAAATAGGGAAGCTTAAATTTCTCGATTCACTGACTTTTATTACAGGTAGTCTTTCCTCCCTAGCAAAGACCCACATTGATTCAGCCAGCCCCTTAACATTCACTCACTCAATGATAGAAGGTTTGCCCAAAGAGAGTCACCACCTACTCTTAAAGGGTAAGCAGTTTTTCCCTTGTGAATATACCACAAAAATCAGCTGCTTTAATGATGCAACACTCCCCCCTATTGAAACGTTTTACAGCTCCCGAAACAAATCAGGTATAACTTTGGATGAATATAGACATTCTAAATTAGTTGATACCTGGTTGATACCTGGTTGATGGGGTTCTGGGAGTTCTTCTACTCCCCAAGCCCGGCCCAAGGCCAGGCTTGACTTGTGAGAGTTTGGTCCACTAGGCTGTTGCTTGGAGCGGCCCGCAGGCCCACATACCCACCACAGCCCGGCTGGTCCGGAACTCCTTGGAGGAATAAATCTAGTTTCCTCTTGAAGATGTCCACGGTTGTTCCGGCAATATTTCTTATGCTCGCTGGGAGGACGTTGAACAACCGCGGACCTCTGATGTTTATACAGTGTTCTCTGATTGTGCCTATGGCACCCCTGCTCTTCACTGGTTCTATTCTGCATTTTCTTCCATATCGTTCACTCCAGTACGTTGTTATTTTACTGTGTAGATTTGGGACCTGGCCCTCCAGTATCTTCCAGGTGTATATTATTTGATATCTCTCTCGTCTTCTTTCTAGTGAGTACATTTGGAGAGCTTTGAGACGATCCCAATAATTTAGGTGCTTTATCGCGTCTATACGTGCTGTATACGTGCTAGTATGGGAGGCAACAGGGTGTAGGACATTAAAGGACTATCTTCTTATTTATTTGAAGTGTGACGTTGGTTTACTGGCTGACATTTTTACCCACCACAGGGTAATTCTAAATGATATTTATTCATTAGAAATGACCCATTACTGCAGCCTTCCGGGTTACTCCTACGACTGCTTCTTGAAAAGCAGCAAAATATCGTTGGAGTTAAGTACAGATGTAACGTTACACAATCTCCTCTCACAAAACATACGAGGGGGTTTTACAACTGCAGTTAGTAGGTACGCCAGAGCTAACAACCGCTATGTCAACCCATCTTTTAACTCCCAGGAGGATAGATCTTCATTCTTACTCTATTTAGATTTCAACTCACTTTATGGGAGTTGTATGACTAAGAAACTGCCCTATGGGGGACTAAGGAGACTATCATCTGATGAGATGAACTCCTTCATTAGTGAAGGGAAGATAATGACAAAACAGCAATTCTCCTCTAACAAAGGGTACTGGCTCTTAATTGACACCAAACACATAAGACCTGAAATAGATAGACTAACAGATGATCTACCCCTTTGTATACACAATAGGGGAATAAGTATGATGGATATCTCACCATTTAGTAGGGGACTTCTGGAAACAAATAACATTACAAATCTCCCTAAAAAAATATTAAACTGGTTGGTGATCATCTCCCCAAAAAACATTATTTCATATCTCTACACCTTTTACAGCTATTTATTGAGATAGGTCTTGAAGTAGAGACTATACATGCTATTTATGAGTTCCGTCAGTCAGATTTTATGGCAGAATTTGTTAACACAAACGTTAACAATAGAAATGCCTCCACCAGTAACGATAGGAAAACCCTTTTTATACTATTAACAAATAGTGTTTTTGGTAAAACACTACTGAACCCAGCCCGTTATGCCATCGACACCAAACTAGTGACTTCTGCTAGGGTCTTTTTACGTGAGGTGAAGAATCCACGCTTTAAACGTATGATACATTTAGGTGACAATAAATTATTGTCTGTCAGTTCCAGACCATTCATTAAAATTACTCATCCTAATTACATTGGGTTCCAGATTCTTGAGCTAGCAAAATACAGTTTGTACCATTTTTGGTACCGGGTACTTAAGAAGCACTATACAGATAGCCTACAACTGTTGTATAGTGATACAGACAGTTTCATTTTTAGCTTACTAGCTAAAGATGTCTTTAACGAGATAGGGAAAGAACCCCTTAGGTCATGGATGGATACTTGTAACTTCCCTGTAACTGTAATGATCCTTCTAAAAAGGGTGTTTTAAGGCTTTTAAAGTCAGAAGTTTCAGACAGACGCATCCTTGAAGTTGTGGCACTCAAACCCAAAATGTATAGTGTGCTTTTGCATGACAATTCAAATTCCATCACCGCTAAGGGTATTCCCCGCACTGTGCAAAGATCTTTAACACATAACCACTTTAAAGAGACCCTACACAGCAATGGTGTAGTAAATACTTTCCATTATTCTCAAATTAGGAATGTAGGGGGACAGATGGCAACCACTTTCAATACTAAGAGGGGTTTAAGCGCATATGATGATAAGCGCTTTTACCTAAATAAATACACTAGCCTAGCATATGGACACCCAGACATACCACCGGATTCCCACCCCAATCCTTCCCACTCACAATCCAATCCACCCACGCCTCAGCCCAAGGAATGTCCACCGAGGGTGAAGGTGGTGACATCATTGAGCCACAAGGTGAGGAAGGACAACACCCCACCAGTGAGAGTGAACCCTATGACGTCAGTAGTCCCATACCTGAGGAAGAAGACCCACTACACCCCATTCACTCTCTGGGTGATGATAAGTCATCATCTTCATCCCAGGGGGATGTGGGGGAAGGAAGCCCTCACAACGGACCTGTGGGCATGGAGGAGAACCTTAGTAAGAAAGTATTTTGAAGGGGGGGATGATTTACATTATGAGTATGTTTAACCCCTATGTACTAGGTTAATATAATCTATAAATCATATGAGTTATTTCTTTTCACCTCCTTTTTAAGTATATATCCTTAAATAAAACCACTTAAAAACAGCTAGGAGGATGGGCCCCTCTTAATGTACAGTCAGTTGGGGGGGGGATAGCAGGAGGGCGCTGCCCCTCTTATGGTTCACCCAAGGCCATCAAGTACGAGGGAGGGTGGTGAGGGGGAGGACAATCCCTACTGAGAGGAACCTGTTTTTACACCTGTTCCATAGAGGAATGTGGGGGGCGTAACTGGCACTCACCTGTGTGTGTTTATTATACAAATAAATTAATTTTTTACTTAAATATACTGTCATACTTTACTGTATAAATAAACATGACCATAGCAGTACATAATAGATACCTATCTTCACTGTTTTTTCGACTGCTACCACTCACGCCTCGGATGACCTAATATGGAGTAGCTCTATGTGGCACTTCGCCTCTGATTTTTATCTGATCTACATACATAGGTGGCTCTACCTGTCACCAAAATACCTACTGTTACAGTCTGTCTTGCGTCATTATTAATCATGTTGAGTATGTGAGTTTATCACACTGAGTCTGATAGTCTGAAGCTCCAGTTGAAAATAATTCCAGATAGATTACTTGGGATGTCTCTTGACACATCATTAATACTAAATACAGGCACCAGAAATTTTTCAAAAACCCCAGATGAGACTCGGAGCCCTTGGTTCACATCCACCAAATTACACTCAGGTCGACACATCCAACTGAAACTTGTTGGCTAGAATGGCACTGGTGAAGTTTCAGTCCCGTGTGGACCCAGTACCTTGTCAGCAAGTGTTTTGCAGAATACATCCAATGAGGTCATTTATGTTACCTCTCTGCTTTTTGTAAAGTAACCTGAAACAATTTAAGAAACTAATCCTCTCTTCGATTCCTTGCACTTCTAAATGAGGTTATGGTGAGGCCCAGCATTAAAGGCTTTGTTAGATTTCACATATAGAATGGCACTACTATTTCTGCTGTCAACTGCTTGAAATATATTTTATACACGATTCCTCAACTCTAATTAATTATTAATTTAATATGTAAGACAAGGGTTCACTAGGCTCTTTTTTGCAATTTCTAAAAATCCTGCCAAATACTTCGTCTGGTCTGGAGACGTGTCAGGCTTAATTTGGTCCTAATTGTTTAATAACATTGTACCTGGTATAACCACTAAACTAGGCCACTTGTCTTCCTCGCCATCTTCACACGTTTGTTCAGCTCCTGTTATAACATAAAGTTCTTATCATGTAAATACCGAAATAAATTACTCATTATCCGATCCATTTCTTTGTTATAATTAATTACCTGACCTGTCTCATTTTTTCTATTTCCCAGTTCCCACAACTATATTTGTTTTATACATTTGAAAACGTCTGTGAAATTTACCTCTGCCTGCTCGGTTGTATGTATTTCAAAACTTATTTCAGCTATTCATTTTTTTTAAACATTTCTTGCTAGTTTGACAATTTCTTATTCTAAATAGACTTCACTATTAATAATTAATTTTAACCTTTTCTCCTATAAGGTTCTAAATCCCCTGGTTATCCATTTTGGGTCAAGGTTATGTGACATAAACAATGAAAATATGGACCATGGCTGTCTATTTGGGAGTTGTTTTATAGTTTGAATGTACATCTCAGTTCTTCTTCTTCTTCTTCTCGAGAATAGGTGCAGTTTGCATGAAGGGTTTACCCTCCTGATGACTGCACCAGGACAGATGTAGCGAGATGGGTTGAGGAGGAGAAGAAAGTCAAAAGTGTTATATGTGTCGGGCCGTAGAGAGAGGAGTGGCGACGAAAACAGAGGCGGACGTTAGATGGAGACTCCCCGCACCATAGGGCGGGGTGACAAGTTTACGGCGGCAGCTGATCCATGCACGGCGTAGCGTTGTGCGCAAGACGTTAACTAATATTTCTCCGGGAACTTGTATTTCGGAAAGCACAAGCAGTTTTCTTCCCAAATCACCCACGTGTCATCGGGCACCTGGCCACCAGGTGGTGGCCTCGACTGAGACATCTTACCCGGCACCCTATAAACAAACTCCTTCACCCACGACATCCAGACAGTTGACGAGCACCACGGGATCGGAAGCACCCAGGCATACCGATATGGGCCCAACGCCGGATCCCCATAGGGCACGACCACAGCAGTCGGGACTAGGCTTTCCCCAGACCAGAGCAACCGCAGGGGATGCAGGTGCGGCATCGACCCAACCACAGGGCACAGGAGCCGAGGCCCCCCGGCGCACATCTTTCCGCAACACCACGACGAGGTCCCGATCATCAGGGGCAACCCCGCAATGCGGAGATCCAACAGTAGATGGCGCAGGAGAGGGGGCACAGGTAGCAACTTCGGAGCCCCTCACAGCACCATCATCCACGGCGGGGGACGCCAGAGCACCATACTCCCCCACCATCTCCCAAGGCACAGCATGAACGGGAGACACACTCTGAGCCCGCCGCGAACGCTTCGACACAGGCTGCACCACACCACTCCCAGCAGGCCCCTCTGCACGCACAGCCACCATCTTCACATCTACACAGGCCACACCCGCACCATCCGAAGAGTCCACAGAGGCCACATCACCCACACTGTGTCGTACCATCCAGGGAAACAGCCTCAGAACACCGACGCGCACGCTTCTGCAAAGGGATGGAAAGAGCAGAACTACAGTCGCCAACACACACAGACACGGCAGGCACCTCCTCCTGCCGAAGCCCCCTCTCCAGAACAACAGGACCCGCGACCCCAGGAGCCGGTACCACATCCACAGACGGAGGCGGGACATGGACATCCACTGGGACATCCACCACACGCAGTGCGGGCTGGATGTCCCACACTATTCTGCGTCCAGTCTGGGTAACAGAATGGACGCAGAAGGCATAGTATCCGCCTCAAGAGGCAGAGCAGCAGACAAGCAATCAGGCGCCTCAGGCACTGTACCCACTCCATCCTCAGAAGCGTCCGAAGTTAACAGGGGTGGAAAGTCCTCCTCACGAAAAACATGCACCCTGCCAGTTGCTCTTACGTCACACGTTGCAGCGAGATGACCCACATTACCACACCTGTAACAGGTGCGTGGTTGTTCATGATACTGGCAACGGAGCGTGTAACCCAGCAGGGACACAGAGGACGGAACACTACACTTCAGAGACATGGTCAGGGTGTGGGAACCGTCAAGCATCCCAGTACAGTGCCCTGCAAGTACCTTGTCCTAACGAATGCTTAGCACAGTACCAAACCGTCCAAACACAGAAGTTAGGAGATCGTCGTTAAACTCGAAGGGGGCACCACGCACCGACACATACGTCAAGGCGACGCTGAGGTTCACTACCTTAACAGAACTGGCGGCATCAGGAAGAGGGTAAACATGCCCCTCACACCACCCCAGAAACGCCTGAAATGCAGCCTGATGGCGAAACTTGACCACAGCGTGGTTCCCCTGCAGCAGATGGATGCTCACCAATTCCGACAACTGTACATGGAGAACATCCACCAGAGCAACAAAAACCAACAAGTGGTCCACTGGCACTGTAAAAGCCAGACCAGCCGAAGAGGTCCTCTTCAATGGAGGCCGGTAAGACCCCATGTCTCCTCAACAGGCGTACCAAGCCCACCCGGGGGACAACAACCCCACAGACACCCTCCCCACACAGCCACTAGGGTGGAACTGGTGAGCGCTACGAACGACACGTCTGCACCCAACAACCGCCAACGAGCCACCCTCACATCTCAGTTATGTGTAATGTCACTCACCACTAAAGTCCCATCACGTAAAGTCACACATCGTCATGTCACATCACGTCATGTCACCCTACGTGACATGGTGTGGTGTGACATGAATAATTTGCTTCAGCATTCTCTGTATTGTTTGTTCAGTAAATTCTCCAAAAAAATTTAGTCAGCAATAACACAAGCATTGTTAGGCCTAGTTGCCCTCTGTAGTTCTGTCGAAGACGTTCACTTAAAACAAATATAAATTTGAGAAATAATCATATTCATTGCAATAACTACCTATTAATACAGTCTCTAATACTATAATACAGTAATACCATTAATACTGCAGTCTCCGTGGTGTAGTGGTAAGACACTCGCCTGGCGTTCCGCGAGCTCTATGTCATGGGTTCGTATCCTGGCCGGGGAGGATTTACTGGGCGTAAATCCTTAACTGTAGCCTCTGTTTAACGCATCAGTAAAATGTGTACTTGGATGAAAAAACGATTCTTCGCGGCAGGGAATCGTATTCCAGGGTCCTACCCGAAACGCGACGCGTACTAGTGGCTGTACGAGAATGTTACAACTCTTGTATATATCTAAAAAAAAAATAATAATAGTGTTGATATAGTAATGCATGTATGAACAAAATACTTTATATAATTCTCACATGCTTCGAAGCTCAAACAAAATAATGCAGTTAAATTACATATAAATCTTGACAAAAGGACTACGAAGCATGCCATAAACTTTCAAATGAAGACCATTGTTGTTCGTCAGTGATACTACCTTGTTGTGATGAAGAGCTCCTCCCGCTTAACTTTGCCCTCAGAGATCCACCGCCGCAGGACCTGGCCAATGATGGTCTCGTTGCGGTACAAAGAGGCTGTGTCGAAGTGTCGGTACCCACACTCCAGTGCTGTTTCTAGTACGGCTGTAACCTCCTCCTCAGACATCTGTCAGGTGATTACAGGAGCTAATCACACCGCAAAATTCTCACTCCACTGGACCATTTAATTACAATGCCAGGTAGAACGGTATAATATGAATGTAAGAACTAGTCATCTCTCTCTGGTGATCAGTCATGAGGCTGGAACCTGGTTGCTGCAGGTTGTTGCTGCATGTTGGAATATTTCTCTATTACAAAAAACACTAATAAACTGGAATTAACATATATAACCCGTCTTCTTTTTGGAATAGAGCCGTCAGACTTTGTCTAGAAATCCAAAATGACTATGTCCACAACTCAGGGATTTTACACCGTTAGCTGCATCTTCGCAGGAATTTAATAAATAAAATGATATTGACATACATGTATACGAATAATTGCATAAGTTATTATGCTGATCTTACTGAAATCACAGAAAGTCTGGAGGCCCCTACTTACGTATGACCCGTATGATATATATATATATATATATATATATATATATATATATATATATATATATATATATATATATATATGACAATGTCTACACGGAGGAAAAATGAAACAGGAATTTTCTTAAGTACTTTCGTATATAAATACATCTTCAGAAGGAGTAGACTTCTTCTGAAGATGTATTAATATACGAAAGTACTTAAAGAAATTCCTGTTTCATTTTTCCTCCGTGGTCTGACATTGTCACATTTTTAATCACGTGTTTATTTTCGTGATAACACACACACACACACACACACACACACACACACACCCACACACACACACACATATATATATATATATATATATATATATATATATATATATATATATATATATATATATATATATATATTATATATATATATATATATATATATTAGTATATTTGGTAGCAGTCTTTCCTGTAGACATATATTATCAAATTGACCGAAAAAGTGAGATTAATAATTCTAACACGAATTTTCTCGATTTTCCTTATGCTTCTTTTTACTGGGTGACGGTAAATGAAAAATCAATTCTCCAAAATTATTTTTATTTCTAGTCTGACGCGACGCTTGAGCGCGTTTCGTAAAACTTATTACATTTTCAAAGACTTTAGTTTATACACACACACAACTATAACTGAATAGAGCTTAAACATCTTCGATTTATATACCTGCATTTTGGGTGAAGTGACATGTTACAGTAGTATAGGAAGAGGTGAAAACAAATTTTCAACCCAAGCCAGAACGGGGTGCAAATTTTCAACCCAAGCACCTGGATGGTTATCTGGGCATAGCATTTTATCAAATCACCTCATTTTTTGGGGCAACACGTGAGGAACACAAATGCGAACAAGCCTGAATGGTCCCCAGGACTATATGCGAATGAAAACTCACACCCCAGAAGTGACTCGAACCCATACTGCCAGAGCAATGCAACTGGTATGTATAGGGACGCCTTAATCCGCTTGACCATCACGACCAGACATAAGGAAGTGATAGCCGAAGCTATTTGAACCACTTCCCCGCCGGCACTCGGATGGTAATCTTGGGCATAGCATTTATCAAATCACCTCATTTTTGGGGGCAACACGTGAGGAAAACAAATGCGATCAAGCTGAATGGTCCCCAGGACTATATGCAACTGAAAACTCACACCCCAGAAGTGACTCGAACCCATACTGCCAGGAGCAACGCAACTGGTATGTACAGGGATGCCTAATCCGCTTGACCATCATGACCGGACATAAGGAAGTGATAGCCGAAGCTATATGAACCACTTCCCCGCCGTCTTTTGTGTCTTTTAGACACAAAAGAAGGTCACCACCAAAGACACCTTACAAGCAGAACTTATTGTGGAAGGAGGAAAGAATCAAGGCAATTACAGAAGCACCATACTGTCCCCTGAGCTCAAAGTGGCAGCTAAGAGCCCTCGTGAGAACAAGGAGATAGTCGTCAGGAGAGGTGACAAGTCGCCAATATACGTCATTCTTAAAAAAGACGAATATCTGGGGAAAATGAATCTCATTCTCTTTGACCAAACTAAATTCCAAAGGGTAACGAAGGACATTACAGCCAAATTAAAGGCAAAGGTCAACAAATTGATCGAAACTGTGAACGCCACGAAATCCGGACTCCACCTGCCAAAGATTATTGGTGAATATAAGCCTGGATATGCGTATGGAAATGTCAAGACACATAAGCCTGGAAACCCACTTCGGCCAATCATTAGCCAGATACCCACACCCACGTACAGACTGGCGAAGCGACTCAATGGCTTGCGGACTCCTTATGTCCCTTGCACCTTCAACCTGAAGTCTCCAAAGGAATTTGTTGACTTACTGACGGGAACACAGGCCATAGGGATAAGAGCCTCGTTGGATGTAGAATCACTGTTTACCAACGTACCTGTGGATGAAACAATTGGGATGATAAAGGACAGAGTGTATCGTGATCCGGCCTGTACTCCTCTTGACATACCAGAAAACATTCTAAGGAAACTACTCCAAGCACGTACTAAAGAGGCACCCTTATTGAGCCCGGATGGGCACATGTATCAGCAAGTAGATGGGGTCGCCATGGGTTCTCCCCCTAGGTTTCCTGTTTGCGAAATTCTACATGGGTACCATCGAACAAAAGGTCTTAGTCGACATGAACTTGAAACCAGCTATATACTGCAGGTATGTTGATGACATTTTTACACAGGTACCAGATGTCAGACATCTACAGGAGCTGAAGGAGGTATTTGAGCGGAATTCTGTGTTGTGTTTCACTTATGAGATGGAGAAGGATGGGAAGCTGCCCTTTCTAGATGTAACAGTCATGGAAAGGAGCGGAGGTTTCCACACTGCAGTCTACACTAAGGAAACAAACATAGGAATGTGCCTCAATGCCAACAGTGACTGCCCAGACAGGTACAAGAGGAGTGTCCGTTAACGCTTATGTCGACCGTGCTCTCAGCCACGCTCAGGATGGAAGCAAGTCGATGAAGAACTCTGTAGGGTAAGGCAGGTCCTAGTAACAACAACGGCTTCTCCAATGGTTTCATTGAAGACATCATAAGAAGGAAGTGAAACGCCATGCACCTCTGAAGAGACAACTAATAAACCCTGTACCCCCTATTGACTATTTACAGGAACTTCTTTTCCCCAGCTCATAAAACGGAGGAAAGGGTCCTGAAAGATATTGTTAATAGAAACGTTTCCCTACAGACAAATCAGAAGATACAATGACGATCTACTATAAAACAAAGAAAACTGCCAACCTACTCATGAGAAACTCTCCAGACACAAGCAAAACGCATTAAAAGAGCCAATGTCGTCTATTCCTTCAAATGCCCACTTGGGGACTGTAAGCCTCAAAGAATTCAGTATATAGGCAAGACAACAACATCTTTTTCCAGCGATTACGATGCATAAGCAACAGGGCTCCATTAAGGAACATATAATCTCTTCCCACAACCAGACC
>WNGS01003388.1:3225468-3235897 GCA_020271785.1 Procambarus virginalis
ATATATATATATAATATATATATATATATATATATATATATATATATATTATATATATATGTTATTAAATATGACCGAAAAAGTAAGATTAATAATTCTAACACGAATTTTCTCAATTTTCCTTATGTTTGTTTTTACTGATGACGGTAAATGAAAAATCAATTCTCCAAAATTCATTCTTTATTTCTTAGTCTGACGCGACACTTGAGCGCGTTTCGTAAAACTTATTACATTTTCAAAGACTTTAGTTACACACACTGAACAGAGGTTAAACAGCTTTTCTTTTTATACCTGCATTTGGTGAGGTGACATGTTACAATGGTTTGGGGTGAGGTGAGAACAAACACAGAACACGAAACAATGGGTATAAGCTAAAGGGAAGAATAGATCTGTAACTGCAGAAGGCCTATTGGCCCATATTTCTTGATGTTTCTATATTGGAGCGGAGTCTTGAAGTGGGTAGAATATAGTTGTGCGTTAATTGGCTGTTGATTGCTGGTGTTGACTTCTTGATGTGTAGTGCCTCGCAGATGTCAAGCCGCCTGTTGTCGCTGTATCTATCAATGATTTCTGTGTTGTTTGTTAAGATTTCTCTGGTGATGGTTTGGTTGTGGGAAGAGATTATATGTTCCTTGATAGAGCCCTGTTGCTTATGCATCGTTAATCGCCTGGAAAGAGATGTTGTTGTCTTGCCTATATATTGAGTTCTTTGGGGCTTACAGTCCCCAAGTGGGCATTTGAAGGCATAGACGACATTGGTCTCTTTCAAAGCGTTCTGCTTTGTGTCTGGAGAGTTTCTCATGAGTAGGTTGGCAGTTTTCTTGGTTTTATAGTAAATCGTCAATTGTATCTTCTGATTTTTGTCTGTAGGGATAACGTTTCTATTAACAATATCTTTCAGGACCCTTTCCTCCGTTTTATGAGCTGTGGAGAAGAAGTTCCTGTAAAATAGTCTAATAGGGGGTATAGGTGTTGTGTTAGTTGTATCTTCAGAGGTTGCATGGCGTTTCACTTTCCTTCTTATGATGTCTTCAATGAAACCATTGGAGAAGCCTTTGTTGACTAGGACCTGCCTTACTCTACAGAGTTCTTCGTCGACTTGCTTCCATTCTGAGCTGTGGCTGAGAGCACGGTCGACATAAGCGTTAACAACACTCCTCTTGTACCTATCTGGGCAGTCACTGTTGGCATTTAGGCACATTCCTATGTTTGTTTCCTTAGTGTAGACTGCAGTGTGGAAACCTCCGCTCCTTTCCATGACTGTTACATCTAGAAAGGGCAGCTTCCCATCCTTCTCCATCTCGTAAGTGAAACGTAACACAGAATTCTGCTCAAACGCTTCTTTCAGCTCCTGCAGATGTCTGACATCAGGTACCTGTGTAAAAATGTCGTCAACATACCTGCAGTATATGGCCGGTTTCAAGTTCAAGTCGACTAAGACTTTTTCCTCAATAGTACCCATGTAGAAGTTTGCAAACAGGACGCCTAGGGGAGAACCCATAGCGACCCCATCTACTTGCTTATACATGTGCCCATCCGGGCTCAAGAAGGGTGCCTCCTTAGTACAAGCTTGGAGTAGTTTCCTCAGGATATTTTCTGGCATATCAAGGGGAGTACAGGCCGGGTCTCGATACACTCGGTCCACTATCATCCCGATTGTTTCATCCACAGGTACGTTGGTGAACAGTGATTCTACGTCCAACGATGCTCTTATCCCTGTAGCCCGTGTTCCCCGCAGTAAGTCAACAAATTCCTTCGGGGATTTCAGGCTGAAGTTGCACGGGACATAAGGAGTCAGTAAGCCGTTGAGTCGTTTCGCCAGTCTGTACGTGGGTGTGGGTATCTGGCTGATAATTGGCCGAAGTGGGTTTCCAGGCTTATGCGTCTTGACGTTTCCATACGCATATCCAGGTTTATATTCTCCAATAATCTTTGGCAGGTGGAGTCCGGATTTCTTGGCATTCACAGTTTCAATCAACTTGTTGACCTTTGTTTTCAATTCGGCTGTAGTGTCCTTCGTTACCCTTTGGAATTTAGTTTGGTCAGAGAGTATGTGGTTCATTTTCGCCAGATATTCGTCTTTCTTAAGGATGACTTATATTGGCGACTTGTCGCCTCTCCTGACAACTATCTCCTTGTTCTCACGAAGGCTCTTGGCTGCCGCTTTGAGCTCGGGGGTCAGTATGGTACTTCTGTAGTTGCCTCGATTCTTTCCTCCTTCTGCAATAAGTTCAGCTTGTAAGGTGTCTTTGGTGGTGACCTTCTTTTGTGCTTCGAGGTCAAATATGTCGTCCAACAGGATCTCCAACTCCACTTTCCGGGCCAACGCACTTGGTCTGGACATGTTATGTCCAGACCAATGTTATGTTCGTCATGCTCGCAACGCGAGCATGACGAACAGCAAGCGGCTATGGCTATAGAATGTCGTCAAAAAGAACTCACATTGGAAACTACACACCACGCTCAGCGCCAACAAGCTACCGCTAGTTTTCCTGTAAGTTTCAATGTCTCCCATGCAAGTAAGTTAATGCCACCATTCGCAGAGACAGAGATCGACGTTTTTTTACCACCTTTGAGACCCTAGCTAATAAACTTAGCTGGCCTGCCGACCAATGGGCTACCCTTCTCAGAGTACATCTCACAGGTAGAGCTGCAGTCCTTCTCAGTACCTTGGCGTCTGAGAATGACTACAAGACCTTGAAGCAAGCAGTTTTGGACGCCTACCTTCTCTCCACCGAAAGCTACCGACGAAAATTCTGTGATTACCTAAAGGCAAGTACCACCACCTTTCTAGAATTTGCTAATACCAAAAGGAGATATTTTATGAAAAGGCTGGAAGCAGCACATGTCTCTACCTTTGCAGAACTCGTCAATCTCATGCTAGTTGAGGAATTCTTGAGGCGTGTACCTCCTCCCGTCCGTTTATATTTAGCAGATAAAGAAGAGACCGACTACATAAAATGTGCGAAGTCGGCTGACACTTACAGCCTCATCCACTGGCTGACACCAGAACCACCTTCCAGTAAGAAGTCTTGGTACAGTTACGAGAAAGTGAGTACAGATCAAGCTAGCTCTCAATTGTACTGTAAGTATTGTAGACTCTATGGTCATACCATAGATAAATGTGGTAAGTCTCAATACAAAGGTAATACTGAATCCACTAAACCCAAACAGACTCCTCCTAAGTCCGGTAAGCCTGTGATGAATGTTGGTGTTCCTGTTAATGATCTTTCTCTCTTCAGTAAACACCTGTATCCTGGAACTGTCTCTACCAACGGTTCAGATTCGGAGGGGCGTTTCAAATTGAAGATCTTGAGGGACACAGCGGCTCTTCAATCAATTATATTGAAATCAGCTGTGCCCAATATCGCCTACACCGGGGAAACCGTCTTTATCACTGACCTCACTGCTACCACTCCTTACCCACTCGCCAGAGTCCACCTGGATTGTCCCTTCGTGATCGGTGAAGTCCAAGTCGCCATCAGGGAAAAGCCTTTTCCCATGCCTGGAGTGCAACTTCTCCTGGGCAACGACTTGGCAGAAGACCTGCAACCGACCAACCTGATCGTCATGGACAAACCCCAGGTGTGTTCCTCTGTAATGGATAATCCCATCTTTGAGTATGTTCCAGCAAAGGTTCAACAGAGTGATGAAGTTTCTCCTCCGGTTTTGGTGACCACCCGTGCACAAGCTGCACGACCACAACCAGCTGACACTACTGCTACCGCTGTCCCTCAAGACCATCAGAAACTACCCCCGAATCTTACCACGTTGGAGTTCAGTAAGTTACAGAGGGAAGATCTTGCATTAACACCATTATTCTTCCAGGCTGAGACTCAACCTGACAGTATCCCTGGGTTCTTCCTAGAGAACGAGTTGCTCTACCGCAGATACAGATTCAGTAAACTGAAGGAGGATGACGATTGGGCCAATGTCGAACAACTAGTGATTCCCACCAGCCTGCGGCCCACTATTCTACACCTGGCCCACGGAGCACTTTCACACTACGGTTTTAACAAAACCTACCACGGAATTCGACAAGACTACTACTGGCCAGGTATGGTTAACGACGTCAAAAAGTACGTGAAACAGTGTCATGTATGTCAGATGGCAGGTAAACCTAACATCTCTATCCCCAGAGCACCATTGACACCCATCCAGGTGCCTGCAGAACCTTTCCACAGACTTATCATAGACTGTGTTGGTCCTTTACCCCGGACCAGTTCTGGCAACATCTATATACTAACCATCCTGTGTCCTACCACCAGATTCCCCATAGCAGTTCCAGTAAAGAACATTACGGCTGCTACTGTGGTGAAACACCTATTGAAGATCTTCACCCAGTATGGATTTCCAAGGGAGGTTCAAAGTGACTGTGGCACCAACTTCACCAGTGATCTCTTCAAGAAGACACTGGAAGAGTTCAACATCACACAGGTATTGTCCAGCCCCTATCATCCTGCTTCACAGGGTTCTCTTGAGCGTAGTCATCAGACTATTAAAGCACTCCTAAAGAAATTTTGCAATGAGACCTCGAAGGATTGGGATAAACAACTTGACCTCATTATGTGTATTTTCAGAAGTCTTCCCAATGAGTCTCTAGGAGTATCTCCTTATGAGATGCTCTACGGACGTAAGTGCCGTACTCCTCTCAAAGCTTTTAAAGACTCTCTACGGGATGCCACCTTCAGTGAGCATCAGAATGTGCCCCAGTTTCTTCAAAACCTACAACACATTCTAGAGAGGGTACATAACTTTGCTAAGGACAATCTATTGAAAGCCCAGGAGAGGATGAAGACTCATTACGACCAAAACAGCAAAGTAAGGAAATTTAAACCGGGAGACTTCGTATTGGCCTATTTTCCTATCCCAGGTTCTCCCTTGCAAAACAGGTTTTCAGGACCCTACCGCATCAAGGAGTGCAGAAACAACCACAACTACGTTCTTGAGACTCCAGATAGGCGGCGGAAGACCCAGTTGTGCCACGTCAACCTCCTGAAGCTTTATAACGGTACTCCTCCCACTGTGTTATAACATACTCTACCTTTAAAGGTCCATACCTCCACAGTGAGACCTTCCCTGCTTCTCCTCCCGAAAGCACTGACACTGAGTCAGTGCCTTCCAACTCGGAAATCCTAACTGATCTTCATACCTATTTTCAGGACAATAATAGTGCACCTCTCATCAAACTCTTCAAGGAACATCAGGAGTTGTTCCGCGACGATCCACAAGAGTGTAATGTGACTCAGCACGACATCCAACTGCTCCCTGACACCCGGCCGATTCGTCAACCATTCTACCGAATCAGCCCTAGCAAGAAGGAGGTTATGCGTGCTGAGGTACAGTACCTCCTGGATCATGGTCTGGCTACCCCTTGTGAGTCCCCCTGGGCCTCACCCTGCATCTTGGTGCCGAAACCACAAGGTAAGGTGAGGTTGTGCACCGACTATCGGAAATTGAATCTTGTGACTGTCAAGGATGCGTACCCCTTACCTAGAATAGATGACATCCTTGACGCCATTGGTAATGCCCGGTACTTGTCCCAAGTGGACTTGCTCAAGGGGTATTACCAAGTGTGTTTGACAGAGCGAGCCAAGGAAATATCTGCCTTCACCACTCCCTTTGGACTTTTCAGGTACGAACGCCTTCCCTTTGGACTATGTAATGCCCCGGCCACCTTCCAGAGAGCTGTCAACCGCGTCATCCAGGGCTTGGATAACACCTACGCCTATTTGGATGATATCGTTGTAGCATCCAACACCTGGAGCGAACATCTGCTCCAGCTGCAACGATTGTTCGCCAAGCTCCTGACAGCCGGCCTCACCATCAACCTGGGCAAGTCCACCTTTGCTAAAGGTAAAGTGCGTTATCTGGGTCATGTGATAGGGAGTGGCAGCCTAGCTCCGTTAAACATACACACTCAAGCCATCAAGCATTATCCACAGCCTACCACCAGGAAGCAGCTCCTGCGCTTCCTTGGTCTTGCCTCCTACTACCGTAGGTTTGTGAAGAATTTTAGTACGGTAGCGACACCATTGATCACTTTAACCAGTCCCAAGCAACGGTATAATTGGACCATTCAGCAAACCGTTGCTTTTGAACAACTTAAATTACTGCTCTGTTCTAATCCTATTCTCGCCTCGCCAGATATCACGAAGCCTTTCATCCTCCATGTCGACGCCAGTGGTACCGGCATCGGGGGTGTCCTGATGCAACAACGAGGCGAGGAGGTTCTACCTGTTAGCTACTACAGCTACAAGTTGAAACCCCACCAGAAGAATTACAGCACTATCGAGAAGGAGCTACTCTCCATCGTCCTGAATTTACAGCACTTTGCACCATACCTACAAGGTGCTCGGTCTACCACCATCTACTCGGACCACAATCCATTACGCTTCTTACAGCAAGCCCAATTCAATAATCAACGTCTTCTACGATGGGCTTTATATCTACAAGATTTCAACCTGGAGATCTTCTACATCAAGGGTTCTGACAACATCATAGCCGACGCCCTCTCCAGAGTTTATGAAGTAGAGGCAGCTCCACCTATTACTCTACCACCTGAAGACGTAACTTCTTCCGGAACCGCAGGCTTCGGGGGAGAGTTGTGATGATAATCTCTTTCAAGAGAGATTGAGCCTGCTCTTCCCTATCTCAGTCACGTTATTATACAAGTACTAGATGCTACATTCAAGATACGTCCACCAGTAGTACAAAACGTTTTGACCAAGAAGCAAAACGTACCCTTCAAACCCCCCCTTCACCCCCTTCAAGCCGGCTCGCTACCCGTCTTCAACGAGCTAACTACCCATTCTCCGCCTGCCTGCTCCTGATTGGCGAGCCGCCGACAGCACACTTGCACCTGCACTGTCACGCCATCTACCTGAGTCGACGTCTGGGCCAGCTCAAGCCGTCATCTTCAGAATATCCTTGTGCTCCACGCAGTGAACAACTAACTGATACTGCTGTATCAGCTGGATGTCTCGCAGCTAGCGCCATATTCTCAGCACCTGATTTTATTGTACTGTAATTTATTATTATTGTCGAGTAATTTCATCCATATTAACTTTTTGTTCTATTATTTTTTGACTTGTTTAAATTTCACTATAACTAAGCCAAGGGATTGTCTTTGTTCATATTTTGTTTTCTAAAGTAATTAAAGTTTCATTGTTTATACTTTGAGTTTTGCGTGTCTTCCATTACTTTACCACAGACAACAGGCAAGCAGTCTCTTTTTTTGTGTAAGTGTGACCAGGCATTGACACCTGCCATTGGAGGACTGCCGAACATCAACACTCCAACACTTTACCGTCACAATATATATATATATATATATATATATATATATATATATATATATATATATATATATATATATATATATATATATATATATATATATATATATATATATATATATATGACCGAAAAAGTAAGATTAATAATTCTAACACGAATTTTCTCGATCTTCCTTATGTTTCTTTTTACTGTTGACGGTAAATGAAAAATCAATTCTCCAAATTCATTTTTATTTCTAGTCTGACGCGACCCTTGAGCACGTTTCGTAAAACTTATTACATTTTCAAAGACTTTAGTTTACCCACACACAACTTATAACTGAACAGCATTGGCTCTTTTATACCTGCATTTGGGTGAGGTGATGTAATACAATAGTGAGGTGAAAACAAACTTTCAACAAAACACAGAACACGGAACAATGGGTATAAGTTAAAGGGAAGAATAGATCTTTAACTTATACCCAGTGTTCGGTGTTCTGTGTTTTGTTGAAAGTTTGTTTTCACCTCACTATTGTATTACATCACCTCACCCAAATGCAGGTATAAAAGAGCCAATGCTGTTCAGTTATAAGTTGTGTGTGGGTAAACTAAAGTCTTTGAAAATGTAATAAGTTTTACGAAACGTGCTCATGTGTCGCGGCAGACCAGAAATAAAAATGAATTTTGGAGAATTGATTTTTCATTTACCGTCAACAGTAAAAAGAAACATAACGAAGATCGAGAAAATTTGTGTTAGAATTATTAATCTTACTTTTTCGGTCATATTTAATAATATATGTCTACAGGAAAGACTGCTACCAAATATACTAATATATATATATATGTATATATATATATATATATTATATATATATATATATATATATATATATATATATATATATTATATATATATATATACATATATATATATATATATATGTTATTAAATATGACCGAAAAAGTAAGATTAATAATTCTAACACGAATTTTCTCAATTTTCCTTATGTTTGTTTTTACTGATGACGGTAAATGAAAAATCAATTCTCCAAAATTCATTCTTTATTTCTTAGTCTGACGCGACACTTGAACGCGTTTCGTAATAACTAATTACATTTTCAAAGACTTTTAGTTTTCTCACACAACTATAACCTTAAAGCACTAAACAGTTCTTTACTATGCTATGATTTAAACAGCTTTCATCTTTCATTTTATACCCGCGTTTTGGGTGAGGTGATATGTTACAACAGTTTTTAATGAGGTGAACAAAACTTTCAACAAAGGACAGAACACGAAAACAATGGATATTAACTGGATATTAACTGGGTAAATTGAAGGTATGAATGGAAGTAACTGCGGAAGGGCCTATTGGCCCATATTTCTTGATGCTTCTATATTGGAGCGGGGTCTTGAAGTGGGTAGAATATAGTTGTGCATTAATTGACTGTTGATTGCTGGTGTTGACTTCTTGATGTGTAGTGCCTCGCAGACGTCAAGCCGCCTGCTATCGCTGTACCTATCGATGATTTCTGTGTTATTTGTTAAGATTTCTCTGGTGATGGTTTGGTTGTGGGAAGAGAGTATATGTTCCTTAATGGAGCCCTGTTGCTTATGCATCGTTAAACGCCTGGAAAGAGATGTTGTTGTCTTGCCTATATACTGAGTTTTTTGGGGCTTACAGTCCCCAAGTGGACATTTAAAGGCATAGACGACGTTTGTCTCTTTTAGGGCGTTCTGCTCCGTGTCTGGAGAGTTTTTCATTAGTAGGCTGGCTGTTTTTTTGGTTTTATAGTAAATCGTTAGTTGTATCTTCTGATTTTTGTCTGTAGGGATAACATTTCTATTAACAATATCTTTCAGGACCCTTTCCTCCGTTTTATGAGCGGTGGAGAAGAAGTTCCTGTAAAATAGTCTAATAGGGGGTATAGGTGTTGTATTAGTTGTTTCTTCAGAGGTTGCATGGCGTTCTACTTTCCTTCTCTGTAGAAGGAAAGAAGAACCTCTGAAGAAACAACTAATACAACACCTATACCCCCTATTAGACTATTTTACAGGAACTTCTTCTCCACCGCTCATAAAACGGAGGAAAGGGTCCTGAAAGATATTGTTAATAGAAATGTTATCCCTACAGACAAAAATCAGAAGATACAACTAACGATTTACTATAAAACCAAAAAAACAGCCAGCCTACTAATGAAAAACTCTCCAGACACGGAGCAGAACGCCCTAAAAGAGACAAACGTCGTCTATGCCTTTAAATGTCCACTTGGGGACTGTAAGCCCCAAAAAACTCAGTATATAGGCAAGACAACAACATCTCTTTCCAGGCGTTTAACGATGCATAAGCAACAGGGCTCCATTAAGGAACATATACTCTCTTCCCACAACCAAACCATCACCAGAGAAATCTTAACAAATAACACAGAAATCATCGATAGGTACAGCGATAGCAGGCGGCTTGACGTCTGCGAGGCACTACACATCAAGAAGTCAACACCAGCAATCAACAGTCAATTAATGCACAACTATATTCTACCCACTTCAAGACCCCGCTCCAATATAGAAGCATCAAGAAATATGGGCCAATAGGCCCTTCCGCAGTTACTTCCATTCATACCTTCAATTTACCCAGTTAATATCCAGTTAATATCCATTGTTTTCGTGTTCTGTCCTTTGTTGAAAGTTTTGTTCACCTCATTAAAAACTGTTGTAACATATCACCTCACCCAAAACGCGGGTATAAAATGAAAGATGAAAGCTGTTTAAATCATAGCATAGTAAAGAACTGTTTAGTGCTTTAAGGTTATAGTTGTGTGAGAAAACTAAAAGTCTTTGAAAATGTAATTAGTTATTACGAAACGCGTTCAAGTGTCGCGTCAGACTAAGAAATAAAGAATGAATTTTGGAGAATTGATTTTTCATTTACCGTCATCAGTAAAAACAAACATAAGGAAAATTGAGAAAATTCGTGTTAGAATTATTAATCTTACTTTTTCGGTCATATTTAATAACATATGTCTACAGGAAAGACTGCTACCAA
Organism: Procambarus virginalis; assembly: GCA_020271785.1. Taxonomy (NCBI): domain Eukaryota; kingdom Metazoa; phylum Arthropoda; class Malacostraca; order Decapoda; family Cambaridae; genus Procambarus; species Procambarus virginalis. The sequence continues at coordinate 3,235,786 of WNGS01003388.1, forward strand.
AATATACTAATATATATATATATATATATATATATATATATATATATATATATATATATATATATATATATATATATATATATATATATATATATATATATATATATAATAA
>WNGS01003388.1:3269746-3303571 GCA_020271785.1 Procambarus virginalis
GTAAACTAGTGTAATAAATTAGTGAACAATACATTGCCAGTCAAAGACTGGACGCGGGACCCCCATCAGCTCACGATCCTCAGCCCACCCTCACAAAGCTGCTCCACGGTCACCCCCCGTTTCGTGGAGTGTTATTTCGTGAAGTGACAGCACTTAATTTAAATCCCCCCGAATTAGTTCCTGCGCCCTCGCAAGTTTATTTTGTGGTGTTTTCGCTAGAGGTCACTAATAAGATTAATATGTATAGATAATTCTAGAGGTAATTTAGAGGCTATCATCAACAATTGTGTATATTATTTATCTTAAATAGAGAATTATTTAATATATATATTGCACTAGTTCTCACAATATAATATTTACTAATTGCAACCCAAAACAGGGTAGGATTTACATTGACTAGTGCTTTTGATAACCTAGTCCCCATATTACCATTGACTAATTGAACTATTATATTGTTCGTCCTAGTCCCATTATTACCATAGTCTAGTTGTACTACATTGAACAACCTAGCACCATTAATTAATGGTGCAGACCCTATTTTGGGTGTAATTGTACCATGGCCGCGAGTTGAGTTGAAAATATAATAATTTATTATTTATAATCATTGCACATTTTGAGTGATTAATTAGTGTATATACCATCCTAGGGTGATAATTGAGGAGCTAACCTAAAGGTACTTCCAGTGACACTGCTTTACCACTCAAATCATTAGTGTGTATGATTACATATATAATGTTTATTAATTTTAAGACTAACCTCTAGAAGAGGTAGGATTATCGCAGAGCGATTGCATAATTTTATCCTAGGCTACTTAATCAGTACTTGTTCAACATTATGAGCAACCCAAGTACAAGCCCCACAAGGCAGCTAGCCAGTATGGATATGCAGGAAGAAGAAAAAAAACTTGCAGGTCTTAAAGGCCACTTAACAAGACAAATCATGAAATGTTAGGATTTGTCACAACAATCACCAGTTGATTATGCTGACCTGGAAAGCTATTATCAAGCAGCTGCAGGGAAATTTGAGCAAATCAAATGCCAAATAGCAACATATGTGGCTGAACTTGCCAACACCAATTTATCAGAAACAGAAATAGACGACATTATGGTTGATCTAGCTAGTTATGAAGATCAGACTCAGGCCACGTTACAGCCTTACGTCAAATTAATTGCTCAGGACAAGGCAACAGCAACAACGGTTTCATCTAATACGAGTCAAGCTGAAGCTCGACTCCCTCCAATTAATTTACCCACTTTCTCAGGAAAAGATGAGGAAGATTGGGACGAATTTTCGAACAAATTCGTTGACCTTGTGGACTCAAAACAAATTTTACCTAAGAGTAGTAAATTCTCTTACCTGCAAGGCCAATTATCAAGTGAGGCTAAAACACTAGTATTCCATCTGAGACTAGTTAATGACGGCTATGACCTGGCAGTACAACTCCTCAAGGATAATTATGCTGATCCAGGAGTAAGAACATCACATTTAGTTCACGAGCTGTTGCATTTACCCTCACCGGAGGCTTCAGCTGATTCACTCCAAGTCTTCAAGCTGGAGGTAGAATCAATGATCAAGGCCCTCAGCCTGACAGCAGATACAAACGGGGCTGAATGGGTCTTGAAAATAATTGTCCAGGAGAGAATACCTAGGGATGTATTGAGACAAATGAATGCTCATTACAATAAAAGTATCTTACCCCTGAATGAAATATCTGAGGGTTTACGTTCAGTAATTCATCAATTACGAACACATGATAAATTAAAACCACCAAGTAAACCTTCAGAAACCAATAATAGTAAACCAGAGTACCAAAGGTACTCCAAATCAATCTAGACAATATAATTCAACACCAAAGTGGAAGCAAGGCAGAGCGGGCGTATATGCATTGGGACCCTCCAAGCCTATAGTTACCCAAAGTTACCGTAGCTCCAAAGGGTATTGGAAGCTATGGAACATGTTTGTTCTGCAATGAGAAGCAATCAATGTACCACTGCCATAATTTTCCTGATAGTGACGCCCGTATTGAGCGACTCAAAGATTTGCAACATTGCACGAGGTGCCTCAGGAAACATAACATCATCGACTGTGAGACCCAATTACACACCTGTAATTGGTGTAACAAGGGTCAGCACCATGCAGCATTCTGCGGAGACACCAAAACAAAGTCTCCAAACCCCAAGGTGGAAGATAGCTTTCCCACCACAGTACAGTTTTGCAAGGTGCAACAAACAATTAGTGTTCAATTGGCAAAGTCCAAAGGTAATACGACTTTGCCTACTGCCCAGATTATCATCCAGAATAAAAGGGCCAAGGTCCATACCCGTAGGTTATTTGACCAAGGATCGCAGAGAACATGTCACTAAAAAGTAGGCAGATGAACTACAATTAAGGCCTGTAACCCAGACGACAATCAATATCTCAGGGTTTCTAATAGATACAGGACCTCAAGTCTACCAGGTGGTACAACCATCAGTTCGATTAGGCAGCAAGGTCTGTCAAGTACAGACCATTGTGGTGGACAAAATACCAGCAGACCTACAAGTGCAAGGTCTGGGAGCTACTGCCAAATTCCTGAGAAATAGAGGAATAAAATTGGCAGATAATATTGTCTGATCACCTCACCGACTTCGGTATTTTGGAAGGTACAGACTACTACCATCGATTCATTGGTATCCCTACTAAAAATCCGGGCATAACCATGTTATATTCTGCAGGAGGCAAATTACTCTCAGGCCCAGTATTAAGCCTGAGGAGACCTATGCCTGCAGAAAAACAATACCAGAAGAAATCTAAATTTGTTAGCTGAATATATATCTCCAGTAGCATTATACTAAGGAGATTACAGCTGACTATAACAACAGAGGTTGATCTTAATATCATCATTTAATGTTGAAAATGAGTTCATGAGTCCTCAGTGGCAAATCAGTGAACAGTAGCCTAAACAGCTACAAGTCACTGCGACTAATGTCACTGAACCCACTGCAGTCTCAGAACCATACTTGACTAAATTATTGACTATTCAATCCTCTGAATCAATTAACTAAATTAAACCCCAATAAATCCGACGACTGATTTTGATACTTTTATTATTTAATCAAGATGAATTCCATGGGCCTCAGTTTATATATATCTGTGACCAGTTACCTGGACAAGCTTCAAGTTATAACTAATGTCACTGATCTCCCTGCAGTCCCTGAATCATACTTCACTCTAGTACTTGATCACATTCCGTTCTCTGGGTTAAATAATATGTAATTAGGCTATAATTTTAGCGTCCCAAAGAGTTAACAGGGGAATGAAATCGCAGTAGACTTCTAACCCTGTAACCTGTGGCGCTGTGGTCAGCACGCTCGGCTCACAACCGAGAGGTCCTGGGTTCGAATCCCGGGCAGGGCGAGACAAACGGGCAGGTCTCCTTACACCCATTGCCCATGTTCACCTAGCACTAAATAGGTACCTGGGTGTTAGTCGACTGTTGTGGGTCGCATCCTGGGCAATGGTCGAGTGTTGAGTTGCACTGTGTCCTACCTACAGTCCTGACAAAGTATCCCATAAGTAACAAAGTAACTCAAAACTTAAGGGAGACGGTAACCTCCCAAAAAGAAGGAGGACCGCAAACTCTCTGAGGGAAGGAGACCCTTCAGTTGCTAGAGCCCAAAGATGGCAGAGAACTGAAAATTCTCCACTTCGGGACCCAGTAACTCTGTGTGGAGGCCTGGTTGATAACCAGGCCGCGGGGACACTAAGCCCCGGAAGCACCTCATGGTATCCTCAAGGTAAGGTAACCCCTGCAATTCTATTACGCGACATCCGTCCTGTACGAACAGACGCACAAGTAAGTAATTATCAAAAGAAGGCACCAAACTGGGAAGGCTATGTAGCACCATCAAATGTGCTGGATAATCAGAGGGCGCTAAATATCACCAAGGATGCCAATACGAGAACAGAAATACATAAGGCGAACAATATCAAAAGTATCTGAGTCAATAAGAATACTACCGAGAGACAAGCAACCACTGGGGATGGTCGGAAAACAAGACACATGCTCGTCCCGGAAGTCAGTACATTCAACAAGGATATGCACGACCGTAAGAGGGACAATGCAATTAAGACAATAAGGAGCAGGGCGGCGCTCCATCAAGTGATCATGAGTTAAGCGAGTATGGCCAAAATGCAACCTCGCCAGAGCCGTTTCCCATCGCTGGATACGGTGGTAGGAGGACGGCCACGAGGACACACAACTTTTAAGAGTATGTAGTTTGTTACCAGTAACAGACGACCAACAAGCCTGCCAACGGGTAAGGATGGAGGAATGGATAAACGTGTAAAAGTCGAAAAAAGGAATACCTTTACGAGAGATGGGACAAGAGCAGACAGCTTCCCTGGCGGCAGCATCCACACGCTTGTTTAAAGAGACAACAATATAGCTGGAAACCCAACAAAACTCAATCGACTTAAATTTACTGTGAACAAGAAACAGCCAATGCTGGATCTTGACAACCACTGGATGAACCGGATTAAAGGACACAAGAGCCATGAGGGCACTACGAGAGTCAACAACAACTACAGAGGAAGATTGACAACGAGAAAGCAGGAGACGAAGAGCATAGAGAATAGCATAAAGCTCCGCTGTGAAGATGCTAGTCTCCGGAGGTAAGCGACACATACAAGTGCAATCAGGAAAAACAACAGAGTAGCCAACACCGTCCACAGACTTAGACCCATCGGTGAAGACGGAAACAGAGCAGGAGTGAGAAGAAAAGTGCTCAAAGAAAAGGCATTTTAGAACCGTAGGAGGGGTTAAAGCTTTAGTGATGTGGGTCAATGATGTACAAAACTGCGGAAGGGGGGACTCTCCATGGGGCAAAGAATGAACAACACGAGGAGAAATATTAGAAATACGAACGGAAAGAGAATCCTGTAAGCGAGATAACCGGACAGAAAGAGGGAGATGGTGAAGAGGAACAGGAACCGGAGGAGAGGTAAAAGTTAAAGCATGACAGAGGCGAGAGGATGGATGTTGCAAGGACCACGCATGATAGCGAAGACAGTAGCCATCACGGTGGTCCCAGAGAGATAGGAAGCCAGTGTCAACATACGAGCTGAGGACAGGAGACGAATGAAAGGCACCAGAACTGAGGCGCAACCCAGTATGGTGCAAAGCATCAAGACGACAAAGAGGAGTAGAAGGAGATGAAGATGAGTAAGCAGGGCAACCATAATCGAGCTTAGACAGGACGAGAGAGGAATATAAAGCGAGGAGAGTGCGCCTATCCGCTCCCCAAGAAGTATGGGACAATACCAGAAGGAGGGTAAGGTCCTTAGAGCACTCAACACGGACGTAAGAGATATGGGGAGACCAAGACAAACGAGTATCAACGAATAACCCCAAAAGCTTCGCGGAATCTTTGTATTCAAGGGGATGACCATAAAGTGACAAAGAGGGGCGAAGAATGACCCGTTTCCGAGTAAAAGTCATGGCACAAGTCTTAGTAGTAGAGAACTTGAAGCCATGATCGGTGGCCCAAGACGACATGGCATCAATCGCAAGTTGAGGCCGGCGTTGAAGGAGAGGCAAATCATCACCCTGACAGCAAAGGGTAAGATCATCGACATAGAGAGTGGAGAAGACGCCTGAAGGAAGAGAAGAAAGAAGGCCATTGATGGCAAATAGAAAAAGAGTAGTGCTTAGAACACTTCCCTACGGCACACCTTCGTATTGCTGAAAAGAGGCAGAGAGAGCAGTACCAAGCCTCACCCGAAAGGAACGACGAGAGAGGAAGTTGCGGAGAAAGAGAGGGAGATGACCACGAAGGCCAAAAGAATGAAGCTGGGATAGAATATGATATCGGCAAGTGGTGTCATAAGCCTTTTCCAGGTCAAAAAGGACGACAACAACGGAAGTCTTCGCAGCAAAAGCAGTACGAATATAGACCTCCAAGTTCACCAGGACATCTGTTGTGCTGCGGCAGTTGCAGAAACCAAATTGAGAAGGGGAGAGGAGGTGATGGTGTTCCAAGAACCACATCAGACGAACGTTAACCATACGTTCAAAGAGTTTGCAGACACCGCTTGTGAGGGCAATAGGGCGAAAGTCCTTAGGGGATGTTCCCAGAGACCATGGTTTGCGAACAAGGAAAACAACGACATTGAGCCAGTCCTCAGGGACTTATGACGACTCCCAGATCCGATTACACAGACTCAGTAAATACCGAGACGTCCACGAAGTGAGATGGCAAAGCATCTCATAATGAATGCCATCAGAGCCCGCCGCCGTAGAACCGCAGAGGGACAGGGCAGACCGAAGTTCAGAGAGAGAGAAGGGATCGTTATAGGGAAGGCGAAGATGAGTATAGAATTACAAATTACAAGATCCAAGGACAGGTTTACGAAGAAGGAAAGATTGGGGAAGATGAAAACCAGAGCTAACAGAAGAAAAGTGGGAACCCAGTTCGATAGCGACCTACAATGGGTCCGCCACAAGAGTACCACGGAGGTGAAGGACCGGTGAGACATCGGAAAAGAATTTACCCGCTATCTTGCGGATACGCTTCCAGATCTGTGGCAGAGGAGTTTCGGACGTAATGGTGGAGACATAAGATGCCCAACAAGTACGTTTAGCCATACGGATGCCTACGGGCCACCGCACTCACCTTCCAAAATAAAATAAAAGAATCGGCCAGCTGCCGGCGGCGGTGTCTCTTCCAGGCTGCACGCTTACTGCAGACATCCCGAGCACAGTCTGTAATCTACCAGGGAACGCACTTCCATGGGCCCCGAGAGGAAGAGTGAGGAATAGAGTGAAGGGCAGCACTGAAGACGGTGTCATGAAAAAGGAGGAGAGGCAGAAGGGAGAGGTCAGAGAGAGCAGCACTGAGGGTAAATAGGTTCCAGTCTGCCTTAGCAAACTGCCACCTAGGGAAGGAGAGGGCAGGGTGAAAAGAGAAAAAGGTAACAAGGATGGGGAAATGGTCACTGCCACGGAGGTCATCATGAACCTGCCACGTGAAATCTAAGTAAAGAGAAGACGAGCAAAGAGAAAGATCAAGACAGGAAAGGGTGCGAGTCTGAGAGTCCAAATGCGTGGGCTCACCAGAATTCAGAAGAGACAGGGAAGAAGAGAGGATGAACGGCTCAAGAAGGAAACCCCGAGTGTTCGTCAGAACATCACCCCAAAGGGAATGACGACAATTGAAATCACCTTGCAGGAGCACAGGCTCTTGCAAGGAGTCCAGTAGGTGTTTTAGATCGGGAAGAGAAAGCGGGACACTCGGGGGGAGATAAATGGAACAAACGGTGTACCATTTCCTCACAAAGATATGAGCAGCAGAACAATGGAGAGGCAAAGGAAAAAGTAAGGGGACAAAGGGAACATCCGAGCGAATCGAGAGCAGAAAAGTAAGGAGCCCCAGCAACAGCTGCAAAGGAGGGGGGGGGAGAGCCACAAAAGCGACCAGGACAAGCACCAACCATCGGCTCCTGGAGACAGACACAAAGGGGCGAAAACCGCGAAATCAGAAGCTGGAGTTCGAAGAAATTGGCGTAATAACTACGAACGGTCCATTGAAGAATAGACATCGGCAAGAAGAGGTAGGACAGCAACAGAGGACAACGAAGAAACAAAGGCGAAAAGATAACACAGCACGTTAGAGAAGCGCAGGATAAGGGTCAGGGTCAACGAAGTCAGAATTAGGGGGCATGGGTAAACTGAGTAAAGGAGGGAAGGAAGCTAGAGGACCGACCAGGGAGGGACGAGCAGGGTCCAGAGGAGGAAGAGGGGGGGGGGGGATAACCGAGGGTCAAGGACAGCAGCAGGAGGGACAGAAACATGGGGATGCACATCAGCAAGGGCACCAACCGAGAGGGAAGCCTCGAAAGAGACCTCCATTGCAGGAACAGGGGGCGTAACCACCGAAAGGGAGGGGTTGGAGCAAGAGAGTCAGAAGTAAGGGGCGAGGAAGAAAGTGAAGCGTTTTTACCCGCTGGGGAGGAGGAAGGAGAGGAGCCAGGCTTACGCTTCTGACTCAAAGAGACAGGTGTCCCAGCAACTACGTACTGGGCAACAGATTCCAGCATCTCAACAAAAGCTGAACGAGAGCCTACACGACGGCTGTTGGGAGAGCGATAGACATCAGCCCGTACCGACAGGCGGCGTGGAGAGCCAATAGACGGAGGAGAAGGATGGGAAGGAGGATCGGAGGGAGATGAGGAAGAAGACACAGCAGACATGACAGACCGGACAGGAAGAAAGGGAACCCCAGACAGATGACCATGAAGGGGACCCTTCAGGACAGAACCCAATGAAACAGAGGAGGGAGCGGTGGGTGTATCATGGTCCAAGGTCTGAAAACGGTTTCGCGTCTGAGGAAGACGGGAAGGATGAGGAGAGGAAGAGCGCAACACGCGAGCATAAGAGACGATAGCATAAGGTGGGAGCCGGCGAACCTGGCGCCTCACCTCAGGAAAAGATAAACGCTCCCGGTGCTTCAAGTTGAGGATGGCTGCCTCAAGCTTGTAATGTATATACGCATGGGAGAAGGTAGGGCGGGCCTCACCGCAATTGAGGCAGCGAGCCTGGGGAGAAGTGCACTCTGAATTAGAGTGACCTTCGCCCCCACACAAAGGACAAAGAGAGATAGTTCCAGAGCAGCGGAGGGCACCATGCCCAAACCTCCAGCTCTTACCTCAGAGTCGAGGAGAGGGAATGTACTCCTGGACGGAGCACCTGGCACCAGCAAGAATGACAGACAGCGGAAGGGTCCTACCATCAATCTTCACAACCCGAAGGGGTTGACGGCGACGACCACGAGCGAGTTGAGTAAAAGCTGAGTAAGGCATCGAGGATATGACGAATATCCTCTTGGCTGTCATCGAGTTTCCGAACACCGGTAGCAACATGGGTTGGGAGGAGAATAGTGCCAACACTGGCATTCAACCGAGCGTTCTTGGAGACACGAACAGGGCTCTCGCCAAGGCAGGACAAGGCGGTCAAGCGAGAGGCTGCATCCTGAGAAGGAGCAGCAATGACACGTGCACCGAGATGGATGGGGTGGAAAGTAACAGAGGCATCTACGGAATCAACAAGGTGTCTATGAAGGGAGAAATCGTTTGGAGGCGCAGAATCAAGAGGGAGATCAAAGTATTTGGCCCAAAGTATTAGAGAGAGAGGGGTTAAAAGGCGCAGTAGTCACAACTAGAGACTGAGCCGTGCCAAGGGAAGAGGCGGTCACCACTGGGGGCTTGGGGCTCGACCCAACCACAGAGGATGGAGGTGACTGGGGGGAGTAGTCAGGAGGGTCAAAGGAGGAGCAAGGTTGGGGCCCAACGCAGCGGGGGCTACAGAGCCTGGTCTTCCAATACAGTCCGACTCGGAAAATTCATCAACATAGATACGAAAAGGAACACTTACATTCACGAATGTCCTCCCACACCTACCATGGAGACACAATTAGAGGCAGGACACCCAACAAGAAGCTATCGCAGATCGAGTATACTCATGGCGCACCCCCTAGGGGTGCGTCGTGAGTATGCGCCACACAAACGCCACCATAAGAACCGTCAGTCTGTCAAAATCGGGTTCAGTGACGAAAGGGGGATTGACAATAAAAGGTTCCTCTTGCTTGAGACGTTGGGTACTACAATTCTACAGGTGCAAGAGTATGCCTCTTCAAACACCCAGGCACCAAAACAAAAGAAGGCTATAAGAATGATCAAAACAGGCACAAGGTCAGCAGGCAATGACAACGAGAAAGGAGAAGAGAGGGGGGGGGAGAAAAAGGAAAAAAAGGAAAAGGAAAAGGCGTCCAGCAAAATTTGTGAGGACAGCAGCAGGAGCACAAGTCTACAAAAGGATAGGGGGACCGCCCCATGGAGCATCACACTCCGGCAACCGCCCACCAAACCCCCTCACGACAGTAATGAGCTGGACAGGGAGGGGGAACAGACGCACAAATGTGTGATTACTAACTACTAACAACAAATTAATCTAATAATTCAAAGGAGGAGTATAAATGTTCGTCTGATCTAAATAGGCCTTTGACACTTGACCCGGGGAATTATGTCAGAAAAAAAAGACACCATTTACTAATATTCAATATAATAAACAGATAATATTGCTGCTGTTGTATAAATAAATTTACCCATAGAAGACGTAGCACAGTGGAAATTTCCATCAATAGAATACGGGATATCATTGCCACATAGCGCTATAAATACGCCAGCTATTCTGTTGGAAATTATTCTTAATACAGCAGTCATTGGACTTTTTACATCATAAATAATCGCATCTGAGTTAACCTAATTATCAGTACCAAAATAGAGTAAATGTGACCTTTCTACCAATTATTGACATCTGGACAAGGAGAGTCAAGGCGGCAGCAGAGGAGAGAGGTAAGCCATTGTTAAGACCAGAGTCATTGGAGCGAATACAGCTCCTATAATTCTCCCTTGGACGAAGTGTTATTGGGGATCAAATTAGTGCTTCTTTCATCATCAACACGCAGTCAACAACCAAACAATGGAAGTGTTTTAACCAAACCTGTTTTTTTCACATTTCTGGCCAGTAATTTTAGGTAGATTTAGGGCGAACCGGTTAGCACGAGAGGCAACGACCTAATCCAGGTAATTAATCCTTGGTTCTTATCTTATATAATATGCAGTATTTTCTCTGATATAGCTGTCATATATAGGATTCTGGCTTTACAGCATGTGTCCTTTTAACAGGTGTAGAAGAGGAAGCATAAATTAATCTTGGTATACCAGTACATGGGTGGTAGATGCTAGCCTCGCACGAGGACTATTTGTGTTATCATTGCTATTCATACCTGGTGGACTAAGCCTACCANGTTCTACTACTGTGGTGTACGAGAACTTGCCCTATGCATGCTGTACCTTTGAGCACTGTTTGTACAGATTTTGTTTGCAGAGTTTATCGATAGAGGTCATATTTTCTTGACGGGTGTTTGTGGAATGGTTCTTCTTGTTGGCTTTGGCCACAGGAAAGAAATCGTCAAACCTGTTGGAACTGGAGCCATTCTTCCTTTTGGAACTGGGAGCAGCAACATTGGTTCACTCAAAACTGGGTTGGTGGTCCGCATTATCGTCCGGTCGCTTAAGCTCAATGTGAGTGCATATTTTCGAGCAAGTTGTATGCGAATGCAACAGTCCTTCGTTTTCAGCCACATCTGTGTCCATCAATACTTACGGTACGGTCTGATTAAAGACACGGGGCAATGTGCCACAAACGATTTTACACGTAACACTCTGAGAGAGGATTGATTGATTGATAAAGATTAATCCACCCAAGATGTGGCATGGTCACGAATTGCCCGTAACAGAGCGGTTTTGCTGTTGTTGTAGATTCAGCTACTCAGATCAAAAAGTTCCAAGTAGCATGGGCAATGGTGAGCCTGTAAGTGGAGGCTCTTTGGAGCCATTATCTGTATCAATGGCTGATACTGCAGATCTGTGGATAGATGGGGGTCTTCATGTTGGATTTCAGCCTCGGAGAGCTGACTGTAACAGTTATGGCACTGGTGGGTTTGTGTAAACCTCTAGGTCTTCCGTTTTTTTCTTTGGCTGTGACTTTGGCTGAGCCATGCTGTCGTTGGAGTTTGATGAGATAGCCTCCATGAGGATGTCTTATATAGAGTAGGTGTCGTATTTGTGCTGCGACGGTGGATCTCCTACTAAAATTTCCTTGTCTGAAGAGTTCGTAACATCCGTAGCTTGTGATTTCGTCTTTCGTCTCACAGCCTGGAGTAGGCTCAGGTGTCGTGGATTAGTGGTAGAAGCTATTTCTAGAGCGCTGGTGGTGCTGTTGGTATTTGTAGGCAGCACGACTGCTAGTGCATCTGCTGAGATGGTGATGGTCGGAGTGTTGGGAGCTGGAGAGGGGAAATACACCCGTTTATGCCGCTTAGGCCTTGGATTGTTCTGGAGTCTGTGTTGATATCGACCACATTGTCATCATGGAGATGACTCTAGGGTGGTAGTGCAGGCTGCAGGCAGTGAGACTTGCGTCTGGGGCGATGGTGGGGTCCAGGCCGTTGGCTACGTACAACATGTTAAGTTCCTTGATGAATCGTTGGTTGTCTAGTCCGGCAAGACTAGACAACCAACGCTAGTCGAATAAGATCAGGGATAATGCCTGCACATGATGCAAGGGACTGTGAGGGTGCTGGTTGGACCTTAGGTCCCCAGCATGCAGGCCGAGGGATCTGTTGGAAGGAGCTGTTGTTTGGTAGGACTGGTACGGTCGTAGTCTGCATCTAGCTTATAGAAGGGAGGCGTCGGAACTGGTCAGGTTCAAGATCGAAGGTCGCAGCGACTTGCCTCTGGGTGGTCGGCTGCGTGGTGGTCTTCTCTTTATTTTTCTTTAGTTAGTCCTTCCATTTTGTGCAGAGATCACATTCTTCACTACTTCCTGGGGCTGTTCTGCTGTTTCGAAAGTCATCTTCATCGTGGGTCGAGCTGCATCGTTAGTTGTGATGAGTAGTGCTGTTGTCACTTTCAGAGTAGGGTTTTCTTCATTCACTTGCCACACTAGGGTGTTGGGTACCGCACCCACTAACCAGCGGTTCAGCCTGTTCACAAATATCATCTTCCCGGCAGTGATTTGTCTGGGAGGAATTGGTAAGAGGTGTGCCTCCAGTAGTGGGACCCGGCACTCCGGATCCTCTGTAGGTACGCTTTTGTTGCCACGATCCGTGGTCTCGTTACCATGCCCTTGAGCGTCAACTGGCCCCACTGATGTTGCCATGTCAATGGATGCTGCAATTTCGCGCTCAGAGCGCTAGTAGACTCCCAGGAGTCGCACATTCACTTTGTATGTCATGTTCACTGGCAATGGCTCGGATTGTCTGGAGAACCTGGTGTGTTGAGTGGTTTGCCGGCAGCTGTTTGGGAACAGAGCTCTCCAGCAGGAGAGGTGTGTGTGGTGATGATGAGAGCAGATTGATTGATAGATGAAGATTAAGCCATCCAAGAGGTGCCATGGGCATGAATTGCCCATAAGTTTTATTTTTTTAGTAAATGTATACTGTGTGCAGAGGTCGCATTTAAATCGCGAGGCTGCTGTCGCGGGGGAGGATACTGCTTGACAGTATGTATGAGGGTGTCCAGCTGTTGGACACCTTTTTTGACCAAAAGAGTGGCAGTGTTAATAGCTTCAGGGTGGTTACTGTAAGATTCAAGTACTCTTAAAGCTCTTGTAAGGGCGTTGATTACTTCACATTCCAGGAGATAGTGTAGTGGCTTTTCTGTGATTGTTTGGCAGCAGATGCACTCCCTGTCTGGGTTCACCAATCTCCCAGTTGCATCTGTAATCTAAACATAGTCAATATAACCGAACCGCTATTTCCCTGTGGATTCCATTTGGGATGTTTAACCTGTCTAACTTGGTGGCCTGAAGATACCATATTGCAGAAGACGAACCTTCTACCACTCTCAGTTGTATATGGGTTCTGTTGAGATGTGAGAGTTTTTTGGTGATGGTGTTTTTTATGTGCTCTAGGCTGGGATGCGATGAGAGCAGAAGGAAAGGGCAAATAAATAAGGAAAGACTGAGATGAGGCGCAGGTAAGAGAAGAAGGTAAGAGTAAGGTGAAAGGTAAGAATGGGATGAAGGGTTCGAAAGGATGAGTGTAATAATGGAGATGAATGAAGAATGGGATGATCTAAGAATAGGACGATGGTAAGATAAAACGTGGGTAGGTTTGTCAGGCACATCAGGTTGATGTATGATAACAGCTCAAAGCTTGAAGTGTTTTTAGGAGCATTAATATCCTTAGGAGTATCCTAATAAATCCTAGTCTGATTTAGGAATTATTTTTTTAGAAAAAGTGGTCTTTTGATTTACATGGTAAAAAAAATAGCAACCTGGAATATTACTTCACCCACAAGGATTCCACTACACCCAACGACATGGTCAGAGGTAGAACTACGGGTTGACAGAGCCCGAGTGCATGGGGGAGTTGTGTGAACCCCCGGTTAGACTTCAGTGAAAGCCTCGGGATCCTTGTGGGTACAGTAATACTTCAGGTTGCAATTCTTATGACCATGTATGTCGGGGTACAGTCGACTAAAGCGCCTTTGGGTACATCCAGGGCATAAGATCGAACCCTCATCAAGGCTCCTTCGGATTTATTCTTTGATATATCACGTTAATGGGATTTCTCTATGTATGGTCTTACTGTTATGTACAAGCAAAACATCCTCAAAGATCCGCACCTGGCCCAACTCCGTGGACTACCAGTTGTCGGAAAAAACCGACATCATTTACTAATATTCAAAACAATAAGCAGATAATATTGCTGCAGTTGTATACATAAATTCACCCATAGAAGACATAGCACAGTGGAAATTTCCATCAATAGAAAACAGAATATCATTGCTACATAGCGCTATAAATACGCAAGCTATTCTGTTGGAAATTATTCTTAATGCACCAGTACCTTCTTTGGACTTTTAAACATCATTAAAACATCTCATTTGAGTTAACGTAATTATCAGTACCAGAATAGAGTAAATGTGACCTTTCTACCAATTATTGACGTCTGGACAAGGAGAGCCAAGGCGTCAGTAGTGGAGAGAGGTCAGCCATTGTTAAGACGAGAGTCATTGGAGCGAATTCAGCTCCTATAATTCTCCCTTGGACGAAGTGTTATGGAGATCAAATTAGTGCTTCTTCCATCATCAACACCTAAACAAGGGAAGTCTCTTACCAAAACCCGTTTATTACCTCATTTCTGGCCAGTTAATGTTAGGTAGATATGGGGCGAACCAGTTAGCACGAGAGGCAACGATTCAATCCAGGTAATTTATCCTTGGTCCTTATCTTATATAATATACAGTATTTTCTCTGATATAGCTGTCATATATAGGATTCCGGCTTTACAGCATGTGTCCTTTTAACAAGTGTAGAAGAGGAAGCAAGAATTAGTCTTGGTATACCAGTACATGGGTGGTGGATGCTAGGCTCACACAAGGATTATTTGGTGTCATCATTCCTATTCATTCCTGGTGGACTAAGCCTACCACACAATAAGATAAGACCTAAATTATCATTACTAATATATGTAGTTTAATACTGTAGATTGATTGGCTGTATATATATAAATTTATTATAAACCCCCCCCTAATGTGCAAGGAGTCGATTTGTGAGAATATTGCAGAAATACAGTCCGTTTAAACCTCATACAATTTGCTATCGAAATATATATATTAATGCATATATAAATTTTATATAAATTCATATAAATTAAATAAATGTAAATCTCTCGAGTCGGTTCCCCACATTATATGGTCATTCGAACCTAGATGGTCTAGACAGCTAGATTATCATCAAACTAAGTAAACTAGTGTAATAAATTAGTGAACAATACATTGCCAGTCAAAGACTGGACGCGGTGACCCACCATCAGCTCACGATCCTCAGCCCACCCTCACAAAGCTGCTCCACGGTCACCCACCAGTTTCGTGGAGTGTTATTTCGTGAAGTGACAGCACTTAATTTAAATCCACCCGAATTAGTTCCTGCGCCCTCGCAAGTTTATTTTGTGGTGTTAATTTCGCTAGGTCACTAATAAGATTTAATATGTATAGATAATTCTAGAGGTTAATTTAGAGGCTATCATCAACAATTGTGTATATTATTTATCTTAAATAGAGAATTATTTAATATATATATTGCACTAGTTCTCACAATATAATATTTACTAATTGCCAACCCAAAACAGGGTAGGATATTTACATTGACTAGTGCTTATTGATAACCTAGTCCCCATATTACCATTGACTAATTGAACTATTTATTGTTCGTCCTAGTCCCATTATTACCATAGTCTAGTTGTACTACATTGAACAACCTAGCACCATTAATTAATGGTGCAGACCCTATTTTGGGTGTAATTGATACCAGGCCGAGTTGAGTTGAAAATATAATAATTTATTTATAATCATTGCACATTTTGAGTGATTAATTAGTGTATATACCATCCTAGGGTGATAATTGAGGAGCTAACCTAAAGGTACTTCCAGTGACACTGCTTTACCACTCAAATCATTAGTGTGTATGATTACATATATAATGTTTATTAATTTTAAGACTAACCTCTAGAAGAGGTAGGATTATCGCAGAGCGATTGCATAATTTTATCCTAGGCTACTTAATCAGTACTTGTTCAACATTATGAGCAACCCAAGTACAAGCCCCACAAGGCAGCTAGCCAGTATGGATAATGCAGGAAGAATGAAAAAAAAAACTTGCAGGTCTTAAAGGCCACTTAACAAGACAAATCATGAAATGTTAGGATTTGTCACAACAATCACCAGTTGATTATGCTGACCTGGAAAGCTATTATCAAGCAGCTGCAGGGAAATTTGAGCAAATCAAATGCCAAATAGCAACATATGTGGCTGAACTTGCCAACACCAATTTATCAGAAACAGAAATAGACGACATTATGGTTGATCTAGCTAGTTATGAAGATCAGACTCAGGCCACGTTACAGCCTTACGTCAAATTAATTGCTCAGGACAAGGCAACAGCAACAACGGTTTCATCTAATACGAGTCAAGCTGAAGCTCGACTCCCTCCAATTAATTTACCCACTTTCTCAGGAAAAGATGAGGAAGATTGGGACGAATTTTCGAACAAATTCGTTGACCTTGTGGACTCAAAACAAATTTTACCTAAGAGTAGTAAATTCTCTTACCTGCAAGGCCAATTATCAAGTGAGGCTAAAACACTAGTATTCCATCTGAGACTAGTTAATGACGGCTATGACCTGGCAGTACAACTCCTCAAGGATAATTATGCTGATCCAGGAGTAAGAACATCACATTTAGTTCACGAGCTGTTGCATTTACCCTCACCGGAGGCTTCAGCTGATTCACTCCAAGTCTTCAAGCTGGAGGTAGAATCAATGATCAAGGCCCTCAGCCTGACAGCAGATACAAACGGGGCTGAATGGGTCTTGAAAATAATTGTCCAGGAGAGAATACCTAGGGATGTATTGAGACAAATGAATGCTCATTACAATAAAAGTATCTTACCCCTGAATGAAATATCTGAGGGTTTACGTTCAGTAATTCATCAATTACGAACACATGATAAATTAAAACCACCAAGTAAACCTTCAGAAACCAATAATAGTAAACTAGAGTACCAAAGGTACTCCAAATCAATCTAGACAATATAATTTAACACCAAAGTGGAACCAAGGCAGAGCGGGCGTATATGCATTGGGACCCTCCAAGCATATAGTTACCCAAAGTTACCGTAGCTCCAAAGGGTATTGGAAGCTATGGAACATGTTTGTTCTGCAATGAGAAACAATCAATGTACCACTGCCATAATTTTCCTGATAGTGACGCCCGTATTGAGCGACTCAAAGATTTGCAACATTGCACGAGGTGCCTCAGGAAACATAACATCATCGACTGTGAGACCCAATTACACACCTGTAATAGGTGTAACAAGGGTCAGCACCATGCAGCATTCTGCGGAGACACCAAAACAAAGTCTCCAAACCCCAAGGTGGAAGATAGCTTTTGCCACCACAGTACAGTTTTGAAAGGTGCAACAAACAATTAGTGTTCAATTGGCAAAGTCCACAGGTAATACGACTTTGCCTACTGCCCAGATTATCATCCAGAATAAAAGGGCCAAGGTCCATACCCGTAGGTTATTTGACCAAGGATCCCAGAGAACATGTCACTAAAAAGTAGGCAGATGAACTACAATTAAGGCCTGTAACCCAGACGACAATCAATATCTCAGGGTTTCTAACAGATACAAGACCTCAAGTCTACCAGGTGGTACAACCATCAGTTCGATTAGGCAGCAAGGTCTGTCAAGTACAGACCATTGTGGTGGACAAAATACCAGCAGACCTACAAGTGCAAGGTCTGGGAGCTACTGCCAAATTCCTGAGAAATAGAGGAATAAAATTGGCAGATAATATTGTCTGATCACCTCACCGACTTCGGTATTTTGGAAGGTACAGACTACTACCATCGATTCATTGGTATCCCTACTAAATATCCGGGCATAACCATGTTACATTCTGCAGGAGGCAAATTACTCTCAGGCCCAGTATTAAGCCTGAGGAGACCTATGCCTGCAGATAAACAATACCAGAAGAAATCTAAATTTGTCAGCTGATTATATATCTCCAGTAGCATTATACTAAGGAGATTACAGCTGACTATAACAACAGAGGTTGATCTTAATATCATCATTTAATGTTGAAAATGAGTTCATGAGTCCTCAGTGGCAAATCAGTGAACAGTAGCCTAAACAGCTACAAGTCACTGCGACTAATGTCACTGAACCCACTGCAGTCTCAGAACCATACTTGACTAAATTATTGACTATTCAATCCTCTGAATCAATTAACTAAATTAAACCCCAATAAATCCGACGACTGATTTTGATACTTTTATTATTTAATCAAGATGAATTCCATGGGCCTCAGTTTATATATATCTGTGACCAATTACCTGGACAAGCTTCAAGTTATAACTAATGTCACTGATCTCCCTGCAGTCCCTGAATCATACTTCACTCTAGTACTTGATCACATTCAGTTCTCTGGGTTAAATAATATGTAATTAGGCTATAATTTTAGCCTCCCAAAGAGTTAACAGGGGAATGAAATCGCAGTAGACTTCTAACCCTGTAACCTGTGGCGCTGTGGTCAGCGCGCTCGGCTCACAACCGAGAGGTCCTGGGTTCGAATCCCGGGCAGGGCGAGACAAACGGGCAGGTCTCCTTACACCCATTGCCCATGTTCACCTAGCACTAAATAGGTACCTGGGTGTTAGTCGACTGTTGTGGGTCGCATCCTGGGGAATGGTCGAGTGTTGAGTTGCACTGTGTCCTACCTACAGTCCTGACAAAGTATCCCATAAGTAACAAAGTAACTCAAAACTTAAGGGAGACGGTAACCTCCCAAAAAGAAGGAGGACCACAAACTCTTTGAGGGAAGGAGACCCTTCAGTTGCTCGAGCCCAAAGATGGCAGAGAACTGAAAATTCTCCACTTCGGGACCCAGTAACTCTGTGTGGAGGCCTGGTTGATGACCGGGCCGCGGGGACGCTAAGCCCCGGAAACACCTCAAGGTAAGGTAACCCCTGCAATTCTATTATGGGACATCCGTCCTGTACGAACAGACGCACAAGTAAGTAATTATCAAAAGAAGGCACCAAACTGGGAAGGCTATGTAGCACCATCAAATGTGCTGGATAATTAGAGGGCGCTAAATATCACCAAGGATGCCAATACGAGAACAGAAATACATAAGGCGAACAATATCAAAAGTAACCGAGTCACTAAGAATACTACCGAGAGACAAGCAACCACTGGGGATGGTCGGAAAACAAGACACATGCTCGTCCCGGAAGTCAGGACATTCAACAAGGATATGCACGACCGTAAGAGGGACAATGCAATTAAGACAATAAGGAGCAGGGCGGCGCTCCATCAAGTGACCAGGAGTTAAGCGAGTATGGCCAAAATGCAACCTCGCCAGAGCTGTTTCCCATCGCTGGTTACGGTGGTAGGAGGACGGCCACGAGGACACACAACTTTTAAGAGTATGTAGTTTGTTACCAGTAACAGACGACCAACAAGCCTGCCAATGGGTAAGGATGGAGGAATGGATAAACGTGTAAAAGTCGGAAAAAGGAATACCTTTACGAGAGATGGGACAAGAGCAGACAGCTTCCCTGGCGGCAGCATCCACGCGCTTATTTAAAGAGACACCAATATAGCTGGAAACCCAACAAAACTCAATTGACTTAAATTTACTGTGAACAAGAAACAGCCAATGCTGGATCTTGACAATCACTGGATGAACCGGATTAAAGGACACAAGAGCCATGAGGGCACTACGAGAGTCAACAACAACTACAGAGGAAGATTGACAACGAGAAAGCAGGAGACGAAGAGCATAGAGAATAGCATAAAGCTCCGCTGTGAAGATGCTAGTCTCCGGAGGTAAGCGACACATACAAGTGAAATCAGGAAAAACAACAGAGTAGCCAACACCGTCCACAGACTTAGACCCATCGGTGAAGACGGAAACAGAGCAGGAGTGAGAAGAAAAGTGCTCAAAGAAAAGGCATTTTAGAACCGAAGGAGGGGTTAAAGCTTTAGTGATGTGGGTCAATGATGTACAAAACTGCGGAAGGGGGACTCTCCATGGGGCAAAGAAGGAACAACACGAGGAGAAATATTAGAAATACGAACGGAAAGAGAATCCTGTAAGCGAGATAACCGGACAGAAAGAGGGAGATGGTGAAGAGGAACAGGAACCGGAGGAGAGGTAAAAGTTAAAGCATGACAGAGGCGAGAGGAAGGATGTTGCAAGGACCACGCATGATAGCGAAGACAGTAGCCATCACGGTAGTCCCAGAGAGATAGAAAGCCAGTGTCAACATACGAGCTGAGGACAGGAGACGAATGAAAGGCACCAGAACTGAGGCACAACCCAGTATGGTGCAAAGCATCAACACGACAAAGAGTAGAAGGAGATGAAGATGAGTAAGCAGGGCAACCATAATCGAGCTTAGACAGGACGAGAGAGGAATGTAAAGCGAGAAGAGTGCGCCTATCCGCTCCCCAAGAAGTATGGGACAATACCAGAAGGAGGGTAAGGTCCTTAGAGCACTCAACACGGATGTAAGAGATATGGGGAGACCATGACAAACGAGTGTCAATAAATAACCCCAAAAGCTTCGCGGAATCTTTGTATTCAAGGGGATGACCATAAAGTGACAAAGAGGGGCGAAGAATGACCCGTTTCCGAGTAAAAGTCATGGCTCATGTCTTACTAGTAGAGAACTTGAAGCCATGATCAGTGGCCCAAGACGACATGGCATCAATCGCAAGTTGAGGCCGGAGTTGAAGGAGAGGCGAATCATCACCCTGACAGCAAAGGGTAAGATCATCGACATAGAGAGTGGAGAAGACGCCTGAAGGAAGAGAAGAAAGAAGACCATTGATGGCAACTGGAAAAAGAGTAGTGCTCAGAACACTTCCCTACGGCACACCTTCGTATTGCTGAAAAGAGGCAGAGAGAGTGGAACCAAGCCTCACCCGAAAGGAACGACGAGAGAGGAAGTTGCGGAGAAAGAGAGGGAGATGACCACGAAGGCCAAAAGAATGAAGCTGGGATAGAATATGATATCGGCAAGTGGTGTCGTAAGCCTTTTCCAGGTCAAAAAGGACGGCAACAACGGAAGTCTTCGCAGCAAAACCAGTACGAATATAAACCTCCAAGTTCACCAGGACATCTGTTGTGCTGCGGCAGTTGCAGAAACCAAATTAAGAAGGGGAGAGGAGGTGATGGTGCTCCAAGAACCACATCAGACGAACGTTAACCATACGTTCAAAGAGTTTGCAGACACCACTTGTGAGGGCAATAGGGCGAAAGTCCTTAGGGGATGTTCCCAGAGACCCTGGTTTGCGAACAAAGAAGACAACGACATTGAGCCAGTCCTCAGGGACTTACGACGTCTCCCAGACCCGATTATACAGACTCAGTAAATACCGAGACGTCTACGAAGTGAGATGGCAAAGCATCTCATAATGAATGCCATCAGAGCCCGCCGCCGTAGAACCGCAGAGGGACACGGCAGACCGAAGTTCAGAGAGAGAGAAGAGATCGTTATAGGGAAGGCGAAGATGAGTATAGAATTACAAATTACAAGATCCAAGGACAGGTTTACGAAGAAGGAAAGATTGGGGAAGATGAAAACCAGAGCTAACAGAAGAAAAGTGGGAACCCAGTTCGGTAGCGACCTACAATGGGTCCGCCACAAGAGTACCACGGAGGTGAAGGACCGGTGAGACATCGGAAAAGAACTTACCCGCTATCTTGCGGATACGCTTCCAGATCTGTGGCAGAGGAGTTTCGGACGTAATGGTGGAGACATAAGATGCCCAACAAGTACGTTTAGCCATACGGATGCCTACGGGCCACCGCACTCACCTTCCAAAATAAAAGAAAAGAATCGGCCGGCTGCCGGCGGCGGTGTCTCTTCCAGGCTGCAGCTTACTGCAGACATCCCGAGCACAGTCTGTAATCCACCAGGGAACGCACTTCCATGGGCCCCAAGAGGAAGAGTGAGGAATAGAGTGAAGGGCAGCACTGAAGACGGTGTCATGAAAAAGGAGGAGAGAGCGAGGGAGAGGCAGAAGGGAGAGGTCAGAGAGAGCAGCACTGAGGGTAAATAGGTTCCAGTCTGCCTTAGCAAACTGCCACCTAGGGAAGGAGAGGGGAGGGTGAAAAGAGAAAAAGGTAACAAGGATGGGGAAATGGTCACTGCCACGGAGGTCATCAAGAACCTGCCACGTGAAATCTAAGTAAAGAGAAGACGAGCAAAGAGAAAGATCAAGACAGGAAAGGGTGCGAGTCCGAGAGTCCAAATGCGTGGGCTCACCAGAATTCAGAAGAGACAGGGAAGAAGAGAGGATGAACGGCTCAAGAAGGCGACCCCGGGTGTTCGTCAGAACATCACCCCAAAGGGAATGACGACAATTGAAATCACCTTGCAGGAGCACAGGCTCTTGCAAGGAGTCCAGTAGGTGTTTTAGATCGGGAAGAGAAAGCGGGACACTCGGGAGGAGATAAATGGAACAAACGGTGTACCATTTCCACAAAGATATGAGCAGCAGAACAATGGAGAGGCAAAGGAAAAAGTAAGGGGACAAAGGGAACATCCAAGCGAATCGAAAGCAGAAAAGTAAGGAGCCCCAGCAACAGCTGCAGGGGAGGGGGGGGAGAGAAAGAAATAGCCACAATAGCGACCAGGACGAGCACCAAGCATCGGCTCCTGGAGACAGACACAAAGGGGCGAAAACTGCGAAATCAGAAGCTGGAGTTCGAAGAAATTGGCGTAATAACTACGAACGGTCCATTGAAGTATAGACATCGACAAGAAGAGGTAGGACAGCAGCAGAGGACAACGAAGAAACAAAGGCGAAAAGATAACGCAGCACGTTAGAGAAGCGCAGGATAAGGGTCAGGGTCAACGAAATCAGGATTGGGGGCATGGGTAAACTGAGTAAAGAAGGAGGGAAGGTAGCTAGAGGACCGACCAGGGGCGGACGAGCAGGGTCCAGAGGAGGAAGAGGGGGGGGGGGATAACCGAGGGTCAAGGACAGCAGTAGGAGGGACAGAAACATGGGGATGCACATCAGCAAGGGCACCAACCGAGAGGGAAGCCTCGAAAGAGACCTCCATTGCAGGAACAGGGGGCGTAACCACCGAAAGGGAGGGGTTGGAGCAAGAGAGTCAGAAGTAGGGGGCGAGGAAGAAAGCGAAGCGTTTTTACCCGCTGGGGAGGAGGAAGGAGAGGAGCCAGGCTTACGCTTCTCACTCAAAGAGACAGGTGTCCCAGCAACTACGTACTGGGCAACAGATTCCAGCGTCTCAACAGAAGCTGAACGAGAGAGTACACGACGGCTGTTGGGAGAGCGATAGACATCAGCCCGTACCGACAGGCGGCGTGGAGAGCCAATAGACGGAGGAGAAGGATGGGAAGGAGGATCGGAGGGAGATGAGGAAGAAGACACAGCAGACATGACAGACTGGGCAGGAAGAAAGGGAACCCCAGACAGATGACCATGAGGGGGACCCTTCAGGACAGAACCCAATGGAACAGAAGAGGGAGTGGTGGGTGTATCAGGGTCCAAGGTCTGAGAACGGTTTCGAGTCTGAGGAAGACGACAGGAAGGATGAGGAGAGGAAGAGCGCAACACGCGAGCATAAGAGACTATAGCATAAGGTGGGAGCCGGCGAACCTGGCGCCTCACCTCAGGAAAAGATAAACGCTCCCGGTGCTTCAAGTTGAGGATGGCTGCCTCAAGCTTGTAATGTATATACGCATGGAAGAAGGTAGGGTGGGCCTCACCGCAATTGAGGCAGCAAGCCTGGGGAGAAGTGCACTCTGAATTAGAGTGACCTTCGCCCCCACACAAAGGACAGAGAGAGATAGTTCCAGCGCAGCGGAGGGCACCATGTCCAAACCTCCAGCTCTTACATCAGAGTCGAGGAGAGGGAATGTACTCCTGGACGGAGCACCTGGCACCAGCAAGAATGACAGACAGCGGAAGGGTCCTACCATCAAAGGTAATCTTAAATAAATAAATAAATATAAATAAATATGGTTGTTCTGGTAAGGTATATACATACAAGTGATGTTACATTAATGGATCGAATTATAGATAGAGCTAGTACATACAATGCCTAAAGCCACTATTACGCATTGCGTTTCGGGCAGGAAGAACATTAATATCTAGAACTTAATACTAATTGAGCATAAAGAATAAAATGTGTTGAGAACAAATACAAATAAAGATAAAAAAAAGGGGGGAACATGACTGAAAATGCAGCACAAATACAAAAGGTTGACAAACAGCATTGATTAAAAAAATAACAGACATGGGTTGACAATAGAGGGGTAAGGTAGGTTACAAGGAATTTATTAGGTAGTGTTTAGTTTTAATCTTAAACTGGTTGAGAGAGGTACAGTCTTTAACATGGTTGGGGAGGTCATTCCACATTCTGGGTCCCTTGATTTGTAGAGCATTTCTAGTTTGATTAAGCCGTACTCTTGGAATATCAAAACTGTATTTATTTCTGGTGTGGTGCTCATGGGTTCTGTTACAACCTTCAATGAAGCTTTTGAGTTCAGGATTGGAATTACAGTTCAGCATTTTATATATGTATGATACACATGAGAGAATGTGCAGTGACTTAATATCTAACATATTCAGAGATTTGAGTAGGGGTACCGAGTGATGTCTGGGGCCAGAGTTGGATATTGTCCTAATAGCAGCTTTGTGTTGAGTAATTAGAGGACGTAAATGATTTTGGGTAGTAGAACCCCAAGCACAAATACCATAGTTGAGATATGGATAGATGAGGGAGTAATAGAGAGTCACCAGGGCAGGTCGGGGTACATAATATCTAATCTTAGAGAGAATGCCAACAGTTTTAGAAACTATTTTTGATATCTTCTATCTTTTCTTGATATCTTCTATCTTTTCTATATCTATCTTTTTTTGATATCTTTGATCTTCACAAACCGAAGGGGTTGACGGCGACGACCACGAGGGGGTTGAGTAAACGAGTCAGCCTGGGGGACAGAATGGCCCTGGGCATCGAGGATATGACGAATATCCTCGTGGCTCTCATGGAGATTCCGAACACCGGTAGCAACATGGGTTGGGAGGAGAATAGTGCCAACACTGGCACTATTCTTAGTGCCTTATCTTGTATCCTTATATTCTCAGCTCTTATCTTCTGACACTTCCTCTTTATATGTCATTGTGCAGTAGATGCAACAATGCGCTATTCCAGGAGCGAGAATGGAGCGCGCGTCGACAGAGAGTCCGCACTCAATAGGACACATGACGTGACTGAGGACTGGTGCCTTACTCATCCCCACTAGGGATGAGAAGGTTGCCAATGAGTGTATATTTACTCTTCATACATACAGAGTTATTTACAACGTTATTACGAAAAATTTGACGTTTAGAACGTACGACGCAATACCTTTGGCGCGCCACAGCCGCGGGGCACCGGATTCTGCACAATTACGCATGCAAATGTGCCATAAATACGTCAATTTATATCGTAAAATAATTCTGATTGCACCAGAGTGTTGCCAGAACTATGTAGTATTTTTATAAATATTTCAAAATGTTACGATTTTTCCCGAATTTTTTCGTGTCATGAGCCCCCTTAGCGGTAATGGACTTTGAATTGTCATGCAAAAGCACACTATACATTTTGGCCTTGAGTGCCACAACTTCAAGGATGTGTCTGTCTGAAACCTCTAACTTTAAAAGTCCTAAAACACCCTTTTTAGAAAGATCATACAAGGGGTGAGTTTCAGGGAAGTTACTGGTATCCATCCATGACCTAAGGGGTTCTTTCCCCATCTCATTAAAGACATCTTCAGTTATTAAGTTAAAAATGAAGCTGTCTGTATCATTATACAGTAGTTGTGCCCTATCTGTATAGTGCTTCTTAAGCACCCTGTACCAAAAATGGTACAGACTGTATTTTGCAAGCACACGAATCTGGAACCCAATGTAATTAGGATGAGTAATTTTAATGAATGATCTGGAACTGACAGACAATAATTTATTGTCACCTAAATGCACCATACGTTTAAAGCGTGGATTTTTCACCTCTCGTAAAAAGACCCTAGCAGAAGTCACTAGTTTGGTGTCGATGGCATAACGGCCTGGGTTCAGTAGTGTTTTACCAAAAACACTATTTGTTAACAGTTTAAATAGTGTTTTCCTATCATTACTGGTGGAGGCATTTCTATTGTTAACGTTGGTGTTAACAAATTCTGTCATAAAATCTGACTGACGGAACTCATAAATTGCATGTATAGTCTCTACTTCAAGACCTATCTCAATAAATAGCTGTAAAAGGTGTAGAGATATGAAATAATGTTTTTTGGGAGATGATCACCAACCAGTTTAATATTTTTTTTAGGGAGATTTGTAATGTTATTTGTTTCCAGAAGTCCCCTACTAAATGGTGAGATATCCAACATATTTATTTCCCTATGGTGTAAACAAAGGGGTAGATCATCTGTTAGTCTAGCTATTTAAGGTCTTATGTGTTTAGTGTAAATTAAGAGCCAGTACCCTTTGTTTGAAGAGAATGGCTGTTCTGTCATTATCTTCCCTTCACTAATGAAGGAGTTCATCTCATCAGATGACAACCTTTTTAGACCCCCATAGGGCAATTTCTTAGTCATACAACTCCCATAAAGTGAGTTGAAATCTAAATAGAGTAAGAATGAAGATCTATCCTCCTGGGAGTTAAAAGATGGGTTGACATAACGGTTGTTAGCTCTGGCGTACCTACTAACTGCAGTTGTAAAACCCCCTCGTATGTTTTGTTATAAGAGATTGTGTATCGTGACATTTGCACTTAACTCCAACGATATTTTGCTGCTTTTCAAGAAGCAGTCGTAGGAGTAGCCAGGAAGGCTGCAGGGTATGGGTCATTTCTAATGAATAAATATCATTTAGAATTACCCTGTGGTGGGTAAAAATGTCAGCCAGTAAACCAACGTCACACTTCAAATAAATAAGAAGATAGTCCTTTAATGTCCTACACCCTGTTGCCTCCCATACTAATTTAGAATGTCTATATTCGTCTAAAGTTATACCTGATTTGTTTAGGGAGCTGTAAAATATTTCAATAGGGGGGAGAGTTTCATCATTAAAGCAGCTGATTTTTGTGGTATATTCATAAGGGAAAAACTGCTTACCCTTTAAGAGTAGGTGGTGACTCTCTTTGGGCAAACCTTCTATCATTGAACGGGTGAATGTTAAGGGGCTGCCTGAATGAATGTGGGTCTTTGCTAGGGACGAAAGACTACCTGTAATAAAAGTCAGTGAATCAAGAAATTTAAGCTTCCCTATTTCTACCTTAAGGAATTTGGTCCCCTGCCACATAAGGATATTGCTCTTAATATTTGAACCCATGGCAATCTCCCTCAAAATTAAGCCCATGTCATAAGACATATTGTGGGCAATTAGGACTAAATTCTCTAGAGCATTCTTGTGACGGAGGTTGCAGTAATTACATAGAGCTCCAATATAATTAAGCTTTTCCCAAAGGTGATCATGATGTTGAACATTGAAATTGGTGGGGGTAAATACCTCCTCACAAAACTGACAGTGTGTCTGTCTCATAAAATGAATCATATCCTCAAGAGACACTGCCCCCTCTATTTCATAATGGGGCAGTGTGGATCTGATAATTTCCCATTTGGTAGCAACTCGCTGCATGAAATGTGTGACACTGTCCAACCAAAATAAGTAAATTTATCAATGACGGTGTGGTTCCTATCAACAATTATATAGCTGTATGCTATAGGCCTGTGTATGGCTGTATCAGAACGTAGACAATCCCCAGTGTTTAAGTAGCACTCAAAATAAAAAAAATCCCACATGGGAAGGGGGGTAACCTTTCCCCGTATTTTTAAAATGAAGGGTGTCCCCCTCCTAAGGATAAATCATTTTCTGCAACCCGTCCTCGCAAATTCGTATAGTCAATATTGACTTATTAAATACGTGCATAGGTGACATACTAAACATAATAGATACCCTTAAAAAGCCTCATAGAAAACACCGACCTTACCTAACCTTGTTAGTATGTTAAGATAAGCATCTTATAGCTTTGTAATTACAATTGTTACTTAACCTATTATAGGTATAGGTTAAGTAATAATTGTAATTACGAAGCAATAAGATGCTTATCTTAACATACTAACAAGGTTAGGTAAGGTCTGTGTTTTCTATGAAGCTTTTTAAGGGTATGTATTATGTTTAGTATGTCATCTATGCACGTATTTAATAAGTCAATATTGACTATACGAATTTGCGAGGACGGGTTGTTTTCTGAGTGATGTCACAGGAAGTTACATGATTTGTCAGAGCAGTAGAATTTTGATATTCTGAAAGACAGTTTCTACAGAAGACTGTCTTTCGTCTGTGGCTGCGAGTAAAGTTCCATAGGAATTTGTCAAACTCCTTAATAAGAGCCACATGAGACTCCCCCAATAACAATAATGGTACTATGACCGAGTACTGCCTGCTGCCACGACGGCAAAGAGAGACATGATAGACACCGTCTGTATGTTTGTGTATTGAATACAAAAAAATGGAGTGTTTATTTTTATTTTCCAATTTAGAGATATCCTCCCATGAGAGAGGGAAGGATGAATGGTCGTATTTGACCATTTTCCTAACCCTAGAGTGAAACTCTATAAGTCTCCCTATACGTCTTCATTTCCATCCTTGTTGTGAGGCCAGAAAAGCAGCAATGCATTGAATAATGCATGTTCTATTGTTACCGGCAGAATTTGAGTTGAAGACCTCATATCGCCCCTCTTAAAAAGGGAGGATACGGGACATAATCCCCCAAAACTGACCTTACACTAGCATTACAGATTACGATTTTGAGGAAATCAACATTATATAGTATAAAACCGCTACCTTCTGTTTCTGAAAGGAGATCCTCCAGTCCTGTAATCATATAACCCACCCAGCTATCAATAAGATTACTTACCTCCTCAAGTGTTACCAGTCTAGCAGGTGTTGTTATGATGTGTCCCCTATAGTCATCATCTTCTGTGAGACGTTGTTTTGAAAGTGTTACCTTCACTTCGAGGAGGATTTTTAATGATGAAGTAAAATTGCCATGCCCCCAAGAGAATTCATGTAATTCTCTATTTCAGACGTGTAATATTCCCTAAAGTTTCTTAGGAAAACTATGGGGTCAGACTATAGGGACTGTGGCAAAGGCTGTGGGGATGGAATATTCCATCCTAGTAAAGACATCCCCCAGGGCCCCCCACCCTATTAGTTAAGTGGGGGTTGTCTATAACATCCTCCTCATCTGAGGAATTTTCATCACTTATTAGGTCATTATCTCGTTTGTTGTCATGAGGTCTAAGACCACTAGGACCTGCCTGAGAGATGTCACCACCATCATCACCACTCTTCACTTCCTCTCCCCCTCCCGACCATTTGCATTGGACTGTCTAACTCCACTACCACCTAAGGAGCTATTGCCACGCTGTGCTTTGTCATGTTCCTCTACTATCTGACCCTGTGATGTCTTTACCTGCTTCTGAACCATCCCTGGAAAATAATAATAATAATAATAATAATAATAATAATAATAATAATAATAATAATAATAATAATAATAATAATAATAATAAAAGGCAACACCACCACCCCACTAAACCCCATGACATAAGCTTTCAAAAAAGCTTCCTAAGAGAAATAAAGGTGGTGAGGGGTTTATTCACTCACTTTGGGGACATGTTTGTAGATGTTCAGAAGCCAAGTTCTCAAGAAGAGAGGCATTACAACTATCACAAGCGAATGTGTTGTGAGGTCTCAAAGTGGTATTACTTTGTATTATTACATATATCGCCACATAGGAGACATATGAACCCATCCTCTCTGGTAGGAAGGGTAGACGAGCGATGTTTACCTCCTATCAAGGAAATAGTGTATATATATATCTGAGAACCACAAAATGAGAGCACAGATCACCAGGAAAATAGAAGAGGGCAATACCACAGGTGCCATCAGAATCATGACCAGCGATGACACTATTGCCCCCAGGAACGCCACGACAGCAGAGGCTCTTCAAGACAAACACCCACGCAGAGCCCCAGACAGCAGCAGGGATCCCCAGGAAAACAATGTGGGCATAGAACCCTTGACTGTTCGAGAATCTGAGGTGTACAAAGCAGCCATGTCTTTCCCAACAGGTTCAGCAGGGGGCTTTACAGGTCTAAGACCCCAGCACATCAAACAAATGCTGAACCCGGTGCTTGGAGATGCTGCAAAGGACCTTCTAGTGGAACTTACCAGATTCTCCAACATGTGTTTGGCTGGCGGCATCCCTGAGGATATCAGGCCTGTCTTTTATGGAGCAGCACTCTGTGCTCTAAAGAAGAAGGATAGGGGTATCAGGCCCATTGCCGTTGGCAACACCCTCCGACGCCTCGTAGCTAAGGCTGCAGTGAGATCTATCAGCCAGGAAGCAGCCACCTTGCTGAAACCTCATCAGCTCGGGTTTGGGATTCCACTAGGTTGTGAAGCTGCAGCACATGCAGCGCGGGCTTACATTGCTGATCTCCCGGACCAGAAGGCACTAGTAAAGCTTGACTTCAAAAATGCTTTCAATCAAGTCAGACGAGACGCTGTCCTCAGGGCTGTACACAACCATTTCCGTCCCCTTTACCCGTTCATCCGATCGTGCTACAGTGGGGACTCTAAGCTTCTTTTTGGGGAACATGAAATAAACTCCTGTGAAGGTGTCCAACAAGGTGACCCCTTAGCACCCCTCCTTTTCTGCCTAGCTATCAAAGAGGTCACTGATAGTCTGACAAGCGAGCTAAACATCTGGTACCTGGATGATGGCACTCTCGCTGGAACCCCGGAAACCATTTTGGAGGATATAAGGAAAATCCAGGAGCAGGGAGCAGCCTTAGGCCTCATTCTCAATGCATCCAAGTGTGAAATAATCTCCCGCAACCAAGACATCACTGGGCAAATACAAAATGTTCTTCCAGACATTCTCGTTGTCGAGCCACCGGACTGTACTCTCCTGGGTGCCCCCATTGGCCCACGAGCAATCGAGGAGGTCCTGGCTGCAAAAATCACTGATCTAAAGAGAATGCTGGACAGGATTGACAAGATTGATGCCCATGATGCTCTCTTTCTCCTCACAAGATGCCTGTCTCTCCCTAAGTTGACGTACTTTCTGAGATGTTCTCCATCCTACAGCAGCCCTAAATTAAATGTGTATGACACCCTTCTGAGGTCCATGCTGGTGAAAGTCCTGAACCTGCCATTGGACGACTCTCAGTGGGAGCAAGCAACCCTTCCTGTAAGACTTGGCGGCCTTGGTGTCCGCACAGCCTCCCAAATTGCTCTACCAGCCTTCCTTTCCTCCTCCCACGCATCGCACGACCTCGTCAGAGATATCTTACCTGCAACCCTGAGAGACTCAGCAGGAATACACGATCCTGCTTTCACTGAATGTTCAAATCAGTGGGGTGTTCTCGCAGCCCCAGCAACCATTATAGAGCCAACAAAACAATACAAACAGTCCGGCTGGGACCACCCTCTAGTGGAAAAAGTAGCTGATGCTATGCTCAGCGCTGCAACATCAGACAAGGAGAAAGCCCGCCTCAGAGCAGTGCGTGCCCCCCATGCAGGAGACTTCCTCCTGGCAGTACCCATGTCAACAATGGGCACGCGCCTAGATCCAGAATCCCTTCGTGTAGCAGTGGCCCTCCGCCTTGGTGCCCCAATTCACACTGAATACAAGTGTATTTGCAACAGGGTGGAAGCAGACCAATACGGACTGCATGGGTTGCATTGCGGAAGCACAAAGGGCTGGCATGCAAGACACAACGAGGTCAATGACATCATCAAGAGAAGCCTCGTCTCAGCTAAGTGCCCAGCGGAGAGAGAACCTCGCATCTTAGGGGTCCAAAACCCGGATTTCCCCGCACTTCGCCCTGATGGCATCACCATATACTCATGGAAGGAGGGTAGACAGTTGGTGTGGGACTACACATGTGTATCCACCCTGGCTGACACCTATGTACACTTCGGAGCTGATCAAGCAGGTGGGGCAGCCAACCACAGGGAAACAGCAAAATCTCTCAAATACAGGCGACTGGCAGGTCAATACCTCTTTGTTCCCATAGCGTCTGAGACGCATGGCCCCTGGGGCAAGAGTGCCTTGGGATTTCTCAAGGAATTGGGTTCCAAGCTCATTGACGTCACCAGAGACCCAAGGTCTTGCAGTTTTTTGTTTCAGCGCCTCAGTGTGGCGATCCAGAGGGGTAATGCTTGCTGCGTCCTCGGTTCCTGTCCGGAAGCGGAGGAGCTTCAAGAGATCCATAACCTTTAGGCATTTGTCTTGTATGTTTTGTAACCTTTAAATACACAATAAAGCATAAGAAAAAAGAAAAAAAAAAAGGAAGGGGGTGGTAGGAGAAAAGCACAAAGAAACTGTATTGGAGGGGACCCACATTCCCTCCAATGCGTTATGTGTGATTTCCTCCGAGGCTATGGGTCCCCCTTCTTCCAGCCAGAGGTGGTACTCCCTTCCATGTTTAAAAAAAAAAAAAAAAAAATATATATATATATATATATATATATATATATATATATATATATATATATATATATATATATATATATATATATATATATATATATATGTTGCGCCCAGTAGCCAGAACGTCGTACTCGGCCTACTATGCAAGGCCCGATTTGCCTAATAAGCCAAGTTTTCCTGAATTTATATATTTTTCAATATTTTTTTCTTGAGAAATGATAACGCTATCCATTTCGTTATGTATGAGTTATTTTTTTTTAAATTTGAGTTAAAACTAACGTAGATCTATGACTGAACCTAACCAAACCTACATAACCAAGCCTAAGCTATCTTAACCTAACCAAAATTAAACACCAATGAAGTCAATAATTTATGTTCCTAATATAATATAATAATATAATTTAATAAACTAATTGGAAACAATTTATTGAAAATAAACTAAATCACTCGGCCTATTAGGCAAATCGGGCCTTACACATTAGGCCGAGAAGTGTGTTCTGGCTACTAGGTACGACATACATATATATATATATATATATATATATATATATATATATATATATATTATATATAATATATATATATATATATATATATATATATATATATATATATATATATATATATATATATATATATATATATATATATATATATATATATATATATATATATATATATATATATACACTCCCCCACACTCATGAAGATAGGGAAACCATGTTAATATTTCTCATTTGAAATAAATATCCATAAATAAATAAATAAATAAATAAATATAAAAAAATAAGGTCATACCTTCACTACAGGTTCTCCTGTGATCGCCTCTAGACTGCACACAGGCAGTTTTCCAAAAGAAGAGACATTTATAAGTCGTATGCACAAAGAGACCTGATGAGCCCCATCCACAGATCCTACAAATATCTCCAGCTTGCGACATCATACCTTCACCAAGAATAAACAAGTGTATTTGCAACAGGGTGGAAGCAGACCAATACGGACTGCATGGGTTGCATTGCGGAGGCACAAAGGACTGGCATGCAAGACACAACGAGGTCAATAACATCATCAAGAGAAGCCTCGTCTCAGCTAGGTGCCCAACGGAGAGAGAACCTCGCAT
>WNGS01003388.1:3338950-3351796 GCA_020271785.1 Procambarus virginalis
ATAATTATATTTATAGAAGTAAGCAGCTAAACTTAGGAAAGATACAAATATTGGAGTAGTCATTATTTATGTCTCAATTACATGAAAATGTCTCTATTTCTTATTACCTAACTACAATATCGTGAATAGTTTCGTTGTCAGTTATTACTACACAAATATTATAAAGGATTTATATATTTCACGCATCCTATCTATTTAAAAAAAATGTAAATGTCATTTGTTCTAAATCGCCAATCTCCGAAAGTTCTTCACCGATTGCTCTGAAATTTTCACAAAACGTTCCATTCCCATCCGAGCATGTTTTTAAAATATACATATGATATAGATGTCACGTCTGTGATGGAAAAAAAACATGCTTTTTATAATATCGTGTTTTTCATGTGAGGAAAATCTTCGAACCTCTTTACAGATTGCTTTGAAATTTTGACACACCGTTGCATTCGAATTAGCGCATGTTTTTATAATCCTACTATATACATGCCTCACCTGCGACAGGAAAAACATGTTTTGTTTTAAAAACAGTGCCATCTGTTAGACGTAAGAGCAACACGCTGTAATCTCCAAAAGTTCTTCACAGATTGCTTTGAAATTTTGACACAACCTTCCATTTGAATGTGCACGTGTTTTTATATACCTACTATATAGATGCCACTCCTGTGACAGATAAACACATGTTTTTTTTTTTTTAACAGCGCCATCTGTTGCACGTAATAGCAACACATACTATGCTAAATATGTTACGATTCCATTTCAGTGTTTCCGATTGCATTGCAAATTTAATTTTCATAAATTTCGATTTATTTTTATTTGATTTAATTATTTTGTGTGACATGCGTTGGAATTGAGCTGTGTTGTCTATCATACTGTTAATTTTGTGAGTATAAGTATAGATGCCACACCTTTGACAGGTAAAAACATGCTTTTTGGAAAAATAGTGCCATCTCTTGCACGTAAGAGCAACGCACACTACCTATATAAATAAAAATGTAAATGTTCATTTGATCCATTCGCATCTGAGCGTATTTTTATATCATACTTAATAGATGTCTGTGAGTGGGGAAAAAACGTTTTTTTTAATAACTGTGTTTTCATGTGTTTTTCATGTGAGTGAAATCTTCGAAACCACTTTACTGATTGCTTTGAAATTTTGACACAACGTTGCATTCAAAAAGCGCGTGTTTTTATATACCTACTATATACATGCCTCACATATGACAGGAAAAACATGCTTTTTTGTAAAACAGCACCCTCTGTTGGATGTAAGAGCAATACACGCTGTAATCTCCGAAAGTTCTTCACCGATTGCTTTGAAATTTTGACACAACGTTCCATTCGATATACACACCATGTCTTTATATACCTGCTATATAGATCCACAACTGTGACAGGTAAAACATGTTTTTTTAAACAGCTCCATCTGTTGAATGTAATACACACACACCCTAAACTAAATATGTTACGATTCCATTTCAATGTTACGATTGCACTGGTAAATTGAATTTTTATACATTTCGATTTATTTTCATTTTGATTTAATTATTTTGTGTGACATTGTGTGTGTTGGAATTACCATACCGTTTATTTCATGAGTATAGTTTATTTATTTTTTTTTTTAACTGTTTTTCATTGTTTTTTTTTTTAGTGTTCTTCTTATTTTTCAGTGATGGGAACATTAAATCATTTCATATTACCATTTTTCTGATGGGAGCATCAGATCATTTGGAACGCATTGGAAGAGGGAGTGGAGAATGGTGGGGAGGACGAGTGGACGGGGTAGGGGTAATGGTAGGGAGGACGAGCGGACGGTGGAGTTGGGGATGGTGGGGAGGATGAGGGGACAGGGGAGAGGAGAACGGTGGGTGGACGAGGGGATGGTGGAGTGGTGGGATGGTATTGAGAACGAGGGGACGGGGAAATGGGGAATGGTGGGTGAGGCATTGCTGAGCCACAGCATGCGTGGCGGGTACACCTAGTATATTTATAAGTATCTGTAACTCTCCCATAACTAAAGAAGAGAAAGATGTCATGACAAGATTGTTACGACATGTCACGACAAGTTTTTTTCGACTTGTCACAAGATGTCATGACGTCACGACAAGGGATTTTACACCGATCGAGGTACCTATCGTTTCAGGGGATTTAACCTGAAAACTTAGTTTAGACAATGGTAAAGTACCAAGGCTCATAAGTCTTAAGCCCACCACCAAATAAGGCAACAGCATGGCCAAAATAATGAGAACAGAGGAAGGAGGGCAACAAGGAGGCACTATTGAGGTCCAGAAAAGTGTACTCTAATGTCATAGTGAAGCAGATCAGCATTTAGAGATTGAAACATCGGTATAAGCTGTTGTGTCATCCTGTCCTCGCACTTACTGCACTGCAATAATAACCTAATTTCCAACAACAATGGAGATTTAACTCCACATTGATATAATTGAGATCACTGCAACATTAACTTTCACGTTTGGCTGATGAGAATCGGCCTAGATAGGTTGAGTGACTTTCCTAGAGTTGAAAGCTTATTGTTAGGCAAAATTAAGTCATATATTACGCTTGGTAAATCGCGGGAGGTGACTGGCTACACAGTTACGTAGTCACTTACGGAGAACAGTCACTTACGGAGAAAAATAATACTATAACCATGTGACTTACGTCAGAGGAGGGAGGCACCCAGTGCACAACACGAGGGTGTGTAGGAAACTTATCACAGGTTCCTGGAGGCTTATAAATGTGGACCAAAGGTGAGACGGAAAATGGGACACAGCGGAGAGCTCGAAGCAACATTGTATAGTTGACAATAACTAAATAGGAACTAAGAAGACCTCTAAAGAAACTTAATTGATACATCGAAAGCTGACACAAGACCTGATATATCCAGAGATTCTGAAGGAGGCTCAATTGCTGCTTTATTATCCATTAAACATAATATTTAACAAAATTTTAGACAATGGGAACTCCTGGAATTATAATGCTTCTCTAATGAAGTATAAGTGCTGGAGAAAACAATCAGGCAGATAATGGTGGATTTTCTGAAGAGATCAAACTCTGTAACGGGGTAGAAACATTTGTTACAGGAACAAATGTTGTGTCTAGCACACTTAATGCAGTTCTATGAAAGGCGTTTCAATAACATTAGCATCGATAACAAAATTAGTTAGTTAAAGCTAGTTTGTTTACACTTTGCAAGACACTCAAAAACCTTATGTACAACATGTAGAAGCAACCTAAGGCAACCGGAAAAAGACTGAACAGGAGAATACCTGACAGATAGGTAACAGAGGGTCATCAGTAAAGATGTCAAAATGTTGAGATATTAAAGCGGTATCCTTCAAGGCTCGATTTCGGACCGTTTGCTCTTTGTAATATATTTGATTTATATGACGGAGTGAGAACATACATTTTATTATTAGCAGACGTCGGAAAGTTTATCACGCGAGGAAGGACTGACAAGGAATATGACTGCAAGAAAACCGTGACAATCTGTGCGAGTGAATAGACACTAAACTGCGGGAATTAAATTCTAGTATATATAGGGCAATGAAATGTGGAATTGATACATATATAAAGTACAGAACTCAATAGAAGGAAGAAAGCTAATAATAGCATAACGAGAGAATGTCTTTTTAATAGGCATAATAACACCATCAACAGCATACAGTATATAATGATTATATTAAATCAGTAATTGTAAAACATTACAACGTACAATGTGTATCTCATGAAGAACGAAAAAGAGATTTAAATAGTCCAAATGTTTGTATGAGGGATGTGAGCACCTAGAGGGTTCTGAGCACTTATAGGGTTGTGAGCACCTGGAGGGTTGTGAGCACCTGGAGGGTTATGAGCACTAGTAGAGTTCTGAGCACCTGGAGGGTTCTGAGCACCTTGAGGGTTGTGAGCACCTGGAGGGTTCTGAGCACCTGGAGGGTTGTGAGCACCTGGAGGGTTATGAGCACTAGTAGAGTTCTGAGCACCTGGAGGGTTCTGAGCACCTGGAGGGTTGTGAGCACCTGGAGGGTTCTGAGCACCTGGTGGGTTCTGAGCACCTGGAGGGTTCTGAGCACCTGGAGGGTTGTGAGCACCTGGGGGGTTATGAACACTAGTAGAGTTCTGAGCACCTGGTGGGTTCTGAGCACCTGGAGGGTTCTGAGCACCTGGAGGGTTCTGAGTACCTGGAGGGTTCTGAGCACCAGGAGGGTTCTGAGCACCAAGAGGGTTCTGAGCACTTGGGGGGTTCTGAGCATCTGGATGGGATCTGTGCATCCCAAGGGTTCTGAGCACCTGGAGGGTTATGAGCACCGGGAGGGTTATGAGCACCTGGAGGGTTCTAAACACCTGAAGGGTTCTGAGAACCTGGAAGGTTCTGAGCACCTGGGTGGTTGAGCGCTAGGAGAGGTCTGAGCACCTGGAGGGTTCTGAGCACCTGGAGTGTTCTGAGCACCTGGATGGTTCTAAACACATAGAGGGTTCTGAGCACCTGGAGGGTTCTCAGCACATGAAGGGCTCTGAGCACCTAAAGGATTGTGAGCACCTGAAGAGTTTTGAACACCTGGAGGATTCTGAGCACCTGGAGGGTTCTGAGCACCTGGAGGGTTCTGAGCACCTGGAGGGTTCTGAGCACCTGGAGGGTTTTGAGCACCTGAAGAGTTCTGAGCACCAGGAAGATTGTGATCAGCTGGAGGGTTCTGAACACCTGGAGGATTGTGAGCACCTGGAGGGTTCTGAGCGTCTGGAGGGTTCTGAGCACCTGGAGGGTTTTGAGCATCTATTGAGTTCTGAGCACCTGGAGGGTTCTGAGCGTTTGGAGGGTTCTGAGCACCTGGAGGATTGTGGGCATCTAGAGGATTGTGAGCACCCGGAGGGTTCTGAGCACCTGGAGCATTGCGAGTACCTGAAGAGTTCTGAGCACATGGAGGGTTCTCAGCATCTGGAGAGTTCTGAGTACCTGGAGAGTTTAGAGGATGTAAAGGTTTGAGAGCACTTGTCGGGTTCTGAGCCCCAGGAATGTTTAAGCACCAGGAAGGTTCTGAGCACCTGGAGGGTTGTGAGCACCTGGAGGGTTCTGAGCACCTAGAGGATTGTGAGCACCTGGAGGATTCTGAGCAGCTGGAGGGTTCTGAGCACCTGGATGGGATCTGTGCATCCCGAGGGTTCTGAGCACCCAGAGAGTTCTGAACACCTGAAGGGTTGTGAGCACCTGGAGGGTTATGAACACCTGGAGGATTCTGAGCACCTGAAGGTTTCTGAGAACCTGGAAGGTTCTGAGCACCTGGGTGGTTCTGAGCACAAGGAGAGGTCTGAGCACCTGGAGTGTTTTGAGCACCTGGATGGTTCTTAACACATTGAGGGTTCTGAGCACCTGGAGGGTTCTGAGCACATGAAGGGCTCTGAGCACCAAAAGGATTGTGAGAACCTGGAGGGTTTTGAGCACCTGGAGGATTCTGACCACCTGGAGGGTTCTGAGCACCTGGAGGATTGTGAGCACCTGGAGGGTTCTGAGCACCTGGAGGATTGTGAGCAGCTGGAGGGTTCTAAGCATCTAGAGAGTTTTGAGCACCTGGAGGGTTTTGAGCATCTAGAGAGTTCTGAGCACCTGGAGGGTTCTGGGCAACTATTGAATTCTGAGCACCTGGAGGGTTCTGAGCATCTGGAGGATTGTGAGCAGCTGGAGGGTTTTGAGCATCTGGAGGGTTCTGAGCACCTGGAGGGTTTTGAGAATCTAGAGAGTTCTGTTCTCCTGGAGTGTTCTGAGCATCTAATGAGTTCTGAGCACCTGGAGGGTTATGAGCATCTGGAGGGTTCTGAGCACCTGGAGGGTTTTGAGCATCTAGAGAGTTCTGAGCTCCTGAAGGGTTCTGAGCATCTAATGAGTTCTGAGCACCTGGATGTCATGAGCACCTGTAAGGGTATGAACACCTGGAGAGTTGCGAGCACCTGGAGGTTTGTGAGCACCAGGAGGGTTCTGAGCACCTGGAGTGTTCCTGTAACAAACTAGGATTGTTGTAAGAATTATCCAGAATGTTTTATCTATATATGGGAGAATGGGAAGCTGGATCCACGTGGTGACCCGGGTTCTGACCCCAGGGAATTGGCGGTGAAAATAACTAGCGCCTTTGTTCACAAGTTTCGTATAATGAATCATTCTATAGTATTCAGTAATTTAGAGAAATCAGTCTTCGTTCAAATTGTATAATATTCATTGTAATAGTATCAAGAGTACCCTGATTGCTGGAATAGTGAGTTTAAGTCATCATCAGTGACGTCACTAGCCGTGACTAGACCTCGGCGAGGAAGAATTTGAGTGACCTCAGCGGTCACAGGCCACCAGAGGTTCCATGTCCACCATTTCTCAAAGGTCAAATAGCCATTTTGTAATCGGGAATAGCTTTTCCCTAAGATGCTTGTGTAATTAACTTCAGTTATAATAATTCAACCAATCTGGATCATTCAGTGCTGCAGAGGTTAATTGTTAAACTTAAGCCTTGCAAGTAACTTAGATACGAGGCGTAAGGATACAATGCTCTGGTCTGGGGAAGACCAGACGAGCAGGGATAGTGTAGGATCAGGATCGACTGGGGGAGGTACCCATCTACACCTCTCTCAAGACCAGCAGTCCACCGCTGGTCGTCTATAGAAGGTAAAGTTTGCTTAGAGTATGGTTGTAGGGAATAGGTCAACGCATTGCCAGGGAGTGTTCAGTTTTGGAAATGTTCTGATTTCTTAGATTTTGTTTTAGTCTTTGAATAAATTAATTAGTTAGTAATTTGTCTTTTTTTATGAATTTCCATTGTGTGTTATATTTATGTGAATTGGTCCATACCTCGTGGGTAGCCACGAGGCCGAGTTTTCGTTTGGGCCGCAAAGCCTAACAAAAAGATTCAGAGATGGGTTATTCCCTTTGATTTTAATATTTCCAAAACTGAACGTAAGATCCTAGTTTACATGTTACTGGTGGGGATCAAGCCTCAAGGTTGATTGATTGGCATGATCGATCCAGGCCTCGATCACTGCTCAGTGTTACTGGTCTGGTGGTGGCAGCGAAGGCGATTCTAGAGCTTTGCTAGAAGCCTATTTCACGTCATACTGTATGTAGAATCTTAAGTCGGTCAATCGTCTTAAGACCACGTGGCGTGGGGTCGGCTCAAGTGAAAGTTGGGGTCCCTTGAGAGAGAATAAGGTTAGAATACGGGGAGAGAGAAAGGGGGTAGAGAGAACGATTAGAACCCCCCCCCCTCCCGTGTTACAATGGTGCACAGCGGTGGTTTCAACCATTTTGTTTGAAATTGTTGAAAGGCTCACGTGTCTGACCATTCGGACACGTGCGTGGATGCTAGGGAGTGAGCCGTGGGCCAGAATTAGCAGTGGGCCTCACAACAGTGCGTTTGAGTAGGGATTGGCGAATCTTGGGGTCATGCGGGCTGATACGATTAAGGTTTAGTTAGTAAGATTAGGCTGTTAAGATTATTGAGTAGGAGACCGCTCCGAGTTGATTGGACTGGGTACCTTACTCGACCCATAGCAATTGATTCAGAGGTGTTGAGAGCCGCCATACTCTCAACAACAGTTCCTTGTGGGCTGTCTGGGCGGATTTATCTGTGGGACGTCAGGAGATAGTCCGAGGGCGTTGTTAGACGACCCAAAAAGCTAGGGAAAACGTAAATCCGTGATGGGCGTTGCGGCCTCCGAGGGACGGACTAGTAACCTACCTAGCAGCGATTCAACGACTAAGTGATCGCACACTTAGTGGAGGTTGAGTCGTCTCTAGTCTTAATTATTGCTGAAAGATGCGTGTCGCTCTGTTAGAATCTAGCTGGTCGAGACCCCTAGGTTAGGCGCGGTACGGCGAGCCGGAGGAGCGATTATAGGATTAAATCGAGTGTATCTTTGAATTAAGTATAATTAAATTTATAAAGTAATTAATTCCGTTTATTTGCGTTGTTCTAGAGATTAAATTTTTTTCCCCTAAATTCAATCCCCGGTTAAAATATTTTCCCTTGCTACATTCTCAGCACCTGGATGGTTCTGAACACATTGAGAGTTCTGAGCACCTGGAGGG
Source organism: Procambarus virginalis (assembly GCA_020271785.1). NCBI lineage: Eukaryota > Metazoa > Arthropoda > Malacostraca > Decapoda > Cambaridae > Procambarus > Procambarus virginalis. Next base: position 3,347,007 of record WNGS01003388.1, read on the forward strand.
TTCTGAGCACATGAAGGGCTCTGAGCATCTAAAGGATTGTGAGCACCTGGAGGGTTTTGAGCGCCTGGAGGATTCTGACCACCAGGAGGGTTCTGAGCACCTGGAGGATTGTGAGCAGCTGGAAGGTTCTGAACACCTGCAGGGTTCTGAACATCTGGAAGGTTCTGAGCACCTGGAGGGTTCTGAACACCTGGAGGGTTCTGAGCACCTGGAGGATTGTGAGCAGCTGGAGGGTTCTGAGCATCTAGAGAGTTTTGAGCACCTGGAGGGTTTTGAGCATCTAGAGAGTTCTGAGCTCCTGGAGGGTTCTGAGCATCTAATGAGTTCTGAGCGACTGGAGGGTTATGAGCATCTGGAGGGTTCTGAGCACCTGGAGGGTTCTGAGCATCTATTGAGTTCTGAGCACCTGGAGGGTTTTGAGCATTTGGAGGGTTCTGAGCATCTAGAGGGTTTTGAGCATGTAGAGAGTTCTGAGCTCCAGGAGAGTTCTGAGCATCTGATGAGTGTTGAGCACCTGGAGGGTTATGAGCATCTGGAAGGTTCTGAGCACCTGGAGGGTTCTGAGCACCTGAAGGATTGTGAGCACCTGGGGGGTTGTGAGCACCTGGTTGATTGTGAGTGCCTGGAGGGTTCTGAGCACCAGGAGTATTGTGAGCATATGGAGGGTTCTAAGCACCTGGAGGGTTCTAAGCCACAGGAGGGTTGTGAGCACCTAGAAAGTTTTAAGCACCTGGAGGGTTTTGAGCATCTGGAGGGTTCTGAGCATCTGAAGGATTCTGAGCACCTGGAGGGTTCTGAGCATCTGGAGGGTTCTGAGCATCTGGAGGGTTCTGAGCACCTAGAGAGTTGTGAGCACCTGGAGGATTGTGAGCACCTGGAGGGTTCTGAGCATCTGGAGGGTTGTGAGCACTAAAAGGATTGTGAGCACCTGGAGAAGTGTGAGCATCTGGAAGATTGTGAGCACCTGGAGGGTTCTGAGCACCTGGAGGGCTCTGAGCACCTGGAGGATTGTGAGCACGTGCTGGGTTCTGAGCACCTGGAGAATTGTGAGCACATGGGAGGTTGTGAGCACCTGCGGGGTTGTAAGCACCTGGATGTTTATGAGCACCTTGAAGGTTGTAAACTTAGGGGCTACAGCTACGATAGCCTTCTCAACTCCGCAGTCGGCAATCAGCTGTACTTCGTGAAGTGGCAACCTGTATTCCTCACCCACACTACGTATCCTCACCACTCCCACAGGTGAATCATTAAACTCTTTGGGGAGAATACTCCTGGTTACCATACTTATGTCAGTACCCGTATCTCGAAGAACGGCAACCTCAACCGGGTTTGACTTCCCAAACTTCACTGTGGCCCCGAAAACGAAGGGGTGTTCACCCAACTTCATTTCCAACCATTCACATTGGGTCCACTATGATATGGAGTATGAACAAATACTCCCTCCTTTTCCAACATTAGCCCCATATTCCTCCGGTTCTCGTCGCACTCACGGGCGAAATGTCCGCGCCCGCCACAATTAAAACACTTGACTCTCCTGGGAGGCGACTCTCCACCTGTCACTCTGGCCACGCCCCCGGAAATCGCCGTCCCCTGGGTCCTCGTCGCGCCCCCAGACGTTGTCTCCCTGGCAGCGTTCCTCGCTCCAGCACCAGTCCTGGTGTTCCCCCATTGGAATCTTCTCACCGGTTCCACTGAACTCTTGGATCGACTCACCTCATTGTGTGCACTATCCTTGGGAGTCTCCACCTGTCCTCGCCCCTCCTGAACTCTTGAAGTTCCCCCAAAACCTTGGGTAAGGCGAGTGCCTAGGCGGTCCCTCCTCCCCGAGATGTAGTGCCTCTTCCAGTAGGTCGGCTCTGTCTGCAGCAGCCTTAAGTTCTCTAATACCAGCCTCCTTGATCCTGACCTTAGTTCTGGATGGAGCATTGACATGAATCTTTCCATCACCATTAATTGCTTCAGCTCCTCCATCGTCTCCACCTCTTCAGCCTTCTGCCATCGCAGGAACCTGGGCTCCATGTCCCGAGCAGTTTCAGCATACAACCTTCCGGAAGCTCTTGTGCACTCACGGAAGCGTTTCCTGTAAACCTCAGGGGTTAGTCGATACGATTGGAGCACAGCTTTCTTGATCAGGTCGTAAACGGCGCATTCCTCAAGGTCCAACATGTTATAGGCTTCCCTGGCCTCGCCAGTCAACCTACTCTGCACTAACGCAGCCCAATCCTCTTCCGGCTATTCCTTCAATGTCGCTATCCTCTCAAAATGGTCGAAGAAAGCTTCGGCCTCTAGAGGGGTCAAAGGTTGGTAGGTCGCGTTCCCGGACCTTGGGGTCATCCCACCGAACCGACACTGAGGGCAGCCTACACTCCGCCCGACGCATCTCAACCTCCTTCTTCGCTTTTATTTCTTCCCGTCGCAGTTGTCTTTCTCCTTCTTCTCGTTGTAGTTGGGCATCGCGCTCCTCACGCTTCAGCTGAGCCTCGCGCTCCTGCTCCTCTCGCTTCAGCTGGGCTTCGCGCTCCTCACGCTTCAGCTGAGCCTCGCGCTCCTGCTCCTCTCGCTTCAGCTGGGCTTCGCGCTCCTCTCGCTTCAGCTGGGCTTCGCGCTCCTCTCGCTTCAGCTGGGCTTCGCGCTCCTCTCGCTTCAGCTGGGCTTCGCGCTCCTCTCGCTTCAGCTGAGCTTCGCGCTCCTCACGCTTCAGCTGAGCTTCGCACTCCTCACGCTTCAGCTGAGCTTCAAGCTGCATTTTCATCATCTCTAGCTTCATGCTTCTCCTGCTACTACCGATGGATCGCCTACTGCTACCTTCGTCGCTCCAGTTCCCACCAACACTGGCAGGTACCTGGGGCGGTCCTTCCTTGCAAGCCTCCTCTCGGGCCTTAAGCTGACCCATGATCTCAATCCGACGCTCCGCCACCCTGGAGGACCTCAATCTCAACCCAAAATGATCCGCCACTAGCTGCAGCTGAGCCTTGGTGCACTCTTCCAACTCCTGCTCGTCCCTCGACTCAATAAACTTCTTTACTCTGTCATCCTCTATCTCTAGGCTATTGAGTAACTGTATACAGGGAATACACTAGCGAGCAGTGTAAACCGAGACCAATATCGACCTTAATACACCTGCCCTGCACTTGCAATCCTTTGTCCACTGTTGTTCCATGGATCCTGGCAAGGTTGCCACTGTCAGGGTTCACCCCCTTCCACCCTGTGGTTGGGGTCGTCCCACAGGTCTTAGCCCGTCAGTACTGGGCGCCACTGCTCACCCTAGGGCTCCCCAAGTCAACTAAGGGTTGGCCTTATACACCCCTAGCAAGTGGGGAGGTTCAAGCTTCTTATAACTCACTCAAACCTGCCTGTCCTGACACTGGAACGCTTTCTTCTGCTTCTTTATCTAGTCTACTCAGGTCGCCAGCTGGGTGTTTATGCTCGTGCCCCAGCAACACGTCAGTGGCCTTAATGGATATCTTAAACAAGGATGCAATATCATGTGCAGTGCAAGGTGTCACTAGCGGTCTCATAGATATACATAAATATAGCCCTAGAAAATGGAGGCTCACTTAAACTCCTCAGTTAGTTTAAAAGTTTACTGCAGAAAAACATATATACATTTATATGTGGCATAAAGAAATGTCTATGTAGGAATCATCCGCTGGCGGCAGCATTTATCGATGGCACGTCTCTGGCAACACGACAGCTGACTGGATCCACTCCCTCGGCGCGGGAACACACCTCGTGCCTCTGGCAGCACGATCAGCTGACGGCTCTAGCTGTCAGACGTCGTAATTTCCCAGGCCTCCAGCGATGCGATCATATCATACTGTGCGTTTCAGAGTACGTTGGTGGCTCCTTGCACACCAAAAAAAAGGGGGTAAGGGAGAGACAATTATCTACCTTATTTCACTCCAACCACGAAGCTGACTCGTCCTCTGTTGAGGGATGTTGAGGTTCCTGGTTCTGGCTTCTGGTCTCCTGATGAACAGTTCCCACACACACAGGTTCCTCCGTCGCCTTCGTGGTAACGCGTCCTCGCTGTGCTCACATCCAACAGGTACTGCCTTCCTCCTCCTATTCTCTGGGGTACTGGAGACAGCCAACTCCGTCGTTGTCTTCCACACTCACTGGCACTGCCGACTCTTCACAGTCCAACACAGCTCCCCCCTCGCCTTAATAACTGCCAGTAGATTTGGGCCCAGCCCTAGCTTCTCGCTTGATGTGTAAGACGTTGTCCTCTAGTGGGCGTCCCAGACGTCACCAGCCCAACGTTCCCTCTGCTGCAGACTCTTGATTCGGCTCTAGGCTCTTCAATCCGGTCCATCCTTGCCTCCGAGCACTCCACGGAAGTTGGATGGCTTCCCAGACTGTCTGCAGAATCGAAGCAGAGCTTAAATCTATTTGTAAGGGCGCTCTAGGTCTGGAGCTCGCTAGAACAAGTCTTCCCGATCTGACAACTCGTGATGTACTGTCTTCCCGCCAGCCCCCCTCGCCCCTCCGCCTCATGACGTCACACCGCCTGAGGGCTCTCGTCATTGTTCACTTCCGGCACGTGACCTCACCTGGCCAATCAGGTGCCGGGAAGGTCGAACGTCTTGGCGGGAAACAGGATGGCTCGTCACCGTCCTGTGCTTCAAAAGGCATAAGCCCCTTGCATTTTCAAACTTAGCTGGCCACTTTACAGCCAGCTTAATCACGCTCCAAGCTTTTCACACATGAAAATGTTCCCTGAACATTAGGAACACCAGGATACGGAGATATGACTCTTCTAAGCTGGAAGGAAGAAATAGGGGTGGGAC
>WNGS01003388.1:3362686-3376478 GCA_020271785.1 Procambarus virginalis
AGGAGCAACGCAATTGGTATGTACAGGGAAGCCTTAATCTGCTTGACCATGACGACCAGACATAAGTAAGTGATTGCCGAAGCTATTTGAACCACTTCCCCATCGGCACTCGGATGGTAATCTTGGGCATAGCATTTTATCAAATCACCTCATTTTTTGGGGTAACACGTGAGGAACACAATTGCAAACAAGCCTGAATGGTCCCCAGGACTATATGCAATTGAAAACTCACACCCCAGAAGTGACTCGAACCCATACTGCCAGGAGCAACACAACTGGTATGTACAGGGACGCCTTAATCCGCTTGACCATCACGACCAGACATAAGGAAGTGATATCCGAAGCTATTTGAACCACTTCCCCGCCGGCACTTGGATGGTAATCTTGGGCATGGCATTTTATCAAATCACCTCATTTTTTTGGCAACACGTGAGGAACACAAATGCGAACAAGCCTGAATGGTCCCCAGGACTATATGCAACTGAAAACTCACACCCCAGAAGTGACTCGAACCCATACCGCCAGGAGCAACGCAACTGGTATGTACAGGGACACCTTAATCCGCTTGACCATCACGACCGGACATAAGGAAGTGATAGCCGAAGCTATTTGAACCACTTCACAAGCCACAAGTCTGGCTTGGGGAGTAGAAGAACTCCCAGAACCCCTTTCAAGCAAGTATAATCCTCCAGGTGCTCATAATCATCCAGGTGCTCACAACCCTGCAGGTGCTCACAACCCTCCAGGTGCTCACAATCCTCCAGGTGCTCAGAACCCTTCAGGTGCTCACAATCCTCCAGGTGCTCAGAACCCTCCAGGTGGTCAAAACCCTCCAGGTGCTGAGAACCCTCCAGGTGCTCACAATCCTTCAGGTGCTCAGAACTTTCCAGGTGCTGAGAACACTCCAGGTGCTCACAATCCTTCAGGTGCTCAGAACCCTCCAGGTGCTCAGAACCCTCCAGGTGCTCACAATCATTCAAGTGCTCAGAACCCTCCAGATGCTCAAAACCCTCCAGGTGCTGAGAACCCTCCAGGTGCTCACAATCCTTCAACTGCTCAAAACCCTCAAGGTGCTCACAATCCTTCAAATGCTCAGAACCCTTCAGATGCTCAGAACTTTCCAGGTGCTCATAACCCTCGAGGTGCTCAGAACCCTCCAGATGCTCAAAACCCTTTCAGGTGCTCAGATCCCTTCATGTGCTCAGAACTCTCCAGGTGTTCACAACCCTCCAGGTGCTCACAATCCTCCAGGTGGTCAGAGCCCCTCATGTGCTCAGAATCTTCCAGGTGCTCAGAACCATCCAGGTGCTCAGAACCCTCCATGTGCTCAGAACCCTACAAGTGCTCAGAACCCTCTAGGTGCTCAGAATCCTACAGGTGCTCACAATCATCCAGGTGCTCAGAGCCCTTCATGTGCTCAGAACCTTCCAGGTGCTCAGAATCCTCTAAGTGCTCAGAACCCTCCAGGTGCTCAGAACCCTGCAGATGCTCAAAACTCTCTAGGTGCTCACAATCCTCCAGGTGTTCAGAGCCCTTCATGTGCTCAGAACCTTCCAGGTGCTCAGAACCCTCCAGGTGCTCAGAACCCTCCAGGTGCTCAGAACCCTCCAGGTGCTCAGATCCCACCAGGTGCTCAGAACTCTACTAGTGCTCATAACCCTCCAGGTGCTCACAATCCTCCTGGTGCTCAGAACCCTCCAGGTGCTCACAACCCTCCAGGTGCTCAGAACCATACAAGTGCTCAGAACCCTCTAGGTGCTCACATCCCTCATACAAACATTTGGACTATTTAATTCTCTTTTTCGTTCTTCATGAGATGCACATTGTACGTTGTAATGTTTTACAATTACTGATTTAATATAATCATTATATACTGTATGCTGTTGATGGTGTTATTATGCCTATTAAAAAGACATTCTCTCGTTATGCTATTATTAGCTTTCTTCCTTCTATTGAGTTCTGTACTTTATATATGTACCAATTCCACATTTAATTGCCCTATATATACTAGAATTGAATTCCAGCAGTTTAGTGTCTATTCACTCGCACAGATTGTCACGGTTTTCTTGCACTCTTTTATATTCCTTGTCAGTCTTTACTCGCGTGATAAACTTTGCGACGTCTGCTAATATTAAAATGTATGTTCTCACTCCGTCATATAAATCGAATATATTACAAAGAGCAGACGGTTTGAGACCGAGCCATGAGGGATACCTCTTTAATATCTCAACATATTGACATCTTTGCTGATGACCCTCTGTTACCTATCTGTCAGGTATTCTCATGTTCACTCTTTTTCCGGTTCCCTCAGGTTGCTTCTACATCTTGTACATAAGGTTTTTGAGTGTCTTGCAAAGTGTAATCAAACTAGCTTTAACTACCCAATTAAAATGTTATTGAAATGCCTTTCATAGAACTGTATTAAGTGTTCTAGGCACAACATTTGTTCCTGTAACAAATGTTTCTACCCCGTAACAAAGTTTGATCTTCAGAAAATCCACCATTATCTGCCTGATTGTTTTCTCCAGCACTTACATTTCATTAGAGAAGCATAATAATTCCAGGAGATCTTGGAGTCTAGAATTTTGTTAAATTTTATGTTTAGTGGATAATAAAGCAGCCATTGAGCCTCCTTCAGAAGGTATGGATATATATCAGGTCTCGTGTCTGCTCTCGATGCATCAAGTTCCTTTAGAGGTCTTCTTAGTTCCTATTTAGTAATTATAAACTATACAATGTTGCTTCTAGCTTTCCGCTTTGTCCCATTTTCCGTCTCAACTTTGGTCTACATTTATAAGCCTCCAGGAACCTATGATAAGTTTCCTACACACCCTCGTGTTGTGCGTGGGGTGCCTCCCTCCTCTGACGTAAGTCACATGGTTATAGCATAATTTTTCTCCGTAAGTGACTGTGTTCTCCGTAAGTGACTACGTAACTGTGTAGTCAGTCACCTCCCGCGATTGTCAAGCGTAATATATGACTTAATTTTGCCTAACAATAAGTTTTCAACTCTAGGAAAGTCACTCAACCTATCTAGGCCGATTCTCATTAGCCAAACGTGAAAGTTAATGTTGCAGTGATCTCAATTATATCAATGTGGAGTTAAATCTCCATTGTTGTGGGAAATTAGGTTATTATTGCGGTGCAGTAAGTGGGAGGACAGGATGACACAACAGCTTATACCGATTTTTCAATCTCTAAATGCTGATCTGCTTCACTATGACACTAGAGTACACTTTTCTGACTCTCAATAGTGCCTTCTGTTGCCCTCCTTCCTCTGTTCTCATTATTTTGTCCGTGCTGTTGCTATTTTGGTGGTGGGCTTAAGACTTATAAACCTTTGGTACTTTACCATTGTCTAAACTAAGTTTTCAGATTAAATACCCAGAAACGATAGGTATGTCGATCAGTGTAACTATCTCTTGTAGTGACGTCATGACAATCTCGTCGTGACGTCATGACAATCTTGACGTGACAAGTCGTGACAATCTTCTCATTACATCATTCTCTTCTTTAGTTATGGGAGAGTTACAGACACTTATATAAATACTAGCTGTACCCGGTCACGCATTGCTGTGGCTCAGCAATGCCCTCTCCATCATATGCATTTCGCCGTCCCCTCGTTCTCAACACAATCCCACACTCCCCCATCCCCTCGCCACCCCACCATTCCCCCTCTCCCCCCGTCCGCTTGTCCTCCATACTATTCTCCACTCCCTCTTCCAATGCGTTCCCAAATGATCTGATGCTCCTATCAGAAAAATGGGAACATGAAATGATCTAATGTTCCCATCACTGAAAAATAAAAAGAACAGTTAAAAAAACTAAATAAAAACAGTAAAAATAAAAAATAAACTATACTCATGAAATAAACGGTATGGTAAACAGCACAGCTCAATTCCAATGCAATGTCACACAAAAAAATTAAATCAAAATAAAAATAAATCGAAATTCATGAAAATTCAATTTAGCAATGCAATCGGAAACATTGAAAGGGAATTATAACATATTTAGCATAGTGCGTGTTGCTATTACATGCAATAGATGGCGCTGTTTTTCAAAAAGCATGTTTTTATCAGTCACAGGTGTGGCATCTATATAGTAGGCATATAAAAACATGTGCACATTCGAATGAACATCAGAAGAACATAAGAACATAAGAACAAAGCAACTGCAGAAGGCCTATTGGCCCATACGAGGCAGCTCCTATTATAACCACCCAATCCCACTCATATACATGTCCAACCCATGCTTGAAACAATCGAGGGACCCCACCTCCACAATGTTACGCGACAATTGGTTCCACAAATCAACAACCCTGTTACTGAAACCAGTATTTACCCAAGTCTTTCCTAATCTAAACTTATCCAATTTATACCATTGTTTCGCGTTCTGTCCTGTGTTGATACTTTCAATACCCTATTAATATCCCTTTGTTATGTCCTTTCATCCACTTGTAAAACCTCTATCATGTCACCCCTAACTCTTCGCCTTTCCAGTGAATGCAAATTAAGCTTTGTTAATCTTTCTTCATATGAAAGATTTCTAATTTGGGGAATTAACTTAGTCATCCTACGCTGGACACGTTCAAGTGAATTTATATCCATTCTATAATATGGCGACCAAAACTGAACTGCATAATCTAAATGGGGCCTAACCAGAGCAAGATATAGCTTGAGAACCACACAGGGTCTGTTACTACGCTGCGATTAATAAATCCGAGTGTCCTATTTTTCCTTATACGAACATTATGCATTGATCCTTTTGTTTTAAATTCTTACTAATTGTAACTCCCAGATCCCTTTCGCATCCGACTTCGCAATCTCAACACCATCTAGCTCGTATCTTGTAACTCTATCATCATTACCTAGCCTCAGAACTTTACATTTATCAGCATTACACTGCATCTGCAGTCCTTTGACCATTTCAAAACCCTATCCAGATCAACTTGAAGTGATAGTGAGTCCTCCTCCGAATTAATTTCCTACCAAAGACAGTGTTAACATAACAATTTAGTTTATTCAATAAAGTACTAACTACTACAACAAAACAAAAGAATATCAATGACGTTACTCGAAATCTTCCTGTGACACTATCAAAGACAGCTAGACACCAGCCCCCTCGGACTGCATAATGAACTAACTCGAACATAAGCGTGCCCACAGAGGAATCAACAAGCAAGCAAGAACTAACTGATCTATAATCACAATTACAACACAAGACACAGAGAGTTCTGAAACACGTCTCCAGTAAACTCCTAACTGTTCTACGCCTCAGAGCAGTCTACACCTGCAATAGCGGTGCAATGCAATCAAATCAGTAGCCTTTCAATGACATCAATAACTAATGGGTTCACTGGCAACTCCAGCACCCTTCCTCAAATTAATCTTTACGTTAACGCTTCGTCCCACGACGATCAACAATCAATACATTTGATTTACGTTTAATAAACACAATAACATTTACGTTAATTTAATAACTATTACAACTGTAACTAGTAACGCGGAAATTACACAACAATCTACCCGTCGAGCATTCAGTGAGAATAACCCATTAATCCCTGTACTACAAGACAGCTGATTAATCTCCTTACTAGTTACGTTAATTTACGGTAATCGGTTACTAATCACTCGATCAGCGATGGTAAACTCTGATTTACACTGTCCAAAGTGCTAAGAGAAGGGTAATCACTCGTGATTACCTGTAGAGTAATTAATTACTATCCTCAAGATCAATAATTAAACGTTAAATACGCACCTTTCACACTGGCTCAGCAATTTACATTAAGGTATGAATTCCATCTGAGCGTTCCATACTCAGACTAATTCAGTTGGCTAATAACAGTAATTAGGCACCACGTTTACGTTATTTAAAATGACGTTACTCTTCTCACGAGTCAATCAAGTGCCGGTACTTCCGGACATAAATAACGACGTTACGTGAATGGAACATGTAGCCTTCGGTGAGCTCGATCAACAATGATCGAGGTTAATTACTTTGACCTCCTGAAACACGTCAATTACCGGCCAACTGACCGTTAATTACGACAGTCAATACTCTAATTCTTATCTGGCTGGTGGCTAGGCTACTTGAGACTACCGTAGCTGCTTGCAGGAAAGTAAATTAACCCAAGCGTATTCTACGTTACTCATTGTAAAAGAACAAATTCTCTAAGCAATGGGCGTTCCCTCGGTTACGTTATATTAATTGCCTCGCAATCACCTCACTGAATACTGGACTTCGATGTCCTACCAGATAAACAGGAGCATATATGTATATCCAAGTACTCGTCTCCAGCCGAGTTCACCCCACGCAATGTCAAATCACACTAACAAATCACAGTGATTTACGTTACATTCCGGTTGCAATGACAATACTGCAGACCCTAGTAAAATAACATAAAGGACATGAACCCTGTAGAACACTGCCCCCACAATGGCTTTACTGAACTGCAGTTACCACGGTGATTGCTCAACTCTAGCAACAATCACTAACAATGACAACCCCTTTGCAACAACACACACTGCAAGTACTCTAATTCAAGTATTAGAATGCTGCTCACACTTACTTATTTACTGTTGCAAATGACCCAGTACTCTCAATAACCCCTAGAACATAGGTCCCAAATTGGCAATAATCACACAGTAAATAACACAATAACACTGGGCCCCGTGACACTACGATTATATATATATATACAATTACTGCTGACACATGTAGCCTACAGGTATCAAACGTTATTGGGAACATTAAGGAGATCTCGCACTCCTGAATCACATGGGCTGAGTGATTTATCGATCACGCATGCCGAATAAACACTCCCGAGTTTTACGTTATTCGACAGAGCGACGGCTGCCACTCCCGACAGCCTCGTCAATCACCAAATTCTACCAAAAATTTCGTTAATACTGCAACCACAATATGTATATATATATCAATCACATTTGTCCCGGTCCTGGGAAACAACGTACAATTAAAAACACACTGTAGCACACTCCACAATAATTCTTGCCAGGAATCACTGACGTTACCACATACCTGAGCACGCTCCAGTGTTGAAATTCCACACCTGCAAGACCTACACATGAAATGATATCACTCCCGTCCCACGGACGATCAAGAATGAATAATTACCCCAATGGAATAATATAATATTACATGGACATCTTCTCTGTCCTTGGCTAATCTATGTATATACTCTGTTCCCGTGTGTACCCACACACCACACACACTGTACGTCTGTGCTCCCAAGATATGTACGTCCCTCAGGACTGACACGATGACAAGGATGAATGATTATCTCCTCGTCCACACTTCACTTCACCAACAGGTGCTGCGTGACAATGCGACGGAACACTTGACCTCGAATTTCAAGCTTTAGGGACTACTAATCACCAGAAATACACATATAGGTACTTACATTCATACGGCCGGCTTACACACACCATTCCCTTACATCAGGCACCCCGCTATTGGTGGCTGGCTCAGTGGTGGTAGGCTGCTGGTTGGTACCTCCGCGGTATCGTTCGTACAATTTGCGCGCACCGAACCCTCCCACAACACAGCTTGTTTCGTACCCTCGACCCACCGGTAAGTTAAGCGTTCGTACACAGGTGACGCGCACAATGAGATCGTCTTAAACAAACATGGGATATCTGCCTTAAAGCACTAACACTTATGTCCCCGTTCCCATCGACTGCTACAGAGCACTAGCAAGTCTAATCATCACTGGTAATGGATCTACGAGTCTGTTACTGCTCGTTTGCACATTACCCCACGATCCCAGATCGCTCACAAGATCTTCCCTACCCACTGTACACTGTCTTTTCCCCTCCATCGACGACTTCGGCCGATTCTGTGACGACAGCTGTCGTAGATGAAGCAGGAGGTGCAGCAGCTGAGTAGTTAATTAAGCCACCCCGACCCCCTATACTCAGTCGGCCAACTTGAGCATAGGAGCGTCTTGACAGGGTGATGGCTCCTCCAGAATGAAGCTCACACCGTTCCGATTCCCGCGTATTCCTCGGAATAACCAATGAGAGGAAGGCATACTGGGGCCTACCCCTCTCCTCCAATCAGCGACGGTGTAGCATAGCCCCTAGGGCAACTCCAAGATGGCCGACTAACATGGTGGCTCAAGATGTTTACTAAGATGGCGTCTGTTTCCATGGCGACGGCTCAAATGGCTAGCGCGCGCGGGTGGCCCGCAGCTACCCACGCCAGGACTAACTGTTTCCCGCGCAAACTGGAGTCTCGCCCTAGCTATACAAGGAGAGATGCTATCGGCTCTATCTCTGTCCACAGACATGCTACCACGGCCACAGTAACATTTCTGGACTGACTGTGACTGGGGCTCTGACGTAAGCCCAAACACTACGATGTTTCGGTTGCTGGGTACCAAAGTTAAGTCCGCACACTTAACAAGTGCACTCTAAAAAGTGTACTGGCCTCCCACAGGCAAAAAAGCACTATTGTAAGTGAGCTGGTGAACCATCCCCTCACAACTGGTGTTCTGTTATTTCTGTAATTTCTCCATGTTCTTTTACTCAGTTGCTTCGCTACCTTGCATTCCTGGTGAACCATGGGTTTTTCTGTTGTTTTTCGTTTTTTTTTCGTCCTTTTGGACGGGGATAAACCTGTCTGCAGCTTCATTGGCACTTCTGGGTGACAAATCCATCAAGACCTGCACATTCTTGCTCTAAGTTCTGTTTCCCATGGTATTCCCCTGAGGAAGTTCCTCATCTCGTCATATTGTCCTCTTCGCAATTCAGTCTTTTCCCTCCCCTCCCATCCTTGGATAGGTTATCCTACCTCCACCAAGTACTCAAATGGTGCGTACACTGTGGTCACTCATTCCTATGGGGTTTCAACTTTGACTTCCCTTTATTTCTGACTCATTCAGGGTGAATATCATGTCGATTCTAGCTGGTTCGTCATTGCCTCTCATCTTGTGGGTTCTCTGACATTCTGGCTCAGAAATTTCCTTGTTGCCTCTTCCAAGAGTTTAGCTCTCCACGTACCTGCCACCATGTGGGTCCCCATTATGCCCAGGTCTATCTTTCCGTGGTTGAAATCGCCCATGATTAAACAAACATTGAGAGCACGTGGTCTCTACAGTCTGGAGCCATTCCTGCAGGCACTGAAGCTGCTTTCTCTATTATCTTAATGGTTGCCATGTTGTTCCTATTAAGCTCCTGTCTAGGTCTTCTGTCATTTAGGGGAGGGTTGTAAATGCCTGTCACTATTATCTTAGGTCCACCCATTGCTATAGTTCCTGTTATGTAATCTCTAAATCCGTCACAGCCCGGAATTCATCCCATCAAAACTCCAGTTCTTCCTTATCAGAAGGGCCCTCCTCACACCTCCTCTCCCTTCCCTTCTTTCCTTAGCTAGTATTAGTAGTCCTTTGGAAACACAGCATCTGTTGTGTGGTTTACTACTTTTGTCCTACACCTCCCCTATAGAGAACAGTGATCCTACACATAACTCTCTATATCTTCGTCACACCATCTGTTTTTCCAGGTTAGCCGATTTCTCTGTAACCAGTCTTTTTTGTGGGCACAACTTCTTTCTCTGGAATGTATCCTCTATCTGCCTTGGTCAATACTACACTGAGGGTCTCAGAGAGAAAAAGTCTTCTTTTTCATCGCGTTGACACTGACCAAAATATGTTTCAGTCAATTACGGCATCTTTTCCCAACTGGAGCTTCATCTATTATGTTAAACGTCTTATCTCTTATGTCTTGTGTTATGTCTCTCCACTATCTCTGTGACGATTCATTACGGTGGGTATAATTACCTTCTCTCACCTGTGTGGATTGCCTGATGTACTGATCAATAAATTTATAGATCATCTGATCTATTAATACTATGTCTGCTCTCTCTACTTCTGAGTTGTACAATTTCCAATATCTACTAGTTACTGCCTTTTTACTAGCTACTTTGTCTACAATTGTTTGAAATAGCTTTATAGTATTAACTCTTCTCTCTTGTCTACATGTTGTTTACTGATATTGTAACCTTATTGTAAAAAACTTATATTATAATTAAACTCATGTTTTCCCTTTTAAGGTGAATTCGTGAACAATGTATGGAAACATGTTGAGAACCTAATAAATGTTGTGGCTTTATTATTTTATTAAAATCACTGATGACTTTAAACATGTGAATAATCATCCAGAGAAGATAGATGGTCCAAAAGAAACAAATATGTATCACTCTCTCTTTAAAATCTTTATTATGTTAAAGTTTAGCGCGGAAGGCGCTGTAATTATTCTGATTTACCGAATATTTACTTTGGGCTATGATAATACTCAATTCATGCTTCGGATGAACATAGGTCAACCCTACTAGTGCATCAGAAAGAAAAATATATATAATTATTTGTTATTAGAGAAAATGGCAGTTGTAAAGAGGCTTAACAAACTTTCAAAATATTTCAATACTTCTGTCAATAATATATATATCAGAGGAAGTTTAGTTCTGATACTTTTGTATTGTAGATAATTAATTGTACGGTAATATAAGTTAAAAACATATTTTAGCAGTGACAAACATTTTTCCTGGTTAAAATATGCAAACTGACTTCTCATGCTGACTTCTCATGGGAGCCGGTCGGCCAAGCGGACAGCACACTGGACTTGTGATCCTGTTGGTCCTGGGTTCGATTCCAGGCGCCGGCGAGAAACAATGGACAAAGTTTCTTTCACCCAATGCCTAGTTAGGTAGCAGTAAAACAGGTACCTGGGTGTTAGTCAGCTGTCACGGGCTGCTTCCTGGGGATGGAGGGCTGGTCGAGGACCGGGCCGCGGGGACACTGAAGCCCCCAAATCACCTCAGATAACCTCAAGATAAGATATGCCTACTTGGGGACTGTCTTGCACAAGTGTCTCAGAGTACTAATAAACAAATTTGTGGCCACTGTAACATCCCCTTCAAGTCGAAGGCAACGGGAATTTAATGTTTATCTGTAAGAATAGATTTCATTCGGCCTGTGCAGGAGTGAGTAACACTGCGGCACTGAGAGCTGGCCACTTGCTCTGGGTGTGTAAACATGACCTGCCAGCGTGGAATATCCTAAAAAACCTTCTAGATAACATGACGCTATGATCGGAAAACATCGTTCATTGGGAGCCTACCAGCCATCCAGGAGGATTGGGAAAGGAACAACAATTGTATTATACCAGGGGCGGATGCTATAGTCAGGGATGAAACTGAGGCTGAAACTCAGGAAGTTGTAAACTCTGCCTCAGTAGGCCCGGATGTAGATGTCAGTAAACTAGAAAGTGTAACAGACAGCACTGACAGCTCGGTAGGTACAGACACTACAACGGTTCCCGATAGAGAAAGTCAGAACAGAAGGACAGACTTATGCAAATTTTTTGCAAAGGGCATATGCAGACATAGATATGCTGGCAATAAGAAAGGATTAGAATGCAGTTATCAACATCCCAAAAAATGTTTTAATATGCTTAGGAAAGGTGAGTGTCGATTGGATCAATATGTAGGTTTTTCCATCCTGAGATGTGCCAAACCTCAATGGAGGACAGAAAATGCTATGACCTCAGCTGCCCATATTTCACGTGAAAGGCACGGAACACTACATTAAGAGTGGCAAGCAGGATAATGAATTTGGAGGAAATTTCGATAAATTTTTATACCAGACCGAAAGAGTATTCAAAAGGAGGAGCATGGAGCATGTATGAAACTGGATGCCAGACCCACTTGCATACGAGAATTACAGATACAACTACGCACCGAAAGGGAACCACAACCTACAACAGGCAAACTGCCCTACAACAATCAGCATTGGTCAGAACAAACTCAATATGTCCACGCATAATGGGCTTGCCGAAAAGTCTCCCAGTCAAACTATCACTAATAGAGTAACCTCATTCATCTTTGCCAACACACTAGGACTGAAAACAAGAACCAACAATAAAGTACAGTTCATAAATGGCCTCCTCGCGGAATCAAATGCAGTATTTGGAGCTTTCGCGGAAACCCATGCAGGGGAATTCTTGGACAGTGAGATCTGGATTGCAGGATATAACCTATACAGGTGTGATAGAAAATTAGGACACATGGAGGAGTGGGTGTGTATATTAGGGAAGACCTTGTGTGCTCGGAGCTCCTAAACGTTACAAATGAGGGTGATAGAGGTACTGGTATTAAAAATAGAGAAAATAAATTTAGTGATTATTCTAGTATACAAACCGCCAGATGCAACGGCTGAGGAATTCACAGAAAAGATAAACCAAAATAGAGAATAGCCTTGATAATTTGGAGACCCCAATACCTGATATTATCTTCTTAGGTGACTTCAACTGCCTAGTCTCAGGTGGAGAATAGCAACAATATATTATAACAGGGAATCTATCAGGACCTAACCAACCACAGATTAGAGAACTACTTAGATTCTGTGACAAATTTTGACTTACTCAGCAAGATCATGGAGCCAACGAGAATTGAAAATATCTAGATCTGGTCTTTACGAACAATGAAGACATTAGTCAAGACGACATAGCATATCAGATCCACATATTCAGATCACAAGCCATTGAAGTGCAAACTACATCAATAACCCAGAATAGACACTAAACGTTGATAAAGCGAGAGGGGCTATCAGTAAATTCAATTTTAATAATAATAAAAGCGATATACTGGGAGATAATACACAAGAACTTAAAAACATTCCATGGGAAACTTGTTTAAGTAATAAAAGTCTAGAGAAGGAATAAAAAAGTGACTTCGGAACGTATCAAGTCTGTCTGAAACATGTGTTCCTTTGAGGAAAGCCAGAAAGCAGATACAACATAGACAAGAAACGCAGAAGACACTATAAACGCCAGGATAAAGAATAACAGGAATGCTTATGCAGACAGAATTTCCCGTAAAAGAAGGGATAATTTAAATAGGGGGATTGAAGAAATCGAGCGGAAATTGACACTCATAATAAACTGAAGAAAGGCAGTTAGAACAGAAAGCAATTCAGGAATACAAGAAAAATCCACAACATACTCTTCTACATATGCGAAATAAAGCAAAAACACTGCCAGTAATGGACTATTTGTAACAAGTTCAAGGTTCATCACGTAGGATGACAAGAATTTAGTGAACATCCTAAAAAGCAGATGAGGACATGTTTAGCCTACAATAAACAACATGAAGTGGAAGATCCGGACAATTTCTTTATGGGGATATCCAAGACCCCTGTAATATAACTGATATCAACAGAGCGCACTAAATTTTGAAAGAGAAATTGAAAACATGCCATGCACTCGGCCCCAGGTCCAGACTCATGGAATTCAATATTTATAAAGTAACTCAAGTGGGTAGCACAGGCACTCAGTATAGTGTGGAGGAAGAGCTTGGACATGGGGGAGATACCAGATGCACTAAAGTAGCAGACAGAAGCCCCTCTACACAAGGGAGGTAGCAAACCATTGGCAAAGAATTAATAGACCATTGCACTAACATCGCACATAATACAAAGTATTTGAGAGAGTGATTAGGATCGGGTCACAATTTCATGGAGACCAATGACCTTCACAACCCAGGCCAACATGGATTTCGAGCGGAAGATCGTGCCTCTCACAGCTACTTGAGCACTACGAAAAGTCACTGAGGCATTAGAAGAAAAACAGATGTGATGTGATATACACGGATCGCAAAGGCATTCGATAAATGTGACATGGCGTGATAGCACACAAAATGAAGTCAATGGGAAGATACCGGAAAGTAGGACGCGGGATACTCAGTTTTCTGTCAAACAGGACTCAGCGAGTAACGG
>WNGS01003388.1:3387707-3401790 GCA_020271785.1 Procambarus virginalis
CTACCGATTTTCGTATCATCATCGGCAAATTTGCAAATGTTGCTACTCAAACCTGAATCTAAATCATTTATATATATTATAAACAACAGAGGTCCCAAGACAGAGCCTTGAGGCACTCCACTTACAACATTTTCCCACTCTGACTTGACTCCATTTATACTAACTCTCTGTTTCCTTTGGTACAGCCACGCCCCAATCCAGCTCAATACAGCACCCCCAATACCATGAGCCTCTATCTTTTTCTTTTTAATCAGTCTTTCATGTGGCACTGTATCGAAAGCTTTGCTAAAGTCAATGGTACACAACATCACAATCCTTAATCTACTGCCTCAACTATGCTAGAATAAAAAGGTTACAAATTTGTTAAACATGAACGGCCATTTATAAAACTAAAACCATGTTGCGACTCAATTATTAATTTATGTTTTTTCAAGATGAAGACGAATTTTATTTGCTAATTATAGATTCGAGTAACTTTCCCACAATAGACGTTAGGCTAATTGGTCGATAGTTAGACGCAAGTATTCTATCTCCTTTCTTAAAAACTGGTATCACATTAGCAACTTTCCAAACTCTGGCACTCTGCCTGACTCTATTGATTTATTAAATATGATTGACAGTGGGTCACAAAGCTCCTCTTTGCATTCTTTCAGCACTCTGGCAAACACTTCATCCGGCCCTGGGGATTTGTTTGGTTTGAGTTTTACTATTTGTTTAAGAACATCCTCCCTGGTAACTGCTAAACTCGTCAACCTGTCCTCGTCCCCACCACATAGACTTAACATAACATAAGAACATAAGAACAAAGGTAACTGCAGAAGGCCTATTGGCCCATACGAGGCAGCTCCTATTTATAACCTAATAACCTAATGACTTGTTGGGCTGAAGGCATATTGTTGAGTTCCTCTTTAGTAAATACAGATACAAAATATTTATTAAAAATACTACTCATCTCTTCATCACTATCTGTTATTTGACCTTCTCAGTTTTTAATGGACCTAAGAACATAAGAAACATAAGAACATAAGAAGCAACTGCAGAAGGCCTATTGGCCCATACGAGGCAGCTCCTATTTATAACCAACCAATCATCCCACTCATATACATGTCCAACCCCGCTTGAAACAATCGAGGGACCCCACCTCCACAATGTTACGCGGCAATTGGTTCCACAAATCAACAACCCTGTTACTGAACCAGTATTTACCCAAGTCTTTCCTAAATCTAAACTTATCCAATTTATACCCATTGTTTCGCGTTCTGTCCTGTGTTGATACTTTCAATACCCTATTAATATCCCCTTTGTTATGTCCATTCATCCACTTGTAAACCTCTATCATGTCACCCCTAACTCTTCGCCTTTCCAGTGAATGCAAATTAAGCTTTGTTAATCTTTCTTCATATGAAAGATTTCTAATTTGGGAATTAACTTAGTCATCCTACGCTGGACACGTTCAAGTGAATTTATATCCATTCTATAATATGGCGACCAAAACTGAACTGCATAATCTAAATGGGGCCTAACCAGAGCAAGATATAAGCTTGAGAACACACCAGGTGTCTTGTTACTTACGCTGCGATTAATAAATCCGAGTGTCCTATTTGCCTTATTACGAACATTTATGCATTGATCCTTTTGTTTTAAATTCTTACTAATTTAACTCCCAAGATGCCCCTTTCGCAATCCGACTTCGTCAATCTCATCACCATCTAGCTCGTATCTTGTAACTCTATCATCATTACCTAGTAGCCTCAGAACTTTACATTTATCAGCATACAACTGCATCTGCCAGTCCTTTGACCATTTCAAAACCCTATCAGATCAACTTGAAGTGATAGTGAGTCCTCGCTCCGAATTAATTTCCCTACCGATTTTTCGTATCATCACGGCAAATTTGCAAATGTTGCTACTCAAACCTGAATCTAAATCATTTATATATATTATAAACAACAGAAGTCCCAAGACAGAGCCTTGAGGCACTCCACTTACAAACTTTTCCCACTCTTGACTTGACTCTCATTTATACTAACTCTCTGTTTCCTTGGTACAGCCACGCCCCAATCCAATTAGTAAGAATTTTAAATTCTTACTAATTATAACTCCCAGATCCTTTCGCAATCCGACTTCGCAATCTCAATTCCATCTAGCTCGTATCTTGTAACTCTATCATCATTACCTAGCCTAGCCTCAGAACTTTACATTTATCAGCATTAAACTGCATCTGCCAGTCCTTTGACCATTTCAAAACCCTATCTATATCAACTTGAAGTGATAGTGAGTCCTCCTCCGAATTAATTTCCCTACCGATTTTCGTATCATCATCGGCAAATTTGCAAATGTTGCTACTCAAACCTGATTCTAATCAACCATATAAAATCTAGTCCAAGTGCAGTTAAAAGCTCTGTACCTCAGGGTACAGTCCTTGCACCGCTGCTTTTCCTTATTCTCATATCAGATATAGACAAAAATACAAGTCACAGCTTCGTATCATCCTTTGCAGACGACACAAAAATCAGTAAGAAAATTACCTCGGCTGAAGACATTGAAAAACTTCAAGCTGATATTAATAAAGTTTTCGACTGGGCATCAGAAAATAATATGATGTTTAACAGTGACAAATTCCAGGTACTCAGGTACGGTAAAAATGAGGACCTTAAACATAATACAGGGTACAAAACACAATCAAATGTGCCCATAGTAGGAAAACAACATGTAAAGGATTTGGGAATAATGATGTCTGACGACCTAACGTTTAGGGAGCATAACCAAGCAAATATTGCGACAGCCAGAAAAATGATAGGATGGATTACGAGAACTTTCAAATCCAGGGATCCCATCACAATGCTTGTACTCTTCAAGTCACTTGTGCTGTCCCGTCTTGAGTACTGTTCAGTACTCACTTCCCCCTTTAGAGCAGGAGAGATTGCTGAAATAGAGGGAATACAGAGAACATATACGGCACGCATAGACGCGATAAAGCACCTAAATTATTGGGATCGTCTCAAAGCTCTCCAAATGTACTCACTAGAAAGAAGACGAGAGAGATATCAAATAATATACACCTGGAAGATACTGGAGGGCCAGGTCCCAAATCTACACAGTAAAATAACAACGTACTGGAGTGAACGATATGGAAGAAAATGCAGAATAGAGCCAGTGAAGAGCAGGGGTGCCATAGGCACAATCAGAGAACACTGTATAAACATCAGAGGTCCGCAGTTGTTCAACGTCCTCCCAGCAAGCATAAGAAATATTGCCGGAACAACCGTGGACATCTTCAAGAGGAAACTAGATTTATTCCTCCAAGGAGTTCCGGACCAGCCGGGCTGTGGTGGGTATGTGGGCCTGCGGGCCGCTCCAAGCAACAGCCTAGTGGACCAAACTCTCACAAGTCAAGCCTGGCCTCGGGCCGGGCTTGGGGAGTAGAAGAACTCCCAGAACCCCATCAACCAGGTATCAACCAACCAGTACAGCGACAACATTGCAATCAACGCGCGTGAGAATGAACTAACAACAAGGCCACATCATGGAACACGTGGTCTCTACACACCACCAGAGTCATCCTGACATTCAACACTAAAATAATAGACAGGTACAACGACAACACAACACTTGGCATGAGCGAGGCACTGCACATCACACACACTAAGCCGACTATCACCAGCCTGCTAACACCTAAGTACACTCTGCCTTCTTCAAGACCAAGACGGACCATCCAAAACACTGCCCCAACTATTACTTAAATACTGGAGACCTGTAAGCTGCAGTGATATATTGACCCTAGTTAAGGATTCTCATTATTGCTCTCGTAGGAATCGTTCCTGTTTGACCAGTTTCGTTGATTTCTATTTTTCATCACAAAATAAATGTTCAATGACAGTAAGGCTTCCAAACTCGGGGAGGTGAAGCTGCTGCTGGATGACCCGCTGGTGCTGGACGTGGCCGCTGCTCACCACAAGACACCGGCGCAAGTCCTCCTTCGGTACCTCCATCAGATCAACGTCATTCCCATCCCCAAGTCCGCGAATCCGACACGACTGCTTCAGAACACCCAGGTAACGTCTCCAAGGTAACCTCAACGGCCAGGTAAACACACTACTTTGGACAAACTTCTTCCAGGTAATTTCGTCTTCCAGAGAACCATCTCTTGGATAATGTTTTGTCCTGGTAATTATTAAGCTCACAAACGTTCTCTGTTCTTCTGTTCATGCAACTCGTCGCACATATACATTTTATATCAAGATAATTCCTCTTAATATATATCATCGTTCCTAAGTCATTCCTTTACCATGATAATTACTTCTCCCAGGTAACTTTTCCACTTCATCAACTCCTCCACACTGAAAAGTCTTTCACTCTGGGAACTCTTTCTATTCTTGTAACCCTTCTGATCTGGCTATTCCTAAACTTTATACGCTATACTAAATATGATCCGATTCCATTTCAATGTTTCCGATTTCACTGATAAATTGAATTTTCATAGATTTCGAATTATTTTCATTTTGATTTAATTATTTTGTGTGACATTGAATTGAAATTGAGCTTTGTTGTTTACCATACTGTTCATTTTGTGAGTATAGTTTATTTTTTTTATTTTTTTACTAGTAGTATCCGGCCACGCGTTGCTGTGGCTCAGCAAGGCATGTGCGTTACTGAGCCACAGACACCTTCCCTCTCCCCCAGTCCTCCTTTCCATGCCCCTCTCACCCGTCTCTTCGTCCTCCCCACCATTCCTCACTCCATCATCCCCTCTTCCTTCCCACCATGCCCCACTCCACTGTCCCTTTGTCCTTCCCACCGTACTCCATTCCCCCATCCCCTCGTTCCCACCATCCAGGTCGATTTATTGCAGGTCGATTTATTGCGGTTTTTGTTTTTTTCGTTCACTCGGGGCTCCAGGCGGGTGTATAACACGCTTGGGGTGTTGTTAGCGGACTATATTTTTTTTATGGGTTGGTAAGATGGAGGGGTATGGGGTGGGGAGGATTTTGGGCTTTTTGAAGGGCCGTCTGTCTTATACTATGTGGTGGTTGCGTCGCTCCTTTCCTAGGGTTTTTGATGCTTGGTTCACGGTCGAGTATGTCCGGGGTGCTGCATTGGTGTAGGTGGTGGGTTCCTGTGGGCGTGGTTGTGTGGGTGTCTGTGCGTGTTCCTTTGGTTTGGTTCCCTCTGGTGGGTGGGGGTTTGGGGGTGGTCTGTGTTTGTTGACCAGACCACACACTAGAAGTTGAAGGGACGACGACGTTTCGGTCCGTCCTGGACCATTCTCAAGTCGCTTGTGAATGGTCCAGGACGGACCGAAACGTCGTCGTGCCTTCAACTTCTAGTGTGTGTTCTGGTCAACATACTTCAGCCACGTTATTGTGACTCTTCGCCTGCATATGGTCTGTGTTTGTTTGTCTTTGGGGTTTTGTGTGTGCTGGGATTTGCTTGGTTGCCTTGTGTGGCAGGGTTTTGTTTGTGTGTGGGTGGGTATGGGTGTGTTGTGGTGTTGTGTGGCATGTCTGTCTCTCTCCTGATGTGTCCGGTGCGTGGGTGTTTTTTCTGCTTGGTGGCTGGCCGTCCTCTGTCTGTGGGGATCGGGTTTGTGTGCTGGGTGGCTGTGTTTGTCTCGTATGTGCTCATTGTTGTGTGTTTTTGTATGCTTGTGTTCATTGTCATTTTGTCTTGCTGCCTTGTGTTATGTGCTTTCCATTATGGTTCCTGTTGGCACGCCCCGTATGGGTGGCATGTGTTGTTTGTTTGTGTGTTTATGCTTATTTACGATTTGTTCTATTGTATGTGTCATATTTACTGTGTTATATTTTCTAATGTTGGTTTGTACTATACCGATTTCTTTATTTTTTAATTTGATATTTTACTATGTAATGCTAATGTGTTCTGTTTCCTTTATTTTATGTACTGTGCTTTGTATTGCTTTGTTGTATTCCCTTGTTATTTTCCTGCATTTTACTTACTATGTTGTATTTACAGTGTTATATTGCCATGTTCTGTTATTGTGTTCTCGATTCTGTGGTGTGTTGTCTGCTGTTGTGTGGTGTGGCGCATGGTGCGTGTGTTTTGCGTTTGTGTTATTTTGTATATGTGTATTCCTTGTTTATATTTTACCCTTAGTGTTATTGTGCTCCATGTGCGCTTTTGTAATTGCTGACGCTTTTGGCACGCCCCATCTGGGTAGTGCTGCCTTTGTTTTTGTGTGTGTGTGTTCTTATGTGTTTTATGTTGTTCTTTGTTTTCACTTTTGTGTTATGTTGATCTGTGTTACTTGTTATCTGTGTTGTTGTTATTCTGTGTTCTTTGTAATTCTGTGTTTTCCTGTTTATATGGTTATTGTACGCTGTAATTGCTCTGTTTTAAAAATAAAAAGAAAAAAACTTCTGCTAGGCTTACGACCTGTTCCCCAACACACCCATATGTCGTAGTAGGTAGTAATCGTATCAAAGAGATCTCTGGAGAAGGCTTGTACATTCGTTATTGTGTAATCTTGATACCATTTTGATAGACAATTAATAAAGTGTTCATGCAAGCCATATGGAATATTCATTTTCCGTCTCTGATGTCTATTAGGTACATCACACTGTACCTCATAGGAAGCAGAAACTGCATAGTGATCACTAACTAAGTGATTTACCAACGAACATTCCATCCTATCATGCACAAGGTTTCTACCCATTACATAATCAAGTCTGCCTCCCAATAAATGAGTTTGGGTATCCGTAGTATACACGGTTAATCTATTGTCATAAACATATTTGATAAATTTGCATCCATTATCGTTGTTAGTAATGTCTCCCAGCGTAATATGTCTAGCATTAAATTCTCCCGTGTATATTGTCCATGATTGTCTAGATCTGGGAGCAATGTTACATTGAGTTTCTGGCTTCTAGCATATACGTTGAGGAATGAGAAGTGGCCTGCTGCAGTCTGTACATGAAAGTGATGGTACTGTGTGAGTACATTGTGTGACGTGCTCACAAGAATGTGCGGTAAATCACTTCTGATGTATGTTAATAGGCCTGTGGCGTTACTGTTATTATAGGGTGCATACCCTCTGATCTTTGGTGGGGTTTTGTTTATCATGTTGGACGTGTAGGGCTCCTGTAAAGCAATTATATCTATGTTGTTGCTGGTAACACATGCTATTAGGTCATTCAGTCTTTTGTTGATGCTACGAATGTTCCAACTGAGAAAACCTAATGGTTCTTGTGTCAACAGCAGCCATCGTCTTGGTGTTGTTCCTCCCTGGGACTGGTGGAGAGTGTGTGTGTGGCTCTTACGTGCAACAGATGGCACTATTTCCTAAAAAAATATATATATATTTTTAACTGTCACAAGTGTGACATTTATACTTATACATATGAAATGAATGGTATGGTATACAACACTGCTCAATTCCAATGCAATGACATCGGAATTCCAACATCATTGCAATCAGAAACATTGAAGTGGAATTCGTAAAATATTTAGTATTGGGTGTATGTTGCTATTACGTGCAACAGATGTCACTTTTTTTTAAAGCATGTTTTTATCTGTCACAGGTGTGGCATCTATATAGTAGGTATATAAAAACATAAGAATATTCGAATGAAACATAGTGTCAGAATTTCAAAGCAATCGATGAAGAATTTTGGGATATTACAGCGTGTGTTGCTCTTACAACCAACAGATGGTGCTGTTTATAAAAAAAATCATGTTTTTTTCGTGTCACAGGTAAGGCATGTATATAGTAGGTATATAAAACACTCGCCTTTTCGAATGCAATGTCGTGTCAAAATTTCAAAGCAATCGGTAGAGAGGTTTTGAAGATTTCTCTCACATGAAAAACACGTGAAAAAACACCTTAAAAAAATTCCTCTCAGACGTGATATCAATATAGTATGTATATAAAAACATGCTCGAATGGGAATAGAACATTATGTGAAAATTTCAAAGCAATCGGTGAAGAACTTTCGTAGATTAGTGATTATGAACAAACGAACATTTCCATTTATATTTAAATACACTAGCAGTACGTGGCCACGCATTGTTGTGGTTCAGCAACGCATGTGCGTTGCTGCAACCCGTTCTCGCACTTGCTTATAGTCAATATTGGCTTATTTAAGAAGTGCATATGTGACATACTAATTGATTGTGAATACTTTAGTTTACCTTGAAAAGCTTCATAGAAAACACCGACCTCACCTAACCTTCTTAGTATGTTAAGATAAGCATCTTATTGCTTCTTATTTACAATTATTACTTAACCTATCAATAGTATAGGTTAGTAATAATTGTAATTAATTATGACATTATTATTAATAATTATTATTATTATTAATAAAAATAATAATAATAATAATAATAATAATAATAATAATAATTAATAATAATTATTATTATTAATTATTAATTGTAATTTACAATTATTACTTAACCTATCAATAGTATAGGTTAGTAATAATTGTAATTAAGAAGCAATAAGATGCTTATCTTAACATACTAAGAAGGTTAGGTGAGGTCGGTGTTTTCTATGAAGCTTTTCAAGGAAAACAAAAATATTCACAATCAATTAGTATGTCACATATGCATTGATTAAATAAGCCAATATTGACTATAATCAAGTGCGAATACGGGTTGGTTGCCGAACAAAAGCAGCCTTCCCTGTCCCCCAGTCCTCCCAACCATTCCCTACTCCACCATCCCATCGTTCTCCCCACCATTCCCAACTCCACCATCCCTTCTTCCTTCCCACCATGCCCCACTCCTCTATCCCTCCTCTTGTCCTTCCCCACCATTACCCCGTCCTTTGTCCCCTCATCCTCCCCACCATCTTTCACTTCCGTCCCTTCGTCATCCCCAACATTCCCAATTCCCTCATCCGATACCTTCTTAAATGGTCTGATGTTCCGATCAGAAAATTGGGAACATCAAGAGATCTGATGTTCACATCACTGAAAAAAGCAGTTAAAAAATTAAATGAAAATATGAAAAAAATAAACTATACTCACGAAATGAACGGTATCGTAAACAACACAGCTCAATTCCAACGCAATTCACACAAAATACTTCAATCAAAATGAAAAAATCAAAATCTATGAAAATTCAATTTATCAATACAATCAGAATCATTGAAATAGAACTGTAACATATTTAGTATGGCATATGTGTTGCTCGTACATGCAAAAGATGGCGGTGTTTTTCAAGAAAAGCGTAAGTTTTACCTGTTACAGGTGTGACATTTATACTTATACTTACGAAAAGAAAGGTACGGTAAACAACACATCTCAATTCCAACACAATGTCACACAAAATAATTCAATAAAAAATACAATGAATCAAAATCAATGAAAATAAATTTTATCAATGCAATCGGAAACATTGAAATGGAATTCGTGACCTATTTAGTATAGCGTGCATGTTGCTATTATGTGCAACAGATGGCGCTGTTTTTCAAAAACACATGTTTTTACCTGACACAGAGGTGGCATCTGTATAGTAGGTATATAAAAAGACTCGCCTATTCGAAGGCAATGTTGTGTCAAAATTTCAAAGCAATCGATAAAGAGGTTTCGAAGATTTTCCTCACAAGAAAAACACATGAAAAACACAGTTTTGAGAAAAAGCATGTTTTTTTACGGTCACAGACGTGATATCTATATAGTATGTATATAAAAACTTGGCCGGATGCGAGTGAAACATTGCGTGAACATTTAAAAGCAATCGGTGAAGAACTTTCAGAGATTAGCTATTTTGAACAAACGAACATTTCCATTTTTATTTATATAGACATGTTGTACCTATTAGCCAGAACGCAGTAATTGGCCTACTGTGCAAGGAGCGATATGCAAAATAAGCCAAATTTTCCTGAATATAAATGTTTTTAAATTTCTTTCTTACGAAATGATAAAGCTATCCCTTTCATTATGTATTATTTAATATTGATTAATTTGAGATAAAACTAACGAAGATATATGACCGAACCTAACCTACCCAACCGAACCTAACCTACCCAACCTAACCTAACCTTACCTATCTTACCCTAACCTAAACTAATATAACTAAGTCAATAATTTATGGTCATAATAAAATATAATAATAATAATTCAAATAAACCAATTGGAAGCAATTGTTTTAAAATAAAGAAAATCACTCGGCCTATTAGGCAAATCTGGCCTTGCATAGTAGGCCGAGAAGAACCAGTTGCATTGCTCCTGGCAGTATGGGTTCGAGTCACTTCTGGGGTGTGAGTTTTCAGTTGCATATAGTCCTGGGGACCATTCAGGCTTGTTCACATTTGTGTTCCTCGCGTGTGCCCCAAAGAATGAGGTGATTTGATAAAATGCTATGCCCATGATTACCTTCAGAGTGCCGGCAGGCTGATGCTAAATAGTTTCGGCTACCATCAGTTTTTGTCCGGTCGTGATGGTCAAGTGGATTAAGGCGTCCTGTACATACCAGTTGCGTTGCTCCTGGCAGTATAGGTTCGAGTCACTTCTGGGGTGTGAGTTTTCAGTTATATATATATATTATATATATATATATATATATATATATATATATATATATATATATATATATAATATATATATATATATATATATATTGTGGGGAAAACCTGACTCCAATAACTAATGAATTGTTTAAGGCTCTGAGACCCAGTAACTAATAATTAAATAAATGTAAATATATATATACTTCGATAGCTATGAAGGACCACCACTTTTTGAGAAAAAGTGGAAAACAAAGAGACAATGGAAAAAACTGATCTTAGGAACTAGTGTCCTATGGATCTTGGTAAAACTGTAATGATTATATGAATGGAGTCAAATTAACTACACAAAATTGGGGGGTTACATGCTAAAAGATTAATACATCCCTAGCATTATTCTGGTGCTGGTTCTTCACCAGAGTAAATTAAATGTGTGAGTAAAATATAGAATATAATATTGATGGAGGTAAATGCACCTCATATACTACTGAAATGTTGAGCACATCAGTAAATCAAAGGGTTAGTATCATTGATCTCTTTAGGAGATCACTACTGTAACTATGGAGTTATTGCTACTGATGAAAATGGACAGCTTAGCTGTGAATCTAGAAGTAATCAGTTGCTACGCTCCACCGACGACGTGTTGCATAGGGTAAATTGTTGCACAGAACGGTGGGGAAGCCTAGCACCTCGGTTGAAGTCGCCTTGGTACTGAAAGGCAATTACATTGTAGAAATCTTCTACACAATAGGTAATTACATTTACATCCTAAATCATGAGGATGACGGTAGTAAATTATCAGCTAATGTCTGAACAATTTGTATCATAGAAATAAACTGATAATCATATAATTAGATGGCAAATTTAATTAAGACACGTACTATATTTTGTTGGTTTGCATTCGGCCTAACGACTGCTACCTAAATGTTAAAGTGGCCACATAATAACAAAAAGGGTAAACTTAGCAGCCGAGCCTCGTGTCGTTGATGTGAAGACTTGAGCAATTCTTCGTCCTCCTGCTGCTGCTTGAAAGACGTTGACTCTAGAGTTGCTCGTATACTAGTCTATGACACGGCTATGTTGTGCCAGATAACGCGGCACCGCTCAACTGATCGTGGGAGCGAAATAAATAGGTCGAAACAGCTCTGCTACACGCTGTTAATGGCGTCCGTGCTCTCGTTCACGTGTCAAGTGACGCTCTCCCTTCTTCCTCCTGCTCCTTATTGCGCATGCGCGGCTTTCGAGCGTAAATGAATATGTATTTATGCAATTGACTAAGGAAGGAAGAGGTAATAGCAAGTATTAATATCACATTAAATTCTCTACATAAAATAGAAGTTCTAGTAACATAAATTGGCTTACTAAAAGTTGTGCAGCCAATCGAGGAAATTAAAGTAAATCATTTGCATCAAGTAATTTCCTCTAGAATGTTTAAATGTTAGTTAAATAAGGGAGCTCCAGTAAGTAATAGTATACTACGAAATCAAGTTAACTATTTTTAGTAAAGGAAATGATAAACTGGACTCTTGTTATAAATCCAACTAAATGTGGAGAAAATTCATGTTGCTGCCTGTTGTTCCTCACGTACTAGGAAGATTTGGCAATGAATAAATCATGATAATGATTAAATCTATAAGTTAGTAATTTTAGTAACTACTTTGGTTGTATAAATACAATGATGTATAAACTGTTGGTTATTTCCAACATAACTCCGGGAGAGAAAACTCGGGTCGTAGTTCAGGTATTTGTACTAACGTACACCTGTTTCTCTATCCTGAAGTTATATTCATGGGTTAGTAGGTTAGTACGTACCTAACGAATGTCCCGAATCTGTGGTAGATGACTCTAAGTCAACATGGGGACGTAAATAAACATTGAAAATTATTGAATAATTCCTTTGTAAGATACAGAAGGAAACTAACAAAATAATTATGAATAGTTGTTCATTTAAGATTAAGGAGACCTCATCAATACAGTGAGGCTACTGTCCAAGGTCACTATGACTCGTAACTAATTACTGGACATCAACTCATCACTGCATCAGTATGGTCACCTCAAGTTTAAATGATAAGTTATCTACTCTTGAATTGAATCAAAATATTGTTTAAGTTTCTGTTTGCAGTTCTGAGCAGCGACTCTTGATGGTCTTGTGCTCGGTTGAGTAGAATCATTGTTCTCTGAAACTTGGGTTACAGGTATATCTGTAGAACACTCGTGTTCTGCTAACTCTAAAGGTACTAATTTCTCTAGTGTTTTCAAGGTAGTAGTGCCTCGACACTGAACTTTAACAATTCGTAATACACCATGGCGGTCAGGATGGATATCAACAATTTTACCTATAGGCCAATCTGACCTGGGTCCATCACTGTCTACTAGGACAAGATCACCTGGTTTAAGTTGAACTTTATTGTATGGGCTTGCAGCTCCATAATGATATTCTCTTAAAGCAGTTAAATATTCACGTGTCCAGACCTCATTCCACTTCTCTATTACTCTTGAAAGGTGTCTATAACTCTCCACTAAGTCACTTGCTTTGACACACGAAGGGTCAGCTGGATCCTCGTCTCCTAGAGATATTAGAGGGCTCAGAAGACCACCATGAATCAAATGAGAGGGGCTTAGGGGTTCTCTTTGGGAGAAATCTTCTGTTAAGTAGGTTAGAGGTCTGTTGTTGACTCGTGCTTCAATTTCCACGACAAGGGTCTGTAACTCGGTGAGATTAATTTTCTGCCTGTGTAAGTTTTTCTTAGGCATTTCTTAACAGTTCCCACCATTCTTTCGTAAAAACCGCCATGCCATGGTGCTCTTGGAGGAATAAATTTCCAATAGCATTGTCTCTGTTTGAGCACAGAGTGTACTTCTGGATGGTTCCATATTTCTTGTAAGCAAGCTTCTCCTGCCACGAAGTTAGATCCATTATCCGAGATCATTAATTTTGGGCAAGATCTTCGTGCAGCAAATCTGCGAAAGGCTTGCAGAAAGGCTTCTGCACTCATGTCAGAAGTGACTTCTAAATGTACTCCGCGTGTGGTAGCACACGTGAAAAGGCAAATGTAGGCTTTCACTGGAATCTTGTCCGGTGTGCCTGTTAAAATTAGTGCTCCTGTATAGTCGACACCTGTGGTTTCAAAGGGACGAAGGTACGACTCGCTCCTTAGGTAGGGGCGGTGGACCTGGATAAGGACACACTCGAGCATCATATCTCTTGCAGATTATACAAGACTTGATTAAAGATTTAACAGTTTGGCGACCTTGGGGAAGCCAAAAACGTTGTCTGATTTCAGTAAGAGTATCTAATACTCCACCATGCAATGTATTATGCTCATGGTAATGTAAAACTATGAGTTTAGTAATGATGTGGTGACGTGGAAGAAGTATAGGATTCTTCGTATCTAAATTTATTTCTGCATGAAGCAGACGTCCGCCGCATCTCAAAATGTTATAATTGTCTGAGTCAAGCCAGATACCCAGAGACTTACTCAACCTTTCTGGGAGATGTTCATATTCCTTCCCATAAGTCTCTTGTTGAGCTTGTTTGACCCATATTGATGGAACTAGAAATCGATACTTGATCCCCATCTTGTTGATGAAATCAATACCATTTCTGTACTCTTA
>WNGS01003388.1:3430405-3450374 GCA_020271785.1 Procambarus virginalis
GTAACTGTATAACCTTGCATAATAAAGTGTACACCATAAGAAAGGGGGGGTGGTAGGAGAACCGAACACTCTTACGTATTCAGAGTTAAATGGCATTTTTTTCCCTGAATGCTCTGTGTTCCCTTCTCAGAGACTGTGGGTCCCTATAATTGCACAGTGGTGATACCCCCCCCCATATATATATATATATATATATATATATATATATATATATATATATATATATATATATATATATATATATATATATATATATATATATATATATATATTATATATAAGTATAATTTATACATATATATATATATATATATATATATATATATATATATATATATATATATATATATATTATATATATATATATATATATATATATATATATCTTTATGTATGGATTTGTCATCATATTTTCCGCCACGTTATTGCCACACATCGTCTTCAAACACATTTTTATATCACCGCAAGTGTGAGACCAATTTTGAACACTATATAAGGAAAACTAATATTGTGCTCCAGAAATGTATGACTAATATTGCACACCACATCTGACTGGCCAATAATGTATACCACATTTGTAGGACCAATATTATAGTACGAAGAACCTGTGTGACACACTTCCTTAAATACAACAAAAAAATAATAGAATGTACATAAATGTGCCACCAGACTCGGACTTGTGTACAAAAAGGTGAACAGCGAAGAGATTCTGTGAAATTTTGGCATCGTAACACAGCAAGGCAGTAGACACTGGGCACATGATTACCATATAAAAGGTACTTTGAGAAACTAACAGGATGGGTAAGGAAGTAAGGTATATCAAAGGTACACGTGAAGACTAAGTGCTGATATGAGGACAAGTAGCTGAGATATGAGGATAAGGGGCAAGGAAAGGTGTGCAACAACAAGGACAATCGGAGGATCGCACTCCGACCTTGCAAGGTGCGAAGCCGTCGCTCTCCTGAGCAGTCTAGATGGATAGAATAGGTAGATAATAAGATTCTGTTTAAATTAAGTAATACTAGGAAGCGGAAGATACACGTGGCAAGGAATCTTTAGACGCGCCACATACACATGACAAAAGAAAACAGGAAAAGAGCCAAGGCGTTAATGAAGCATAACACTTGAGAGGCACTAATGAAGCGGTAGCCCAAGAGCTTGATCTTACTCCAAACATGCATGCACATGTGACAAAGATAGATAAGTACATACAAAATAAAAATAAATGACACTCGTTGGTGAGAGTGGGCAGGCCAGCATTACCTGCTCAGCCTGTAGGGCCCTCCGAGGGGGCAGAAGCCGCACACCAGGATGTCGTGCTGGGCGCAGAGGGCTCTGAGGGCCCCCTGCTGCATGTAGACGTGAACCTCCACCTGCAGCACGGACGGCCTCACCTGACACCCTGCACCATGTAGGGGAGACCAACACGTCAGCCTTATTCTCTATAGGTGAACAAACACACACACACACACACAGTCAGTTAATATACCCTGTGTGTATAGAATCGTTCCTCTCATTGTTTGCTGATGATGCAAAAATTATGAGGAGGATTAAAACAAAGGAAGATAGTAGGAGGTTACAAGATGACCGAGACAGACTGAATGAATGGTCCAACAAATGGCTACTAAAGTTCAACCCAAGTAAATGCAAGGTAATGAAACTAGGCAGTGCAAACAGGAGGCCAGACATAGGATACCGAATGGGAGATGAAGTACCTCATGAAACGGACAGAGAGAAAGATCTAAGAGTTGATATTACACCAAACCTGTCTCCTAAAGCCCATATAAAAAGAATTACATCTGCGCCATACGCGACGCTGGCTAACGTCAGAACAGTCTTCAGGAACCTGTATAAGGAATCATCCAGAACCTTGTATACCGCATATGTAAGACCAATCCTGGAGTATGCGGGCCCAGATGGAGCCCATACCTTGTCAAGCACAGGACGAAGCTGGAAAATGTTCAGAGGTATGTCACTAGGCTAGTCCCAGAACTAAGAGGCATGAGTTACAAGAAAAGACTGCGTGAGATGCACCTCACAACACTGGAAAACAGAGGAGTAAGGGGAGACATGATCACTATTTCCAAAATTCTCGGAGGAATTTACAGGGTAGATAAGGTTAAACTTTTTAACATGGGTGCAATGCGAACAAGGGGACACAGGTGGAGACTGAGTGCCCAAATGAGTCACAGGGACGTCAGAAAGAACTTTTTTCAGTATCAGAGTAGTTAACAGGTGGAATGCATTAGGCAGTGATGTGGTGGGGCTGACTTCATACACAGTTTCAAATGTAGATATGATAGATCCCATTAGACTCAGGAAGCTGTACATCAGTTGATTGACGGTTGAGAGGCGGTACCAAAGAGCCAGAGCACAACTAGGTGAGTAAACACACACACACACACACACACACACACACACACACACACACACACACACACACACACACACACACACACACACACACACACACACACACAAACACACACACACACACACACACACACACACACACACACACACACACACACACACACACACACACACACACATACACACAGGTTACACACAAAGTTTCTTTCACTCTGAATGCCCCTGTTACCTAGCAGTAAATAGGTACCTGGGAGTTAGTCAGCTGTCACGGGCTGCTTCCTGGGGTGTGTGTGTGTGTGTGTGTGTGTAAAAAAAAAAAAAAAAGTAGTTAGTGTAGTTAGTAAACAGTTGATTGACAGTTGAGAGGCGGGCCGAAAGAGCAAAGCTCAACCCCCGTAAAAATACAACTAAGTGAATACAACTAAGTGAATACACACACACACACACGCACACACACACATTCACACACACACAAATTTGTAAGTGACATGTGTGAGTGAGTGAGCAAATGTACTGAAGTTCAAGAAAGTATTCCTGCAGCAGGATATGACTGTGGACGGGAGAATGGGGCAGCAGCTGTGAGGAGGGAGCGCAGGGAGAGAGAATGGAATCAGGGAACCACAACCCCGAACCCTACAATCACAAGAGGGGGATTGGGGAACCCCTCCATAAGCAGTTCAACCGCCACAGTGAGAGAAGCTCCATACCGACCTTCCTCCCAAAAGACGTCCTACCTGCCCCAACCTCTACCAGCCCCCCACAAGGTGCCCACCTAGGGCACACTTCCCCCACTCCACCCCCCTCACCCCAGGACCTCTCTTCTCGCCCCCCCCCTTCCCAGGACCTCCCTTCTCCCCCTCAAGCCCTCCCTTCTCCCCCATGCCCTCCCTTCTCCCCCACCCCAAGCCCTCCATTGTCCCCCACTTCTCTAAGATTTCCATTCTCCCCATCCCCCCTAAGTCCTCCCTTCTCCCCTCCCCTAAGCCCTCCCTTCTTCCTCACCCCCCTCAGCCCTCCCTTACCCCCCCCCAATCCCTCCCTCCTCTTCTACCCCCCAAAGCCCCCCTTCTCCTTCATCCCCTCAAGCCCTCCCTCCTCTCATACCCCCAAGTCTCCCCCTTCTCCCACACTCCCCCAAGCCACCCCTTCTCACTCTCCCCACTATGCCTCCCCTTCTCACCCACCCTTCAAGCCTCCCCTCTCACCCTTCTCCTTATTTTCTCCCCCACCCCCAAACCCCCTCCCTCCTCCACCACCCTCCACATACCAGATTCTCCTAGCCTCCCCCACACATACAAGATCCCCCAGGTCCGCCCACTCCTAGGTCCGTCCCAGTGCCTTCCTGTTTCCCTGCTTCAGGGAATCAACAGAAACTGAAGAACGACAGAAGAGAGTTAGTTTCAGGGTGATGTACTCAAACATTTATGGGATCACAAGCAAGGCAAGTGAACTAAGGGAAAGATTACAAGAAGTAAACCCAGGTGAAATCGGACTCACGGAAATAAAACTCTCAGGAATCATAACGAACGCGGTGTTTCCCCAGGACAATACAATTATAAGGAAAGAGAGGGAAGGAAAGGGAGGAGGCGGAGTGGCCCTACTAATGAGAAAGGAATGGAGTTTCAAGGATATGGGTATACCGGGCTGCAAGGGATTCAGAGACTACATAACAGGCACCATGACAATTGGAGGACCAAGAACAGTAGTAGCAGTGATATATATAACCTTCCACCAAATGACAGGAGATCCAGGCAAGAGTATGACAACAAAACCATGGCAGTTAACACTATAATTGAGATAGTTATAATATTGTATAATATTATTACACTCTGCTGTAAATTATTACAGCAGAGTGTAATAATTTACACTCTGCTGCCTGTAGAAATAAATCCCATCTGCTCATCATAGGGGACTTCAAATGCAGAAAGATAGACTGGGAGGACATGGAACCGCATGGAGGTGAGGATACATGGAGAGCTAAACTATTGAAAGTGGCGACAAGAAACGTCTTAGGCCAGCATCTCAGGGAACCCACTAGAATGAGAGGGAAAGAGGAACCTGCAAGACTTGACCTAGTTCTTCACTCTGAACAACTCTGACATAAAGGAAATCGGTTTCGAGGCCCCAGTAGGAATGAGCAACCACAGTGTATTGACGTTTGAGTATCTGGTTGATGAAGGTTTAGTGAACTCAAGGAGGGGAACTGAACACAAAAGGCTGGCACTCCGAAAGGGAAACTATGAGAAGATAAAAAAAATCCTAACAGATATAACATGGGAAACAGAACTCAGGGGAAAGACGGCCTAAGTCATGATCGACTACATCATGCAAAAGTGTAAGGAGGCAGCAGACAAGTTTGTCCCGATCCAAAAGTAGAATAACGAAATGCAGATGAGAAACCCATGGTTTAATCAGAGATGTAAGCTAGCTAAGCAGCAAAGTAAAAAGGCATGGAGAAACTATAGCAGTAACAGGACACTTGAGAGCAGAGAAAGATAAAAGAGAGCCAAGAATGTATGACAGGTTGAGATGAGAGGTAGAAAGACAATACGAAAATGACATCGCAAGCAAGGCAAAAACTCAACCTAAATTGCTGCTAGGCCACATCAGGAGAAAAACAACAGTAATGGAAATGGTAAAGAAATTGAGGACAGGGGCAGACAGATTCACTACAAACGTCAAGAAAGTGTGTGAGGAACTGAATAACAAATTCCGGGAGGTCTTTACATTAGAGCATGGGAAAGTACCAGGGATAAGAGAGGGAATAGTTACCAGGAACCAATAGAAGAGTTTGAGATTACCATTGGGGATGTAAGGAAGCATTTGCTAGAGTTGGATGTGACAAAGGCTATATTTTTGGCAGGGAAACTGCCATGTATTTGGAAGACGGCTAATGTAGTCCCGAGATACAAGAAGGGGGATAGACAGGAGGCACTGAACTACAGGTCAGTGTCCCTAACTTGCATACCATGCAAGCTAATGGAGAAGATTGTACGAAAAAAGCTAGTGGAACATTTGGAGTTAAAGAACTTTGTAACACATCAACATGTGTTCAGGGATGGCAAATCCTGCCTCATAGGATTAATTGAATTTAACGACCAGGTAACAAAAATCAGGCAAGAATGAGAAGGGTGGGCAGACTGCATATTTTTGGATTGCTAGAAAGTCTATGACACTGTACTACACAAGAGACTAATGAAAAAGCTGGAGATGCAGGCAGGAGTGAAAGGGAAGGTACTTTATTGGATAAGGGAGAACCTAAGTAACAGAAGACAGCGAGTCACTGTTAGGGGCGAGGTCTCAGATTGGCGAGACGTCACTAGTGGATTCCCGCAGGGGTCAGTCCTTGAACCCATATTGCTTCTGATATGTGTGCAAATGATTTCCCTGAGGGTATAGAATCGGTCCTCTCATTGTTTGCCGATGATGGAAAGGCTGCGCATTCACTGCATTTCACGCATGAAAGGCTGCGTGAAATGCACCTCACAACACTGGAAGACAGAAGATTTAAAGGAAGACATGATCACTACCTACAAAATTCTCAGAGGAATTGACAGGGTAGATAAAGATAAACTGTTTAACACGGGTGGTAAGCGAACAAGGAGACACAGATGGAAACTGCGTACCCAAATGAGCCAGAGTGACGTTAGATAGAACTTTTTCCTCTCGTTGCCTCGTTTAGTTTCCATGGCGATTTTTTGCCTGGTCCCACGGCTTTTGTCACATCCAATTCCTCCAATTGCTTCCATCCTTCTGGTGTCACTGTTATTTTTGTAATGCTTTCTTGTGGAATTTTGCGTTCAGTTTAGGCTCTAAGCACTAGTGATTAATCAGGTTCCAGCTTGGACACTTCCTGGAAACTTTTGTAAAGTTCCTCACATAAATCTTTGTCATTTTCCGAGTGTCCTTCCTTACTTTTATTAAGTCAGACAACCTGTTCATTCACAGTCATCTTCCTATTGATATGACTATAGAACAGTTTTGGCTAGAACTTAGCCTTGTATGCAATGTTATTCTCGTACTGCTTCTCTGCCACCCTCCTAGTTTGTGTGTATTAATTTCGGCCTCATTGTACACATTGTTATTTCCTTCTGTTTGTGTTCTCTAAACCTCTTTTATATTCTTTTGCATCTTCTCTTTGCTTCTATACCCTTCCTGTTGAACCATAGTCTAATGCTCTTCTTTCTTCCCTTAATCCTTAGTGGCAGTATAAGTCTTTCTTCATCTTCTTTTTCCCATTCTATCCTGCCCAGGAATTCTCTGACCTCCGGGAATACTTCTCTCCTGTGTGCTGCCTTACATTCTCTCCTCTGTTATATCTTTCTATAGTCTTCATTGTCACTATCAATTCAAAGAGTAAAACACAGTGGTCACTGGCTCCTAACGGCATTTCGTAATCAATGTTTTCAATGTCCATCTCATTCTGTGTGAAGACCACACATTTTCCTTGTTTTCTCCCTGACATGTTGCATCGGAAAGGTCTCTCTTTACAATTTCTACAAGCTTTGCGATCCATAGTTCATACTCCTCCACTTGGGTTCATTGTTTCCCAGATGATTTGACCATGGTTGAAGTCTTCCATTACCAGGAGCTTTGCTCTATGGTCTTTGTCTGCCGCCTCTCGGAGAATATTCAAACATATTGCCTGGTAAAGGCAAATTAGGCATTTGTGGTGAAGTATCCGGGGTGAACGTCCGGGTCCCGCACCTACGGGTTCCAGACAGAGCCCTCGTTCACCGGTGGCCGGCATCCCTCATGACCCAGCAGAAAGAAGAGTGATAATTATTAATTAATTATATTATTATAATAATAATAATAATAATAATAATGGTTGTATTTAATAATTATCACTCTTCCTTCTGCCTGGTCTTGAAGGAAGACTTCCTCGGGT
Organism: Procambarus virginalis; assembly: GCA_020271785.1. Lineage (NCBI taxonomy): Eukaryota > Metazoa > Arthropoda > Malacostraca > Decapoda > Cambaridae > Procambarus > Procambarus virginalis. Next base: position 3,437,670 of record WNGS01003388.1, read on the forward strand.
GAAAGTGCATTCTGAATATGTGGCATTCAGAACCATGTATACCACATATGTAAGACCAATCCTGAAGTATGAGGTCCCATCCTGGAGTCCTTACAGTGTCACACATAAGACTAAGCTGGAGAAAGTTCATAGGTATACCACTCGACTAGTCCCAGAATATGTGGCACGGGTTATGAGGAAGGAAGCCAGCAGACGCCGCTGGAAGGCAGAAGAGCTCGGGAAGACATGATCACCACATACAAAATTATCAGTAGAAATGATAGGGTAAATAAAAACGTATTATTTAACACGGGTTGTACTCACACAAGGGGACACAAGTGGAAGCTGAGTACCCAAATGAGCCACAGAGACATTAGAAAGAACTTTTTCAGTGTCAGAGTAATTAGCAAACGGAATGCATTAAGAAGTGATGTGGTGGAGGCAGACTCCATACTCAATTTAAAAGGTAGATATGTTAGAGCTCAAGAAGCTCAGTAATCTGTACACCAGTAGGTTGATAGTAGTGAGGCGGGACCAAATAGCCGCAACTCACCCAAGCAAGTACAACGGGTGAGTACACGTTGAGAGTTGATAGGAACACACACATGTCACGGTGCAGATGTAGATTAATATAAACTTTCTCGGGACACTGAAAGGTTATGGGACTAAAACCTAGTGCTTGATCAAATAACATGCACTGCAACACATTGAAAAGTACATCATAGACATTGCAATATTTATTTGGATTGGTTAAAAAGAAAAGATCAGTTGGAAACTCGAGTGCTACAAATTGCCAAGGTATAAGCAATAATTTCCCTCGCTGTTCAAAATGGAAAATTCGTGTCCACCAGGTGCTCCATATTATATAAACATAATCAAGTAAAAGGAATGTATACATAAATACTAAGAGAACGTAATTCAATATAATGGAAAAGGGAGCCCATGAGAGTCACAACACACCATGAAAATACCATCATCGCCCAGCCAAGCCTTCCACCATAAACCCATAAATTCAATATAGACTCGTGTAGGTGTGGAGCGGGTACAAATTATTTAAGCACGCATCTCAAAGTCTTTGAAGGTGTCCATGGAAAATTACATTATATAAAAATGACTACTAAGGATATATGAAAAAAATATGAATATAATTCATAACTCTATAACTTAACATATGTGTTTTAGCCCCGTTGGTACAAAGTCTGCTAATAAGTGTGACTTTTCCACGTCCCCCAGACTCCAATTACTTCCCTGTAAAACCGCCCCTTACTTCCCCGAAAACCGCCCCTACCCCTAATGCCTCACACAAACACACCCCAAGCCCTCGACCACCAACCTCTGCCCTTGTCTATACTTATATATTTCCCCTTCTCTCTCTGTCTCTATCTCTGTGTGTCTCTCTCACTCTCACTCTCTGTCTCATTGAGGCAGATATAAAGCCTCAATGAGAACTCTACTCCTGCTCAGTACCAGACACACAACTGTCTGTGAGGGGATGGTTCACCAGCTCACTTACAATAGTGCTCTTATGCCTGTGGGAGGCCAGTACACTTGTTAAGTACACTTGTTAAGTGTGCGGACTTAACTTTGGTAACCAGCAACCGAAACATCTAGTGTTTGGGCTTACGTGAGAGCCCCAGTCATCAGCAGTCCAGAAATGTTACCGTGGCCGTGGTAGCATGTCTGTGGACAGAGATAGAGCCGATAGCATCTCTCATTGTATAGCTAGGGCGAGGCTCTAGTTTGCGCGGGAAAACAGTTAGGCCTGGCGTGGGTAGCTGCGGGCCACCCGCGCGCGAGCCACTTGAGGCGTCGCCATGGAAACAGACGCCATCTTAGTAAACATCTTGAGCCGCCATGTTGGTCGGCCATCTTGGAGTTGCCCTAGGGGCTATGCTACACCGTCGCTGATTGGAGGAGAGGGTAGGCCCCAGTATGCCTTCCTCTCATTGGTTATTCCGAGGAATACGCGGGAATCGACGGTGTGAGCGTCATTCTGGAGGAGCCATCACCCTGTCAAGACGCTCCTATGCACATTGTGGCCGCTTGTGTATAGGGGGTCGGGGTGGCTTAATTAACTACTCAGCTGCTGCACCTCCTGCTTCATCTACGACAGCGGTCGTCACAGAATCCGGCCGAAGTCGTCGCTTGGAGGGGAAAAGACAGTGTACAGTGGGTATAGAAGATCTTGTGATCGGTCTGGGATCGTGGGGTAACGTGCATACGAGCAGTAACAGACTCGTAGATCCCATACCAGTGATGATTAGACTTGCTAGTGCTCTGTAGCAGTCGATGGGAACGGGGAAATAAGTGTTAGTGCTTTAAGGCAGATTTCCCATGTTTGTTTAAGACGATATCATTGTGCGCGTCACCTGTGTACGAACGCTTCACTTACCGGTGGGTCGAGGGTACGAAACAAGCCGTGTTGTGGGAGGGTTCGGTGCGCGCCATTGTACGAACGATACCGCGGAGGTACCAACCAGCCAGCCTACCACCACTGAGCCAGCCACCCATAGCGGGGTGCCTGATGTATGGGAATGGTGTGTGTAAGCCGGCAGTATGAATGTAAGTACCTATGTGTGTATTTCTGGTGATTAGTAGTCTCTAAAGCTTGAATTCGAGGTCAAGTGTTCCGTCGCATTGTCACGCAGCACCTGTAGGTGAAGTGAAGTGTGGACGAGGAGATAATCACCCTTGTTGTCATCTCGTCAGTCCTGAGGGACTTACGTCTTGTGAGCACAGACGTACAGAGTGTGTGTGTGTGTGGGTACACACGGGAACAGAGTATATACATAGATTAGCCAAGGACTGAGAGGATGTCCATGTAATAATTATATTATTCCATTGTGGTAATTATTCATTCTTGATCGTCCGTGGGACGGAGTGATATCATTTCATGTGTAGTCTTGCAGGTGTGGAATTTCAACACTGAGCGCTCAGGTATGTGGTAACGTCAGTGATTCCTGGCAATGATTATTGTGGAGTGGCCCACAGTGTGGTTTTAATTAATTTGTATTGTTCCCAGGGGCCGTGAGAAGTGTGATTATATATACATATTGTGGTTGCAGTATTAACGTAATTTTGGTAGAATTTGGTGAGTGACGAGGCTGTCGGGAGTGACAGCCCTCGCTCTGTCGAGTAACGTAAAACTCGGGAGTGTTTATTCGGCATGCGTGATCGATAAATCACTCACCCATGTGATTTAGGAGTGCGAGATCTCCTTAGTGTTCCCAATAACGTTTGATAGCTGTAGGCTACATGTATCAGCAGTAATTGTATATATATATATATATATATCGTAGTGTCACGGTGCCCAGTGTTATTGTGTTATTTACTGTGTGGTTATTGCAAATTTGGGACCTATGTTCTAGGGGTTATTGAGAGCACTGGGGTCATTTGCAACAGTAAGTAAGTGTTTGAGCAGTATTCTAATACTTGGAAATTAGAGTACTTGCAGTGTGTGTTGTTGCAAAGGGGTTGTCATTGTTAGTGATTGTTGCTAGAGTTGAGCAATCACCGTGGGTGACTGCAGTTCAGTAAAGTCATTGTGGGGCAGTGTTCTAGAGGGTTCATGTCCTGTATGTTATTTTACTAGGTTCTGCAGTATTGTCATTGCAACCGGATTGTAACGTAAATCACTGTGATTTGTTAGTGTGATTTGACATTGTCGTGGGTGAACTCGGCTGTAGACGAGTACTTGGATATACATATATTCTCCTGTTTATCTGGTAGGACATCGAAGTCCAGTATTCAGTGAGGTGATTGCGAGGCAATTAATATAACGTAACCGAGGGAACGCCCATTGCTTAAGAGAATTTGTTCTTTTACAATATGAGTAACGTAGAATACGCTTGGGTTAATTTACTTTCCTGCAAGCAGCTACGGTAGTCTCAAGGAGCCTAGCCACCAGCCAGATAAGAATTAGAGTATTGTCTGTCGTAATTAACGGTCAGTGGGCCGGGTAATTGACGTGTTTCAGGAAGTCAAAGTAATTAATCTCGATCCTTGTTGATCGACTCACACGAAGGCTACATTGTTCCATTAACGTAACGTCGTTATTTATGTCCGGAAGTACCGGCACTTGATTGACTCGTGGGAAGAGTAACGTCATTTAGAATAACGTAAACGTGGTGCCTAATTACTGTTATTAGCCACCTGAATTGGTCTGAGTATGGAAGGCTCAGACGGAATTCATACCTTAATGTAAATTGCTGAGCCAGTGTGAAAGGTTGCGTATTTAACTGTTTAATTATTGATCTTGAGGATAGTAATTAATTACTCTAAAGGTAATCACGAGTGATTACCGTTCTCTTAGCACTTTGGACATTGTAAATCAGAGTTTACCATCGCTGAGTGATTAGTAACCGATTAACGTAAATTAACGTAACTAGTAAAGAGATTAATCAGCTGTCTTGTAGTACAGGGATTAATGGGATTTTCTCACTGAATGCTCGACGGGTAGAGTGTTGTGTAATTTCCGCGTTACTAGTGACAGTTGTAAGAGAAGGTTATTGAATTAACGTAAATGTTATTGTTATTAACGTAAATCAATTGTATTGATTGTTGATCGTCCGTGGGACGAAGTGTTAACGTAAAGATTAATTGAGGAAGGGTGCTGGAGTTGCCAGTGAACCCATTAGTTATTGATGTCATTGAAAGGCTACTGATTTGATTGCATTGCAACCGCTATTGCAGGTGTAGACTGCACTGAGGCGTAGAACAGTTAGGAGGTTACTGGAGACGTGTTTCAGAACTCACTGTGTCATTTGTTGTAATTGTGATTATAGATCTGTTAGTTCTTGCTTGCTTGTTGATTCCTCTGTGGCACGCTTATGTTCGAGTTAGTTCATTATGCAGTCCGAGGGGCTGGTGTCTAGCTGTCATTGATAGTGTCACAGGAAGGATTTCGAGTAACGTCATTGACATTCTTTTTGTTTGTTGTAGTAGTTAGTACTTTATTGAATAAACTAAGTTGTTATGTTAACACTGTCTTTTCGTTACACCCCCACACATTATTATTGTTATGCAAATGTTCTTCACACTCGACTATTGGAGACTTATTTCTGAGCTTGGATCAAATATACGGCACTACACAACAATAAATTATTGTTGTGAGAGCCCAGGACCTACTCGTTAGATTCGCTTCGGCGATTAGCGAAGGTCGACGACCTAGTGGAGGGGATTTCAATTTCATTGGGGTCTCGGCGTTTGCTCGCGCCTAGTCAATTGTTCGTACAGGGTCCCAAAGTGAGGAATGAGCTGCTTACTACACTGGTGTGTTAGCTAAGCAAGTCCTTCCTCAGGCGACCTAGTTGAATATCACGACAGGAATAATGGTTAAAGAATAAAGAAAAATTCTTAGAAATTTTCCGAGCTCAATTCCTTATACCAATTGCATTTATTCCAATGTACTGACGTAAGTCAGCACAGCACACAAAACTCTCACACTGTCAAGAAGCCTGGAATATTATAATGGATGTGACTCCTAACGTGGAAGTCCCATTTGCAGAAATACTAAGAAAGACTCCAAGAAGCTATGTCCTCAGTGCAGGAAGTTGCCATTAAAACACACGTTACAGGAAGCAGCAAGGTGTACTAGTCAGCTGCTGGGAAGGAAAAATCGTAGAAGAAATTTAGGAAGGTTTCAGTCAAGCAGAGTGGAAAAATAGAGGGAGATCTTCAAGGGGGATACAGAAAGAGTGAGATGGGGGGGGGGGAGAGGGGTATAGAGAGGGGAGGGTAACATAGTATAGAGAAGGTTTTCGGGCTGGTACAAAAAGACAAAGATTGAATGATGCAAATAGTATTCGCGGATGAGGCCACAAAAGAGGAAACCTTAGCATGAAAAATCAAACTTTGCAAAAACGTTTTCCTTCAGAGGGACATGACGAAGGACGAGAGAATCAATGCAGCAGGAACCCAAGAACCTCAGCCTGGGAATGGAACCCTCAACATGTAATTACGATAATTACGTATCCGGAGAGAGGTGTAATATTACCCCCTGCCCCTAGCATCCCTCCCCACCCCCAAGCCATCCTGCCATCCCTCTAATACTTACCCCCCCCAACACTACCTCCCTTCACCCCAAGTCTTCCCTGACTCTCCATCCTATAGCTTAGCACTCCTCAGATAGATCTAGGCAAGACTTAAATTGTTTACTGTTCATCCCCCCTCCCCCAAACTATCCCTGATCATTTCCTCCCTTCCTGTCTGTTTCTCCAACTTTAATAACTTCCTTTTATGGGGTACTGTGTCAAAGGCTTTCTGACAATCCAAGAAAAGGCAGTCTGTCCACCCTTCTCTTTCTCGTTAATTTGTGTTGCCTGGTCATAAAATTGTGTATGTGTGTACTTACCTAGTTGTACTAACCTAGTTGTGCTTGCGGGGGGTGTAGCTCTGGCTCTTTGGTCCCGCCTCTCAACCGTCATTCAACTGATGTACAGATTCCTGAGCCTAATGGGCTCAATCATATCTACATTTGAAACTGTGTACAGAGTCAGCCTCCACCACATCACTTACTAATGTATTCCATTTGTCAACCACTCTGACACTAACAAAGTTCTTTCTAATATATATGTGACTCATTTGGGTACTCAGTCTCCACCTGTGTCCTCTTGTTCGCATACCACCCGTTTTAAACAGTTTATCCTTATCTACCTGTCAATTACTCTGAGAATTTTCTAGGTAGTGATCATGCCTCCCCTTACTCTTCTGTCTTCCAGTGTCGTGAGGTTCATTTCCCGCAGCCTTTCCTCGTAACTTACGTCTCTTAGTTCTGGGACTAGCTTAGTGGTATACCTTTGAACTTTTTCCAGCTTCGTCTTGTGCCTGACAAGGTACGGGCTCCATGCTGGGGCCGCATACTCCAGGATTGGTCTTACATATGCGGTATACAAGGTTCTGGACGATTCCTTACACAGGTTCGTGAAGGTTGTTCTGATGTTAGCCAGCCTCGCATATGCCCCATACGTAATTCTTTTTATGTGGGCTTCAGGAGCAGGTTTGGTGTGAAATCCACTCCTAGATCTTTCTCTCTGTCTGTTTCATTAAGTACTTCATCTCCTATTCTGTATCCTGTGTCTGGCCTCCTGTTTGCACTGCCTAGTTTCATTACCTTGCATTTACTTGGGTTGAACTTTAGTAGCCATTTGTTGGACCATTCATTCAGTTTTTCTAGGTCAGACAGACCTAGACAGGCTTGTAGGCTCTTACTATCATCCTCTGTTTCAATCCTCCTCATAATTTTTGCATCATCAGTAATCATTGAGAGAAACGAGTCTATACCCTCTGGGAGATCATTTACATATATCAGAAACAGTATAGGTCCAAGGACTGACCCCTGCGGAACTCCACTTGTAACGTCTCGCCAATATGAGACCTCACCCCTCACATTGACTCGTTATCTCCTGTTGCTTAGATACTCCTTTATCCAATGGAGTACCTTCCCTTTCACTCCAGCCTGCATCTCCAGCTTTTTCACTAGCCTCTTGTGTGGTACTGTGTCAAAAGCTTTCTGACATTCCAAAAATATGCAGTCTGCCCTGAACCCATGTTGATGCTGTATTACAAAGATCCTTCGCTCCAGATGTTCAACTAGCTTTCTTTGCACAATCTTCTCCATCAGCTTGCATGGTCTGCAGGTTAGGGACACTGGCCTGTAGTTCAGTGCCTCCTGTCTATCCCATTTCTTGTTTATCGGGTCTACGTTAGCTGCTTTCCAAATTTTTGGCAGTTCCCCTGTTGCCAGTGATTTATTATACACTATGGAGAGTAGCAGGCACAGTTCTTCTGCTCCTTCCGTTAGTATCCAAGGGGAGATTCCATCTGGGCCTATAGCCTTTGTCACATCCAACTCTAGTAAGCACTTCCTTACTTCCCCACTGGTAATCTCAAACTCTTCCAGTGGTTCCTGGTTAACTATTCTCTGTCTTATCTCTGGAATTTCTCCTTGCTCTAAGGTGAAGACATCCTGGAATTTCTTATTCAGTTCCTCACACACTTCCTTGTCGTTTGTATTGAATCCTTCTGCCTCTATCCTTAATTTCATAACCTGTTCCTTTACTGTTGTTTTTCTCCTGGTATGGCTGTGCAGCAATTTAAGCTGAGTCTTTGCCTTCGTTGCGATGTCATTTTCGTATTGTCTTTCTACCTCTCTTCTCATCCTGACATATTCATTCCTGGCACTGGTATCTTTCTCTGCTCTCAAGTGTCCTGTTATTCCTATTGTTTCTCCACGCCCTTTTACTTTGCTGCTTAGCTAGTCTACATCTCTGATTAAAACATGGGTTTCTCATCTTCATTTCAATGATTTCCTTTTGGACTGGGACAAACTTGTCTGTGGCTTCCTTGCACTTCTGCTTCCTTGCAATTCTACTTCCTTGCACTTCTACGTGATGTAGTCCATCACGTCTTGGGCCGTCTTTCCCCTGAGCTCTGGTTACCATGCTATATCTGTTAAGAATTTTCTTATCTCCTCATAGTTTCCCTTTCGGAATGCCAGCCTTTTGTTTTCAGTACCCCTCCTCGAGTCCAATAACCCTTCTTCAATCAGATACTCAAACGCCAGTACATTGTGGTCGCTCATTCCTACTGGGGTCTCAAAGCCGATTTCTCTTATGTCGAAGCCGTTCAGAGTGAAGACTAGGTCGAGTCTCGCTGGTTCATCATTTTCTCTCATCATTGTGGATCCTCTGACATGCTGGGTTAGAAAGTTTCTAGTCACCACCTCCAATAGTTTGGCTCTCCACGTATCCTCGCCTCCATGCGGTTCCTTGTTCTCCCAGTCAATCCTTTCGTGGTTGAAGTCCCTCATGATGAGAAGATGATATTTCTACAGGCAGCAGAGGCTGCCCTCTCAATTATAGTGTTAACTGCCATGTTGTTGTTGTCATACTCTTGACTGGGTCTTCTGTCATTTCGTGGAGGGTTATATATCACTGCTACTACTATTCTTGGTCCTCCCATTGTCATGGTGCCTGCTATATAGTCTCTGAAACCCTCACAGCCCGGGATAGCTATCTCCTTGAAACTGCATTCCTTTCTCATTAGTAGGGCCACTCCGCCTTCTCCCCTACCTTCCCTCTCTTTCCTTATTACTGTGCACTCCTGGGGAAACACGGCATTCGTTATGATTCCTGAGAGTTTTGTTTCATTGAGTCCGATTACATCTGGGTTCATTTCTTGTGCTCTTTTCCTTAGTTCACTTGCCTTGCTTGTGATCCCATCTATGTTCGAGTACATTAACCTGAAACTGACTCTCTTCTGCTTGGACTGGGAGGATCTGGTACGGGGAGACTGGTGGAGGAGGAAGGGATTGGGGGTGTGGGAGAGAGGGGGAGGGTTGGGGGGTGTGGGAGATGGGGAGACTTGGGGGGCATGGGGGGAGGAGAGGCTTGGAGGGATGGGACATATGGGGGGGCGTAGGGGGGCAGAAAAGGGGGAGGACATGGGAGGGCGTATGGGGAAAGGGAAGGCTGAGGTGGGTGAGGAAGAAAGGAGTGGTGGAGAGGGGAAGGCTAATCATGACCAGACCACACACTAGAAGGTGAAGGGACGACGACGTTTCGGTCCGTCCTGGACCATTCTCAAGTTGATTGTGATGAGGAAGTAGAGACAGGCAATAAATAGGCAAGAGAAAGCTGAGGAACAAAGTAAAGTGTAGTAGAGGGGATAGTAATAATAATAAGAGCTGCAGAAGGCCTATTGGCCCATACGAGGCAGCTCCTATTATAACCACCGAATGAGAAGGAGATAGGAATAAGAAGAGGATAGCAAGGGAGCGTAGGAGAAGAGAGAAAGAAAAGGAAAGAGAAAGAAAGACGAATGGAAGGGGTAGGCTTATGTTAGGTCATGTGATCTAACATAAGCCTACCCCTTCCATTTGTCTTTCTTTCTCTTTCCTTTTCTTTCTCTCTTCTACGCTCCTTGCTATCCTCCCTTGGTGGGTGGGGGGAGGATGCCTTAGGTGAGTACTTCGTGGGGGGCTGTCAGGAGATGGGACAGGTGGGGTGTCTGATGGGTTGAATGTGTGGGTGGTGCCCCACTCCCTGTGGCTGTTGCACTGTTTGCGGAGGGTTCCCCACTCCCCTCTGGGATTGTTGGGTTCGGGGTTGTGGTTCTCTGATTCCCCTCTCTCTCCCTGCGCTCCCTCTCTCCCTGTGTACTCACCTAATTGTACTCACCTAATTGTGCTTGCGGGGGTTAAGCTTTGTCTCTGGTCCCGCCTCTCAACTGTCAACCAACTGGTGTACAGATTCCTGAGCCTACTGGGCTCTATCATATCTACATTTGAAACTGTGTATGGAGTCAGCCTCCACCACATCACTTCCTAGTGCATTCCATTTATTAACTACTCTGACACTGAAAAAGTTCTTTCTAACGTCTCTGTGGCTCATCTGGGTACTAAGTTTCCACCAGTGTCCCCTTGTTCGTGTCCCACCCGTGCTGAAGAGTTTGTCTTTGTCCACCCTGTCAATTCCCCTGAGAATTTTGTAGGTGGTTATCATGTCTCCCCTTACTCTTCTGTTTTCCAGGGATGTGAGGTTCAGCTCCTTTAGCCTTTTCTCGTAGCTCAATCCTCTCAGTTCCAAACGAGCCTGATGGCATACCGCTGAATCTTCTCTAACTTTGTCTTGTGTTTAACTAGGTATGGACTCCAGGCTGGAGCTGCATACTCCAGGATTGGTCTTACATAAGGACTACTATGTGTGTATGTGTCTGTGTGTGTGTGTAAATACACTACAAATTATAGAAGAATGTGTATTCGATATATAACGTCGTCACTCCATTCTGTCATCCTAGCCACTCTGTTAAAGTAATATTGGACATACAAAAATAGATATAAGATCATACTGAACAAAAGTGACGTAGTTTGATGCCCGGGTCGTTAACAGTAGCGCCGGTCGCTAACAGTAGCGTGGGTCGTTAACAGTAGCGTGGGTCGTGTAACAGTAGTGCGGGTCACTAACAGTAGCGCGACGCTCAATGGTTGCCTTCAGTCAGTGACCAATAACAATGACCATTAATCATTGTGAATTGTCTATTGACCACCTAAAAGCACCCGACAAGGACGACAAGGAATGAGAGTGTTGTACGACTCTGTTGCCTTGGAGGCATGCATCGAACAATGACTTCAACTGTTCAAAAATATTTAAAATCAGCTTCATTATTTGGCCATTATTCCGGCGATGAAGTACCATGAGTCTGAATCGTATTACAACTGCTCCTCGGAAAATGAAATGTATGAAATGAGGAATACTGTTGTATACATGAAATATTTTGCGTCTTTGAACAGCATGAGGATGGTAATTATAACTACGACTAGTGATCTAAACTTAGCTAAACAATCACCCAATACAGATTCCTTATGAAAACCTTGAGAAAATATCTTTTTGGCACTAACAATGCAGAGAATTGTTACTCAGAAGATAACCTTCAGTAGGCAGCACACCCTCAGGTGAGACAGGAGACCTTGCGCAAGACTTGTGACAGAAAAAGTGAAGATGATGAGTTCACACCAGGTGCACCTTTGTGACTATATCTTAGTGTATTTTGTCTAATATTAATATGAAGGTCCACGTTACCTTTAATTATTCGCTGAACTTGATCAGCGTTGAAGTTGGACAGTCCAATGTTCTTGGTATTGCCGGCAGCGACCTGAAGGAATAGGACCAGTGATCAGCAACGGTTACAAACACGCACACACACTTCCCTGACACATCACAACCTTCCCTGCACCTCACACCTTCCCAGCCCATCACCACCTTTCCAGCCCATCCCACCTTCCCTGCCCATCACCACCTTCCCTGCCCATCACCACCTTCCCAGCCCATCACCACCTATTCCAGCCCATCCACCCCTTCCCCTGCCCATCACAACCTTACCTCTCCTGCCCATCACCCTTCCCAACCACATCACCACCTTCCCCGGCCACTCGACCACCTAGTTCCCTACCCATCACCACCTCTCCCATGCCCATCACCACCTTCCCTGCCCATCTCACCACATTCCCTACCATCACCACCTTCCTGACATCACCATTCACTCACCTCACACTTTCCTGCCCATCACCACCTTCCCTGCCACATCATCACCTGTTGCCTGCCCATCACCACTCTTCCTGCTACCATCACCACCTCGTCCCCATGCCCACTCATCTTGCCCATGCCCACTCCCGACATCCTTCACTGCCCATCCCACACTTCCTGCTACCCACTTCACCTGGACCTCCCATTGCTCCCATCACGACCTTCCCTGCATCCATCACCTTCCTGCTCACCGTGCTTCCCCATCACCACGTATCCCTGCGCGTCATCGCCTTCCCCTGACCATACACCCCTCCAAACCTACTACCCTGCCGGCAATCACCACTTCCTTGCCCATCACCACCTTCCCTGCCCATGCCCACCATCCTCCCTGATACGATCAGCCACCCTCCTTCCCATGGCCTACCACTCCATGCCATCACCCTTCTCCCTGCCATCACCACCTTCCCTGCCATATCACAACTCTCCCTGCCATCACTCCCCTCTCTGACCTACACTCATCCCTCCTCTCCCCCTGTCCATCCACAACACCTACCCTGCCACTACACCACCTGTCCCTGTTGCCCATCACTCCCTTCCCTGCCCAATCACCCACTTCCTGCCCCATCATTCCCTCCCTGAACCTGCCATCACACCACCTTGCCCATGCACCACTCCTCCCCACCACCTTCCCTGGCCCTATCAA
>WNGS01003388.1:3451374-3461727 GCA_020271785.1 Procambarus virginalis
ACTACCTACAAAATTCTCAAAGGAATTGACAGGGTACATAAAGATAAACTGTTTAACACGGGTGGTAATCGAACAAGGAGACACAGGTGGAAACTGCGTACCCAAGTGAGCCAGAGTGACGTTAGATAGAACTTTTTCCTCGAGTTGCCTCGTTTAGTTTCCATGGCGATTTTTTGCCTGGTCCCACGGCTTTTGTCACATCCAATTCCTCCAATTGCTTCCTTCCTTCTGGTGTCACTGTTATTTCTGTAATGCTTTCTTGCGGAATTTTGCGTTCAGTTTAGGCTCTAAGCTCTAGTGACTAATCAGGTTCCAGCTTGAACACTTCCTGGAAATTTTGTAAAGTTCCTCACATAAATCCTTGTCATTTTCCGAGTGTCCTTCCTTACTTTTATTAAGTCAGACAACCTGTTCATTCACAGTCATCTTCCTATTGATATGACTATAGAACAGTTTTGGCTAGAACTTAGCCTTGTATGCAATGTTTTATTCTCGTACTGCTTCTCTGCCACCCTCCTAGTTTGTGTGTATTATTTTCGGCCTCTTTGTACACATTGTTATTTCCTTCTGTTTGTGTTCTCTAAACCTCTTTTATATTCTTTTGCATCTTCTCTTTGCTTCTATACCCTTCCTGTTGAACCATAGTCTAATGCTCTTCTTTCTTCCCTTAATCCTTAGTGGCAGTATAAGTCTTTCTTCATCTTCTTTTTCCCATTCTATCCTGCCCAGGAATTCTCTGACCTCCGGGAATACTTCTCTCCTGTGTGCTGCCTTACATTCTCTCCTCTGTTATATCTTTCTATGGTCTTCATTGTCACTATGAATTCAAAGAGTAAAACACAGTGGTCACTGGCTCCTAACGGCATTTCGTAGGCAATGTTTTCAATGTCCATCTCATTCTGTGTGAAGACCACACATTTTCCTTGTTTTCTCCCTGACATGTTGCATCGGAAAGGTCTCTCTTTACAATTTCTACAAGCTTTGCGATCCATAGTTCATACTCCTCCACTTGGGTTCATTGTTTCCCAGATGATTTGACCATGGTTGAAATCTTCCATTACCAGGAGCTTTGCTCTATGGTCTTTGTCTGCCGCCTTTCGGAGGATATTCAAACATGCTCTGTTTGTAATTTCATATTCCTACCTAGGTCTTCTGTGGTTCTCTGGGGGTATTGCAGATTCCAGCCACAACCACTGTCTCACCACCGTCTCATTGTGGGAATCAATGAAATGATTCCCACAATGCAATCCCTGTAGTTATTTGCTACCTCCAAAGAAATCTCAGCTTAGACCCAGGTTCCTCTTGTCAACCAGGCTGTGACTTGTATGTCAGGCTGCAAGAAGCTGCATAAACAGCCTTGTTGATTAGACGAGCAACCCGGAGGCCAGGTCAGAGAGCGGGCCGCTTGAATACTAATCCTTCATAGGATTAGTGACTGCCTTCAACAGGAAGGCAGTCACTCTTCTTCGCAGTACCACACCACATCCTCCTCTCTGTAGTGTTTCATTTCTCATTGTATGATATTCCATTGGTAATATTGCATTGCTAAACATACTAGTTTTGATCCGCTAATGCTATTGCATCAGGGGCTGTTTCCTCAGCCCTTTCTCTGAGTTCATGTGTTTTTTTTTCCTATCCATCGGCATTGATGTACCTTATCTTCAGCGTCTGTCTAGGTTCTGGCCTAGATATGCTTGACCTGGGAGAAGGATCTGGAGGTGTTCTAGTTTTTTATTCCTTGTCAGGCCTGGGAGCTGATTTCTTCTACCTGGGGCTCTTTCTGTTCATTTATCATGTTACCGTTTATATGTTCTTGCACCGCACTGCCACTATGTGGGTTTTGCTCTTGCATTTCTTGAGGGGCAAGGGATTCGAAGTTTGCCGTTTTTTGTCTCATTTTCTTCCCTTGCTAGCTACTGCCTATTCTTTTCTCTTCATTCATCATTCTTTCTGCCCTGCTCCTTCTATATTCTATCTTTGTTTTTATTTCTTCCTTTTCCGAGGTAAACCTTTTCAAATCCTCCCATTATTCTGAGATCTCGTTTTAAATTCATCAAGATTCTTAGACATGCTTCACTCATAAATATCAGTTTCAGTGGTCTAGGTTTTCTGTTTTCTCGTAATATTGCATATGACCCCAGATACATTTCTAACAAATTTCTTTGGGTCTCTTTTTCAGGTGGTGGCATAGCCTTTTCAGGAGCATCATTACTGATGGAGAAGTAGGAGTAGAGTGGTGGTATACTATAATACCACTATTGTATTAGTGGTGGAGTATCCTGGGTGGGGGGAAGTGATGTATCCGAGGGGGGGGGGTTGCTGTGGAGTATCCTGGTTAGGGGTATTGGTGGAGAATCCGGGGTGGGGAGTAGAGGTGGAGTATCAGGGGGGGGGGGAGGTCAGAGAAATAATGGTAAAGTATCCAGGGTGTGGAGGGTAATAGTGGAGTATCTGGGCTGTGGAGGTAGTGGTGGAGTATGAGGGGTAAGGAGTGGGGTGTTGCAGTACCCTAGGAAGTGGGTAGTGCTGGAGTATCAGAGGTGGGAGAAGATTTGATGAAGGATCTGGTGTGAGGGAGGAGTTGAACTGGAGAATCCAGGGTGGAGGAGAATTTGATTTCACTTAGTTGTATTCACCTAGTTGTGCTTTAGGGGGTTGAGCTCTGGCTCTTTTGGCCCGCCAATAACTGTCAATCAATCAACTGTGTTTTTTGTATTTTGTTCCCACACACACACACACACCCAGGTAGCAGCCCGTAGCAGCTATCTAACTCCCAGGTACCTGTTTACTGCTAGATGAACGAAGGCATCAGGGTGAAAGAAACTCTGCCAATTTGTTTCTGCCATCGCCAGGGATCGATCCCCGGTCCCTTGGACTACGAATCCCGAGCGCTGTCCACTCAGTCACCAGGCGCACTAATTTGCCTGGTAAAGGCAAATTAGGCATTTGTGGTGAAGTATTCGGGGTGGACGTCCGGGTCCCGCACCTACGGGTTCCAGACAGAGCCCTCGTTCACCCGTGGCCGGCATCCCTCATGACCCAGCAGAAAGAAGAGTGATAACTATTAATTAATTATATTTTTATTATTATAATTATTATAATAATAATAATTGTTGTATTTAATAATTATCACTCTTCCTTCTGCCTGGTCTTGAAGGAAGACTTCCTCGGGTGAAAGTGCATTCTGAATATGTGGCATTCAGAACCATGTATACCACATATGTAAGACCAATCCTGAAGTATGAGGTCCCATCCTGGAGTCCTTACAGTGTCACACATAAGACTAAGCTGGAGAAAGTTCATAGGTATACCACTCGACTAGTCCCAGAAATATGTGGCACGGGTTATGAGGAAAGGCTGCATGAAGACGCAGCCTCACGCCGCTGGAAGGCAGAAGAGCTCGGGAAGACATGATCACCACATACAAAATTATCAGGAGAAATGATTGGGTAGACAAAAACGTATTATTTAACACGGGTTGTACTCACACAAGGGGACACAAGTGGAAGCTGAGTACCCAAATGAGCCACAGAGACATTAGAAAGAACTTTTTCAGTGTCAGAGTAATTAGCAAACGGAATGCATTAAGAAGTGATGTGGTGGAGGCAGACTCCATACTCAATTTTAAAGGTAGATATGTTAGAGCTCAAGAAGCTCAGTAATCTGTACACCAGTAGGTTGATAGTAGTGAGGCGGGACCAAATAGCCGCAGCTCAACCCCCGCAAGCACAGCGGGTGAGTACACGTTGAGAGTTGATAGGAACACACACATGTCACGGTGCAGATGTAGATTAATATAAATTTTCTCGGGACACTGAAAGGTTATGGGACTAAAACCTAGTGCTTGATCAAATATCATGCACTGCAACACATTGAAAAGTACATCATAGACATTGCAATTTTTATTTGGATTGGTTAAAAAGAAAAGATCAGTTGGAAACTCGAGTGCTACAAATTGCCAAGGTATAAGCAATAATTTCCCTCGCTGTTCAAAAATGGAAAATTCGTGTCCACCAGGTGCTCCATATTATATAAACATAATCAAGTAAAAGGAATGTATACATAAATACTAAGAGAACGTAATTCAATATAATGGAAAAGGGAGCCCATGAGAGTCACAACACCACCATGAAAATACCATCATCGCCCAGCCAAGCCTTCCACCATAAACCCATAAATTCAATGCAGACTCGTGTAGGTGTGGAGCGGGTACAAATTATTTAAGCACGCATCTCAAAGTCTTTGAAGGTGTCCAAGGAAAACTTTATATCATATAAAAATGACTACTTAAGGATATACGAAAAAAATATGAATATAATTCATAACTATAACTTAACATATGTGTTTTAGCCCCGTTGGTACAAAGTCTGCTAATAAGTGTGACTTTTCCACGTCCCCCAGACTCCAATTACTTCCCCGCAAACCGTCCCTACCCCTAATGCCTCACACAAACACACCCCAAGCCCTCGACCACCAATCTCTGCCCCTGTCTATACTTATATATTTTCCCCTTCTCTCTCTGTCTCTATCTCTCTCTGTCTCTCTCACTCTCACTCTCTGTCTCATTGAGGAAGATATAAAGCCTCAATGAGAACTCTACTCCTGCTCAGTACCAGACACACAACTGTCAAGAAGGCTGGAATATTATAATGGATGTGACTCCTAACGTGGAAGTCCCATTTGCAGAAATACTAAGAAAGACTCCAAGAAGCTATGTCCTCAGTGCAGGAAGTTGCCATAAAAACACACGTTACAGGAAGCAGCAAGGTGCACTAGTCAGCTGCTGGGAAGGAAAAGTCGTAGTAGAAATTTAGGAAGGTTTCAGTCAAGCAGAGTGGAAAAATAGAGGGAGATCTTCAAGGGGGATACAGAAAGAGTGAGATGGGGGGGGGGGGAGAGCGGTATATAGAGGGGAGGGTAACATAGTATAGAGAAGGTTTTCGGGCTGGTACAAAAAAGACAAAGATTGAATGATGCAAATAGTATTCGCGGATGAGGCCACAAAAGAGGAAACCTTAGCATGAAAAATCAAACTTTGCAAAAACGTTTTCCTTCAGAGGGACATGACGAAGGACGAGAGAATCAATGCAGCAGGAACCCAAGAACCTCAGCCTGGGAATGGAACCCTCAACATGTAATTACGATAATTACGTATCCGGAGAGAGGTGTAATATTACCCCCTGCCCCTAGCATCCCTCCCCACCCCCAAGCCATCCTGCCATCCCTCTAATACTTACCCCCCCCCCAACACTACCTCCCTTCACCCCAAGTCTTCCCTGACTCTCCATCCTATAGCTTAGCACTCCTCAGATAGATCTAGGCAAGACTTAAATTGTTTACTGTTCATCCCCCTCCCCCAAACTATCCCTGATCATTCCCTCCCTTCCTGTCTGTTTCTCCAACTTTAATAACTTCCTTTTATGGGGTACTGTGTCAAAGGCTTTCTGACAATCCAAGAAAAGGCAGTCTGTCCACCCTTCTCTTTTTTGTTAATTTGTGTTGCCTGTTCATAAAATTGTGTATGTGTGTATATTCCTAGTTGTACTAACCTAGTTGTGCTTGCGGGGGTTGAGCTGTGGCTCTTTGGTCCCGCCTCTCAACCATCAGTCAACTGATGTACAGATTCCTGAGCCTAATGGGCTCATTCGTATCTACATTTGAAACTGTGTACAGAGTCAGCCTCCAACACATCACTTACTAATGCATTCCATTTGTCAACCACTCTGACACTAGCAAAGTTCTTTCAAATAACTCTGTGACTCATTTGGGTACTCAGTCTCCACCTGTGTCCTCTTGTTCGCGTACCACCCGTTTTAAACAGTTTATCCTTATCTACCTGTCAATTCCTCTGAGAATTTTCTAGGTAGTGATCATGCCTCCCCTTACTCTTCTGTCTTCCAGTGTCGTGAGGTTCATTTCCCGCAGCCTTTCCTCGTAACTTATGTCTCTTAGTTCTGGAACTAGCCTAGTGGTATACCTTTGAACTTTTTCCAGCTTCGTCTTGTGCCTGACAAGGTACGGCTCCATGCTGGGGCCGCATACTCCAGGATTGGTCTTACATATGCGGTATACAAGGTTCTGGACGATTCCTTACACAGGTTCCTGAAGGCTGTTCTGATGTTAGCCAGCCTCGCATATGCCGCAGACGTAATTCTGTTTATGTGGGCTTCAGGAGCAGGTTTGGTGTGAAATCCACTCCTAGATCTTTCTCTCTGTCCGTTTCATTAAGTACTTCATCTCCTATTCTGTATCCTGTGTCTGGCCTCCTGTTTGCACTGCCTAGTTTCATTACTTTGCATTTACTTGGGTTGAACTTTAGTAGCCATTTGTTGGACCATTCATTCAGTCTGTCTAGGTCAGACAGACCTAGACAGGCTTGTAGGCTCTTACTATCATCCTCTGTTTCAATCCTCCTCATAATTTTTGCATCATCAGTAATCATTGAGAGAAACGAGTCTATACCCTCTGGGAGATCATTTACATATATCAGAATCAGTATAGGTCCAAGGACTGACCTCTGCGGAACTCCACTTGTAACGTCTCGCCAATATGAGACCTTACCCCTCACATTGACTCATTGTCTTCTGTCGCTTAGACACTCCTTTATCCAATGGAGTACCTTCCCTTTCAATCCAGCCTGCATCTCCAGCTTTTTCACTAGCCTCTTGTGTGGTACTGTATCAAAGGCTTTCTGACAAACCAAAAATATGCAGTCTGCCCTGAACCCATGTTGATGCTGTATTACAAAGATCCTTCACTCCAGATGTTCCACTAGCTTTCTTTGCACAATCTTCTCCATCAGCTTGCATGGTATACAGGTTAGGGACACTGGCCTGTAGTTCAGTGCCTCCTGTCTATCCCCTTTCTTGTATATCGGGACTACGTTAGCTGCTTTCCAAATTTCTGGTAGTTCCCCTGTTGCCAGTGATTTATTATACACTATGGAGAGTAGCAGGCACAGTTCTTTTGCTCCTTCCTTTAATATCCAAGGGGAGATTCCATCTGGGCCTATAGCCTTTGTCACATCCAACTCTAGTAAGCACTTCCTTACTTCCCCACTGGTAATCTCCAACTCTTCCAGTGGTTCCTGGTTAACTATTCTCTGTCTTATCTCTGGAATTTCTCCTTGCTCTAAGGTGAAGACATCCTGGAATTTCATATTCAGTTTCTCACACACTTCCTTGTCGTTTGTATTGAATCCTTCTGCCCCTATCCTTAATTTTATAACCTGTTCCTTTACTGTTGTTTTTCTCCTGGTGTGGCTGTGCAGCAATTTTGAGTCTTTGCCTTCGTTGCGATTGTCTATTTTCGTATTGTCTTTCTGCCTCTCTTCTCATCCTGACATATATATTCCTGGCACTCTGGTATCTTTCTCTGCTCTCAAGTGTCCTGTTATTCCTATAGTTTCTCCACGCCCTTTTACTTTGCTGCTTAGCTAGCCTACATCTCTGATTAAACCATGGGTTTCTCATCTTCATTTCAATGTTTTCCTTTTGGACTGGGACAAACTTGTTTGTTGCTTCCTTGCACTTCTGCTTCCTTGCACTTCTACGTGAAGTAGTCCATCATGTCTTGGGCCGTCTTTCCCCTGAGCTCTGGTTCCCATGCTATATCTGTTAAGAATTTTCTTATCTCCTCATAGTTTCCCTTGCGGAATGCCAGCCTTTTGTTTTCAGTACCACTCCTCGAGTCCAATAACCCTTCTTCAATCAGATACTCAAACGCCAGTACATTGTGGTCGCTCATTCCTACTGGGGTCTCAAAGCCGATTTCTCTTATGTCGGAGCCGTTCAGAGTGAAGACTAGGTCGAGTCTCACTGGTTCGTCATTTCCTCTCATCATTGTGGATCCTCTGACATGCTAGGTTAGAAAGTTTCTAGTCACCACCTCCAATAGTTTGGCTCTCCACGTATCCTCGCCTCCATGCGGTTCCTTGTTCTCCCAGTCAATCCTTCCGTGGTTGAAGTCCCTCATGATGAGAAGATGATATTTCTACAGGCAGCAGAGGCTGCCCTCTCAATTATAGTGTTAACTGCCATGTTGTTGTTGGGTCTTCTGTCATTTCGTGGAGGGTTATATATCACTGCTACTACTATTCTTGGTCCTCCCATTGTCATGGTACCTGCTATATTGTCTCTGAAACCCTCACAGCCCGGGATAGCAATCTCCTTGAAACTACATTCCTTTCTCATTAGTAGGGCCACTCTGCCTCCTCCCCTACCTTCCCTCTCTTTCATTATTACTGTGTACTCCTGGGGAAACACGACATTCAATGTGATTCCTGAGAGTTTTGTTTCATTGAGTCCGATTACATCTGGGTTCATTTCTTGTGCTCTTTTCCTTAGTTCACTTGCCTTGCTTGTGATCCCATCTATGTTCGAGTACATTAACCTGAAACTGACTCTCTTCTGCTTGGACTGGGAGGATCTGGTACGGGGAGACTGGTGGAGGAGGAAGGGATTGGGGGTGTGGGTGAGAGGGGGAGGGTTGGGGGGTGTGGGAGAGGGAGACTTGGGGGGCATGAGGCGAGGAGAGGCTTGGAGGGATGGGACATAAGGGGGGGCGTGGGGGGGGCAGAAAAGGGGGAGGACATGGGAGGGCGTATGGGGAAAGAGAAAGCTGAGGTGGGTGAGAAAGAAAGGTGTGGTGGAGAGGGGATGGCTAATAATGACCAGACCACACACTAGAAGGTGAAGGGACGACGACGTTTCGGTCCGTCCTGGACCATTCTCAAGTTGATTGTGATGAGGAAGTAGAGACAGGCAATAAATAGTCATGAGAGAGCTGAGGAGCAAAGTAAAGTGTAGTAGAGGGGATAGTAATAATAATAAGAGCTGCAGAAGGCCTATTGGCCCATACGAGGCAGCTCCTATTATAACCACCGAATGAGAAGGAGATAGGAATAAGAAGAGGATAGCAAGGGAGCGTAGGAGAAGAGAGAAAGAAAAGGAAAGAGAAAGAATGATAAATGGAAGGGGTAGGCTTATGTTAGGTCATGTGATCTAACATAAGCCTACCCCTTCCATTTATCTTTCTTTCTCTTTCCTTTTCTTTCTCTTTTCTCCTACGCTCCTTGCTATCCTCCCTTGGTGGGTGGGGGGAGGATGCCTAGGTGAGTACTTCGTGGGGGGCTGTCAGGGGATGGGACAGGTGGGGTGTCTGATGGGTTGAATGTGGGGTGGTGCCCCACTCCCTGTGGCTGTTGCACTGTTTGCGGAGGGTTCCCCACTCCCCTCTGGGATTGTCGGGTTCGGGGTTGTGGTTCTCTGATTCTCCTCTCTCTCCCTGCGCTCCCTCTCTACATGTGTACTCACCTAATTGTGCTTGCGGGGGTTGAGCTTTGCTCTTTGGTCCCGCCTCTCAACTGTCAATCAACTGGTGTACAGATTCCTGAGCCTACTGGGCTCTATCATAACTACATTTGAAACTGGGCATGGAGTCCGCCTCCACCACATCACTGCCTAGTGCATTCCATTTATCACTACTCTGACACTGAAAAAGTTCTTTCTAACGTCTCTGTGGCTCATCTGGGTACTAAGTTTCCACCTGTGTCCCCTTGTTCGTGTCCCACCCGTGCTGAAGAGTTTGTCTTTGTCCACCCTGTCAATTCCCCTGAGAATTTTGTAGGTGGTTATCATGTCTCCCCTTATTCTTCTGTTTTCCAGGGATGTGAGGTTCAGCTCCTTTAGCCTTTTCTCGTAGCTCAATCCTCTCAGTTCCGGGACGAGCCTGGTGGCATACCGCTGAATCTTCTCTAACTTTGTCTTGTGTTTAACTAGGTATGGACTCCAGGCTAGAGCTGCATACTCCAGGATTGGTCTTACATAAGGACTACTATGTGTGTATGTGTCTGTGTGTGTGTGTAAATACACTACAAATTATAGAAGAATGTGTATTCGATATATAACGTCGTCACTCCATTCTGTCATCCTAGCCACTCTGTTAAAGTAATATTGGACATACAAAAATAGATATAAGATCATACTGAACAAAAGTGACGTAGTTTGATGCCCGGGTCGTTAACAGTAGCGCCGGTCGCTAACAGTAGCGTGGGTCGTTAACAGTAGCGTGGGTCGTGTAACAGTAGTGCGGGTCACTAACAGTAGCGCGACGCTCAATGGTTGCCTTCAGTCAGTGACCAATAACAATGACCATTAATCATTGTGAATTGTCTATTGACCACCTAAAAGCACCCGACAAGGACGACAAGGAATGAGAGTGTTGTACGACTCTGTTGCCTTGGAGGCATGCATCGAACAATGACTTCAACTGTTCAAAAATATTTAAAATCGCTTCATTATTTGGCCATTATTCCGGCGCGATGAAGTACCATGAGTCTGAATCGTATTACAA
>WNGS01003388.1:3519201-3534445 GCA_020271785.1 Procambarus virginalis
TAGTAAAGAAGGGCAAACTGAAAAATGCTTGGAATTACAGAGAGGTTATACCTTCTGAGCAGTGATGAGATAATAAGGGCAGCAAATGCAAGGAAAAGGTGCAGGAAGAAGGAAGGGAGCCAGGGAAACCTCAACCTCCAACCCAACCATCCCAGGGGGGAGTGGGGAATCCCAATCCACCAATTCAGGAACCCCAGAAGGGAATGCAACACCCAACCCACCACCCCATAGCCCCCCACACCCAGCACAATTCTTCATTGGCCATACAGAATGTGGAACCGACCTGTGAGATTTATATTAAATTTATATGAATTTATATATAATTATATTTACGTTAATTTAATCTTTCGATAGCAATGGTATGATGTTAAGTGGACTGTATTTCTGCGATAATCTCACAAATCGATCCTTACACATTAGGGGGGGGTTTATATTAAATTTATATATATGCAGCCAATCAAACTACAGTATTAAACTACATATATTAGCAAATTAAAATTGAGGAGGTTCCTTATCTTATTGTACAGCAGGCTTTGTCCCCCAGGTATAAATGGGATGTAGACACCAAATTATCCTCGTGCGAGGATAATTAACTTCCTACACCCCAAGTAACTGATGTACCAAGATTAATTCTTGCTTCCTCTTCTTGTTCCTGTCAAACGGCACTAGCTGTAAGCCAGAATCCTAATATATAACAGCTATATCAGAGAAAACACTGTATGTTATATATGATAAGGACCAAGGCTTAATTGCTTTTGTTGAGTCGATCGTTTGTGTTCTAACTGGAATTAATCATATCCACCTAACATTCTGACCAATAATGACTTAGATAAGATTTTGGAAAGACACTTCCCTTGTGGCTGATGACAGCGTGTTGATGATGGTAGAACACTTAGATCTCTATAACACTTCGTCCAAGAGAATTATAGGAGCGAAACTTGCTCCAACGACTCTGGTCTAACAAACAATAGCTGACCTCCCTCACACCACTGACGCCTTAGCTCTCCTTATCCAATGTCAATAAGTGATAGAAGGATCACATTTACTCTATTTTGATACTGATAATTGAGTTAATTCAAATGAGATGTTTTTATGATAGTAAAAGTCCAAAGACTAATGTGTTTAGGAATAATTCCCAACAGAATAGCTGGTAAATTTAGTACTATGTGGCAATGATATCCCGTTTTCTCTTGTTGGGAAATTCTACTACAAGCTACATTTTCTATGGGTAACTTGTGTATACAACACAGCAGCATTATTATCTGCCTATTGTATGTAATATTATTAAATGGTGTCGGGTTTTCCGAATGCCCACCATATCACCCAAATCCTCCCTCCTCCCCCAGACCCCGAGTATCCCCTGCCTTCCCATCTCCTGGTCTTCTTCCTGGCCCAAGCAGGCCCAGGCAAAACCCAAGCCCTCCATCTCCCACCCCACCTCTCCCTAAACCCCTGCTAACTACATCACAGGAGGTTGTGCCCTCACCCTGAGCAATACCTGCCCCGCTACCCCAAGCACTCCCTGCCCCCCACCCCCAGGACTTCTTCCTGCCCTAAGCAGGCCTGGGCAGGAAGTCAGCCCTTCATCTCCCACCCCACCTCCCACTGAATCCCTGGAAACTACCCCACAGGAAGATGAGTCTACCTAAGTAGCAATGCCTATGGAACACCTTCCTACACTTGTGGGGAGGGAAGGTGAAAATGGATATAGAAAAGTGAGCTTAAAGGTTATATACTCAAACATCAATGGAATTACCAATAAAGCAAGTAAACTGGCGGAAAGGGCATAGAAAGAAAACCCAGATGTAATAGGACTCACGGAAATAAAATTGTCAGGAGTCATAACAGATGCTGTGTTTCCAAAGAACTATTATATATTAAGGAAAGAAAGGGAAGGGAGAGGATATGGAGGAGTGGCCCTGCTGATAAGAAAGGACTGGAGTTTTGATGTGATGGAAATTACAGACTGTGACAGATTCAAAGATCACATAATCTTTGACTATGACAATGGGTGAACCTGATAATAGTGGAAGTAATTTACAACTCCTCCAATAAATTGATAGATGTCCCTGACAGGAGTTTGATAGGAACAACATTCATAAAATAATATAATACAGAGTGCAGCTCAGTTGCCTGCAGGAATGACTCCAGACTTTTAAACATGGGCGATTTCAACCATGGAAAGATAGATTGGGAAAATGGGGACCCACATGGAGGTGCAGATACATGGAGAGCTAAATTCTTAGAAGTGGCAACAAGGAACTTCCTGAGCCAACACATCAGGGAACCCACAAGAATGAGTGGTGATGACGAACCAGCCAGACTCCATCTAATATTCAACTTGAATGCTTAAATGAGTCAGAAATAAGGGAAGTCAAATTTCAAACCCCCATAGTGACCACAGAGTATTGACATTTGAGTACCTGATGGAGGTTGAGATTACCTATCCAAGGATGGGATCGGAAGGGAAAAGACTAAATTACCGAAGAAGAAAATACGACAAGATGAGGAACATCCTAGGGAGAACACCATAGGAAACAGAACTCAGAGATAAGACTGTACAGGATATGATGGAGTATATCACCCAGAAGTGCCAGGAAGCTGAAAATAGGTTTATCCCGGTTCAAAAGGAGAAAAACGAAAAGCAAGAGAAGAATCCATCGTTCAGTCAGGAATGTAAGGTAGTGAAGTAATTGCGTAAAATAACATATACAAACTATAGGAATAACAGAACACCAGAGAGCAGAGAGAGATGCCAAAGGACAAGAAATGAGTTCCTCAGAGTGAGGAGAGAAGCAGAGAGACAGTATGAAAATGACATTGCGGGTAAAGCTAAGATCCAACCAAAACTGCTCCAAAGATACATCAGGAGGAAAACAGCAGTGAATGAGCAAGTGATGAAATTGAGAAAAGGAGAGAACAGATACACAGAGAACGAAAAGGATGTGTGAAGAACTTAACAAGATATTCCCGGAGGTCATCACAAAAGAACAAGGATAAGCCCCTGCACTTAATAAGGAGGAGGCAAACCAAGCAACCTTGTAGGAATTTGATCTCACCAGTGATGAGGTCAATAGGAATCTGTTGGAGCTGAGTGTGACAAAGGCTGTTGGGCCTGATAGAATCTCGCCTTGGATACTAAAGGAAGGTGCAGAAGCACTAAGTGTACCTCTCTCTATGGTGAATAACAGGTCACTGGAGACAGGAGACCTACAGGCAAGCTGGAAAAACAGCTTATGTAGTCCCCTTATACAAAAAGGGTGACAGGCAAAAGGCACTGAACTACAGGCCAGTTTCCTTAACTTGTATGCCATGCAAGGTGATGGAGAAAATCGTGAGGAAAAGGTTCGTAGAGCATCTGGAGGGAAATAACCTTGTAACACATCACCAGCATGGNCTACACTTGTGGGGAGTGAGGGTGAAATTGGATATAAGAAGTGAGCTTCAAGGTAATGTACTCAAACATTGATGGGATTACCAATAAAGCAAGTGAACTGGCAGAAAGGTGCAAGAAGAAAACCCTGATGTAATAGGACTAACGGAAACAAAATTGTCAGGAGTCATAACAGATGCTGTGTTTCCAAAGGACTACTATATAGTAAGGAAAGAGAGGGAAGGGAGAGGAGGGGAGGAGTGGCCCTGCTGATAAGGAAGGACTGAGTTTTGATGAGATGGAAATTCCGGGCTGTGACGGATTCAGAGATTACATAACAGGAACTATAACAATGGGTGGACCTAAGATAATAGTGGTTGTCATTTACAACCCTCCCCTAAATGACAGACGACCTAGACAGGAGTTTGATAGGAACAACATGGCAACCATTAGTATAATAGAGAGAGCAGCTTCAGTCGCCTACAGGAATGGCTCCAGACTCTTAATCATGGGCGATTGCAACCATGGAAAGATAGACTGGGAGAATGGGGACCCACATGATGGTGCAGATACGTGGAGAGCTAAACTCTTGGAAGTGGCAACAAGGAATTTTTTGAGCCATCATGTCAAGGATCCCACAAGAGTGAGAGGCAATGATGAACCAGCTAGACTCGACTTGATATTCACCCTGAATGAGTCAGAAATAAGGGAAGTCAAAGTTGAAGCCCCCATAGGAATGAGTGACCACAGTCTACTGACCTTTGAGTACTTGGTGGAGGTAGGGATAACCTATCCAAGGATGGGAGTGGAGGGAAAAAGACTGAATTACCGAAGAGGAAAATATGACGAGATGCGGAGCTTCCTCAGGGGAATACCATGGGAAACAGAACTTAGAGACAAGAATGTGCAGGTCATGATGGATTTTGTCACCCAGAAGTGCCAGGAAGCTGCAGACAGGTTTATCCCCGTCCAAAAGGAGAAAAACGAAAAACAACAGAAAAACCCATGGTTCAACCAGGAATGCAAGGTAGCGAAGCAACTGAGTAAAAGAACATGGAGAAACTACAGAAATAACAGAACAACAGAGAGCAGAGAGAGATACCAGAGGGCCAGAAATGAGTACCTCAGAGTGAGGAGAGAAGCAGAGAGACAGTTTGAAAATGACATCGCGAGTAAAGCCAAGACCCAACCAAAGCTGCTCCACAGCCACATCAGGAGGAAAACAGCAGTGAAGGAACAAGTGATGAAGCTGCAAAAGGCAGAGAACAGATACACAGAGAATGACAAGGAGGTGTGTGAAGAACTCAACAAGAGATTCCAGGAGGTCTTCACAATAGAACAAGGAGAAGCCCCTGCACTAAATGAGGAGGCGGCAAACCAAGCAACCTTGGAGGAATTTGACCTCACCAGTGATGAGGTCAAAAGGTGTCTGCTGGAGCTGGATGTGACAAAGGCTGTTGGGCCTGACAGAATCTCACCATGGATACTAAAGGAAGGTGCAGAAGCACTAAGTGTGCCACTCTCTATGGTGTATAACAGGTCACTGGAATCAGGAGACTTACCAGAAAGTTGGAAGACAGCTAACGTGGTCCCAATATACAAAAAGGGTGACAGGCAAGAGGCACTGAATTACAGGCCAGTTTCCTTAACTTGTATACCATGCAAGGTGATGGAGAAGATCGTGAGGAAAAGGCTCGTAGAGCATCTGGAGGGAAATAACTTTGTAACGCACCACCAACATGGGTTCAGGGATGGTAAATCGTGCCTCACAGGGTTAATAGAATTTTATGACCAGGCAACAAAAATTAGGCAGGAAAGAGAAGGGTGGGCCGACTGCATTTTCCTGGATTGCCAAAAAGCCTTTGACACAGTACCCCATAAAAGGCTGTTAAAAAAGTTGGAGCAACAGGCAGGAGTAAAAGGGAAGGTGCTCCAGTGGATAAGGGAGTACTTAAGCAACAGGAAACAGCGAGTAACGGTGAGGGGGGAGACATCAGAGTGGCGAGATGTCACCAGCGGAGTCCCACAGGGCTCAGTACTTGGACCCATCCTGTTTCTAATATATGTGAACGATCTTCCGGAGGGTATAGACTCATTCCTCTCAATGTTTGCTGATGATGCAAAAATTATGAGAAGAATCAAGACGGATGAAGATAGACAGAGACTACAGGATGACCTGGATAAACTGGAGGAATGGTCTAGAAAATGGCTGCTAAAGTTCAACTCGGGAAAGTGTAAGGTGATGAAATTAGGCGAAGGGAGCAGGAGGCTGAACACAAGGTATCATCTGGGAGGTGAAATCCTGCAAGAGTCAAATAGAGAGAAAGATCTGGGGGTTGATATCACACCGAACCTGTCCCCAGAGGCCCACATCAAAAGAATATCATCAGCGGCATATGCTAGACTGGCCAACATAAGAACTGCCTTTAGAAACTTGTGTAAGGAATCTTTCAGAACCCTGTATACCACTTATGTAAGACCAATCCTGGAGTATGCAGCTCCAGCCTGGAGTCCATACCTAGTTAAACACAAGACAAAGTTAGAGAAGATTCAGCGGTATGCCACCAGGCTCGTCCCGGAACTGAGAGGATTGAGCTACGAGGAAAGGCTAAAGGAGCTGAACCTCACATCCCTGGAAAACAGAAGAGTAAGGGGAGACATGATAACCACCTACAAAATTCTCAGGGGAATTGACAGGGTGGACAAAGACAAACTCTTCAGCACGGGTGGGACACGAACAAGGGGACACAGGTGGAAACTTAGTACCCAGATGAGCCACAGAGACGTTAGAAAGAATTTTTTCAGTGTCAGAGTAGTTAATGAATGGAATGCACTAGGAAGTGATGTGGTGGAGGCTGACTCCATACACAGTTTCAAATGTAGATATGATAGAGCCCAGTAGGCTCAGGAATCTGTACACCTGTTGATTGACAGTTGAGAGGCGGGACCAAAGAGCCAAAGCTCAACCCCCGCAAGCACAATTAGGTGAGTACACACACACACACACACACACACACACACACACACACACACACACACACACACACACACACACACACACACACACACACACACACACACACACACACACACACACACACACACACACACACACACACACACACACACATTCACACACACACACACACACATACACATACACACATCCAATACACACACACCCACTACACACACACTCACCCACTACACACAAACACACACACACACATATACTCACACACACAGGTCAAACAGGTTGGTAAGAAAACAGAACAAAGTTCTGAGAGGAACAGGACGAGTCATACTTGGAGATGATTGCTCATGCATGGAGGAAACTCAGGGGGGAATTGAAGGACATGAGAGAACCTATAAGTAAAATGCAGATGGAACAAAGTTCAGCACATGAGGAGATAAAAATATAAAAACAGCCCCTCCTCAGACACTGGCCCAGGCAACCAACCCCCAGGTAACAGGGAATGTAGCAATGGCAGGGACCCCTACAATGGGTGCCACCTTTGCTAAAATACTGAAGAGCCCAGATGCCATGTCTAAAGCCAAGGAAGTTGTAATGAAAGCAGTAACTTCACAGGAGGCAAAAAGGTACTTGCGCCAGCTAATGGAAAGGAAAAGAGCTGTATTAGTGGTAGGTATTAATGAACAAGAAGGTTCTGCGAAGGAAGAATGGAGGACTAAGCTGCAGTGTCAGGGATAGTAAAGGAGATAGGAATGGAAGGAGCTGTACAGGACATCGAACAGTTTTTCCGGATTGGCCAATACAACAAAGACAAAAAGCGATTGATCAAGGTAGTATTCAGGAACGAGGCCATCATAGAGGACAGCCTAGTAAAGAAGGGCAAACTGAAAAATGCTTGGAATTACAGAGAGGTATACCTTCTGAGCAGTGATGAGATAATAAGGGCAGCAAATGCAAGGAAAAGGTGCAGGAAGAAGGAAGGGAGCCAGGGAACCTCAACCTCCAACCCAACCATCCCAGGGGGGAGTGGGGAATCCCAATCCTCCAATTCAGGAACCCCAGAAGGGAATGCAACACCCCAACCCACCAACCCATAGCCCCCCCACACCCAGCACAAATTCTTCATTGGCCATACAGAATGTGGGAACCGACCTGTGAGATTTATATTAAATTTATATGAATTTATATAGAATTTATATTTACGTTAATTTATATCTTTCGATAGCACTTGGTATGATGTTAAGTGGACTGTATTTCTGCAATATTCTCAAAAATCGATCCTTACACATTTGGGGGGTTTATATTAAATTTATATATATGCAGCCAATCAAACTACAGTATTAAACTACATATATTAGCAAATTAAAATTGAGGAGGTTCCTTATCTTATTGTACAGCAGGCTTTGTCCCCCAGGTATAAATGGGATGTAGACACCAAATTATCCTCGTGCGAGGATAATTAACTTCCTACACCCCAAGTAACTGATGTACCAAGATTAATTCTTGCTTCCTCTTCTTGTTCCTGTCAAACGGCACTAGCTGTAAGCCGGAATCCTAATATATGATAGCTATATCAGAGAAAACACTATATATTATATATGATAAGGACCAAGGCTTAATTACTTGCGTTGAGACGATCGTTCGTGTTCTAACCGGAATTAATCATATCTACCTAACATTACTGACCAATAATGACTTAGATAAGATTTCGGAAAGACACTTTCCTTGTGGCTGATGACAGCGTGTTGACGATGGTAGAGCACTTTGATCTCCATAACATTTCGTCCAAGAGAATTATAGAAACGAAACTTGCTCCAACGACTCTGGTCTAACAAACAATAGCTGACCTCCCTCACATCACTGATGCCTTGGCTCTCCTTATCCAATGTCAATAAGTGATAGAAGGATCACATTTACTCTATTTTGATACTGATAATTGAGTTAATTCAAATGAGATGTTTTTATGATGGTAAAAGTCCAAAGCCTAATGTATTAAGAATAATTCCCAACAGAATAGCTGGTAAATTTAGTACTATGTGGCAATGATATCCCATTATCTATTTACGGAAAATTCCACTACAAGCTACATTTTCTATGGGTAACCTGTGTATACAACACTGCAGCAATATTATCTGCCTATTGTATGCAATATTATTAAATGGTGTCGGGTTTTCTGACATAATACCCTGGAGGGCTGCTCACGGGTCGCAGTCCTATTAGAACAGACGAACACCGATACTCCTCCTTCGAATTATTAATTAATTTGATGTTAGTTATTAGTAATCACACATTTGTGCGTCTGTTCGTACAGGACGGATGTCCCGTACTAGAGTTGCAGGGGTTAGAAGTCTAATGCGATTTCATTTCCCTGTTAACTCTTGAGAGGCTAAAATTATAGCCTAAATACATATTATTTAACCGAGTGGACTGAATGTGATCAAGAACTACAGTCAAGTATGATTCAGGGACTGCAGTGAGATCAGTGACATTAGATACAACTTGAAGCTTGTTCAGGTAACTAGTCACTGATATATAAACAC
The DNA here is from genome assembly GCA_020271785.1 of Procambarus virginalis. Lineage (NCBI taxonomy): Eukaryota > Metazoa > Arthropoda > Malacostraca > Decapoda > Cambaridae > Procambarus > Procambarus virginalis. The sequence continues at coordinate 3,528,089 of WNGS01003388.1, forward strand.
AAAATGCCAGAATGGAATTCCTCTTGATTAAATAATAAATGTATCAAAATCAGTCGTCAGATTTATTGGGATTTATTTTAGTTAGTTGATTCGGAGGATTGAATAGTCCATCATTAAAGTCAAGTATGGTTCTGAGACTGCAGTGGGTTCAGTGACATTGGACGCAGTGACTTGTAGTTGTTTAGGCTACTGTTCACTGATTTGCCACTGAGGCCTCATGAACTCATCTTCAGCTTTAAATGATGATATTAACATCAACCTCTGTTGCTATAGTCAGTTGTAATCTCCTTAGTATAATGCTTCTGGAGAAATATAATCAGCTGACAAATTTAGATTTCTATTGGTATTGTTTATCTGCAGGCATAGGTCTCCTCAGGCGTAATACTGGGCCTGAGAGCAATTTGCCTCCTGCAGAATTTAGCATGGTTATGCCCTGATATTTAGTAGGGCTACCGATGAATTGATGGTAGTAGTCTGTCCCTACAAGGATACCGAGGTCGGTGAGGTGATCAGGCTTAATATTATCTGCCAATGTTATTCCTCTATTTCTCAGGAATTTGGTTGTTGCTCTCAGACCTTGTACTTGTAGGTCTGCTGGTATTTTGTCCACCACAATGGCTTGTACTTGACAGACGTACCTGCCTAAACGTACTGATGGTTGTACTACATGGTAAACTTGAGGTCCTGTATCTGTTACAAACCCTGAGATGTGGACTGTCGACTGGGCTACAGGCCTTAATTGTAGTTCACCTGCCAACCTTTTAGTGACATGTTCTCTGGGTCCCTTGGTCAAACAACCCACGGGTATTGACCTTGGCCCTCATATTCTGGATGGTAATTTGGGCAGTACGCAAAGTCGCATTACTTTTGGACTCTGCCGATTGGACACTAATTTTCTCTCGCACCTTGCAAAACTGTACTGTGGTGGGAATGCTATCTTCCACCTTGGGTCTTGAATACGTTAATTTCGTGAGTTTGCACAGTGCTGCATAGTGCCTACCTCTTCTACACCTGTTGCAGGTGTTGAATTGGGTATCACAATAGTCTATGTTGTGTGACTTGAGACACCTTGAACATCTCCCTAATTCCTGGAGTCGCTTAATACGAGTGTCTCTGTCTGGATAATTAGCACAGCGGTATGTTGAATGTTTTTTTTTGCAGAACATACATGTCCCCCAGCCTACTGCACGTTTGGAAGTTACCGGTTTGGGTGAACTAGTAACAGTAGGCTTGGAGGATTCTGCAGCATTGTCAGATTTTCTCCAACTAGATGTGAGAGTACTTGGCTGATGTTTATTTGGGGTAGTTGTTTTACCCTTTAATTGACTATTAATTTTATTTCTGAAGGTTCGCACGAGGCTTTAACTTCCTCATTTGCACGTCGTTTGTTTATGATGGAATGTAAACCTTCAGTGATGTCCTGTACTGTCAGGATGGTGTTATGTTTTTTGTGTATAATTCATCTAGTATATCGCTGGACAATTTTCGTAGAAGGACTACTTTGGTCATCCATTCACTAGTGGTTATATCAACCTTAAGAATGAATGTTCTTAGTAGTGACTCAAACTCCATGCTGAAGGATTTTAATGAGTCAGCAGTCTGATCAGGTTAAGGTAAGTCCAGCAATTGTAGTACTAGATGTATGACAGTTTTCTCATTGCCAGCATTATCCCTAGGAAGCTGGACTGAGAAATTAGTGCTGTCATTATCTTCACTTATATTTTCTACTACTGGTTCAGCTTCACCTCTAATTTCAGTTTGGAGGCATGTTAACTTAATAGCCTCAGGTATTGGGTTTTCAGAATCCACAGAGACTGTGGATAAATTGTCTGAGAACTGTTTAATTTCTGGTGGTATAATATTGGATGATGCTTTATCCTCGTTGGTTAAAGGATCTAATCTGGCTTGACATTTATTCTCAAAATGATCCAGATCATCCATCACATTATCTACTTTATTTGATGTACTTGCTGTTTGTTCTGATTCAATAATTCTGTGTAAGTGTTCCAACCTGGCTTGAGTTTCTTCTTCAAATTGTGCTAGGTCAGACAGGAATGGTTCCACATCTTCAACTACTATGTCGTCGTCGTCGTGGACTTGATTTAGGTAAGATATCCTTTTTGCTTTCAATATATGCAATTGGGTTTTAATCTGTAATAGTGGTATTTTTAACCAATGATAATTAATTACAGGTTCATATAACAACTTTTCATATTGGTCGAGATCTCTTGTCAGTTGACTTTTACGTGCTGTTAAAGCATGCTTTGCTTTCTGTGGATTAGTCATGGAGACTTGTTAATTGGACACCACTGGCTCATAAACTCAAGAAAGGTAAGGCTACCTCTCCTGGAGAGGATGGCATCACATACAACACCATGAGAGTACTTGCTGAGCTGCCAAATAGCCCTCTGCTAGAATTGTTTAATCAAAGTCTAAAGCAGGGTGTCTTACCTGACCGCTGGACACAGGGACTCATAATACCCATACCCAAGCCCAATTCACAAAAATTTAGACCCATTTCTCTGACTTCGTGCATGTGTAAAGTTCTTGAAAGAATTATTCTCGACAGACTAATGTTTCAAATCAAGCCCCACCTTGCCCCTAACCTGTATGGTTTCCTTCCTGGAAGAAGCACACAAACTTGCTTTGCTGAGTATTTTATCAGAGAGGGACCAAACTCTCAGGCGGCATTTATTGATCTCCAAACTGCCTTTGATACAGCAAACAGAGAAATAATCCTAGAACAGCTAGCCTCTTGTGGAGTTAAGGGAAGACTGTTGACATGCTCAGGGGTTACCTGAGCAACAGAACCGCCTCAGTCCTTTTCAAGGGGTCAAAAGTAGACTTTGTGCACCCTTTGAGTTGGGTACACCCCAGGGTGGAGTGCTAAGTCCTACACTGTTCAATGTTCTGATGCATAAATTAATATTGATATTCCCACACTACTTGACGAAGCCGTCATTTGTTATGCCGATGATATATGCATTGTTGCAAATTCCCAAACTAGACTGCAAGCTCTACTTGATTCATTCGCAGCTAAAAGCATTGAATGTGGTCTTGTTATCTCTATAACTAAATCCAGAGTTCTCCATCCCCAAGAGAAACTCATGTCCCTATAACTTTCAAGGTCAACAACATGAACATTGAAACGTGTAGGCAGCACAAATACCTTGGAGTTGGTATTAACAGTGACATTGTAAATGATCTACACCGTAGGTTAAAAGAAAGACTAAAACCATTGAGAACACTTACTGGTAAGAATATTGGTATCAATATTAAATATGCTAGACTATTCTATATGATGTTCGTTAGATCTCTCGTTGATTATAATGCTCTGCACTTAATTAATTTCCCCTCCTCTGTGTTGGACAAACTTGAAGTAGTACAGAATGAAGCCATGAGGATAATTCTTGGTGCTCCAAGATGCACAAGACTCATCAACATGCGGGAAGAACTGAAGCTTCCAACCATACTAGAGAGAATAATGCAAGTCAACACCACATTTTGCCTTAAAGTCATGAGAGACCCTACATCTCCTGCATTGCTCAGACACAACCTATTTAGTGCTGTTGACACTCTTTTGACTGGTGCCGACATACCAACTAACTCCTTTTATGATAATTGGCTGAGCAACAATGCTTACAATCTCCTCCAACTTAACATTCCTTTTAAGTGCAGTCTACCTGTCTCTGATATTCCTCTTTATCTGTACCCCACCATTCAAGTATCATACACACCTGTCACCAAGAAAGATAATGAGAATCTTGCTCTTCTTAAAGCTGTTACTCTTGAAACAATTGCCTCCTCCATCGAGGGTTTAAGATCTCACGAGCACTGTGTCTACACCGACGGCTCAGTCCAATCCTCTACTGGACGGACTGCAGCGGCATGTAGGTTTTATAGAAATAATATTTGCACAAAGACTGTTAGTGTCATGTTAAACAACTGGCTGACCTCCACACAAGCAGAACTAGCAGCATTACACTTAGCTACCAGTACATTAAAAAACATTGGAGGGGGAATAATATTCTGTGATTCAAAGTCTGCTCTTCAAGCAATCGAAAACTTCTCTTGGAAGATCGATACCAAGAACCTCATATTCTCAATTATAAATGACCAAATTGATGCACAGAGTAAAGGGTCTCGAATTTCCTTTGTATGGATACCTTCACACATAAATATAACCCATCATAATGAGACAGACATTGCAGCCAAATTAGCGTGTAACAAGTTTGAAGTTGAATTAGATCTAGGTATCCCCATCTCTGCTGTCAAAACCGTATTGGTCCAAACATTCAGATCTGATAGGAAAGAACTTACTGACTCCCAACGACCTGAAAGTACTAGTATAAAAAGATATGAGTCTCGTCGTGGACGTGGTGGTGAGCAGACGTGTTTTGGTTCGCTCTGCTACTAGCGTCTGGTGTGGTGGACGTGTTTGTCGTCGCCGGGAGCCGGCGTGTTAACGGATGGCTGGATAACGTCGCGCTGGGGGTGGTATAAGTGCTATCATGGGCTCCTACACACCTCCACTCAAGCGGAAGGAGTCCATAGGGCTCAAGTTTAGTTGTCATGTTGATCCCGACCTTGTATCCACGACGATCTTCGATGTGTTACAGATCAAGACGGAAGAAATATTTGGTTACCAAACACTGCCAGGGAACAGAGTGGTGTTGAAATTTGAAAACAATGTAGCGTTTTCAGAGTTTCTCAAGAAGTATGATGATGAAATTATAAGTTTACCTAATGGGAAAGGATCAGTAGAAGTGATTAATTTGAGCAAAACGTTTACATACGTTTCTGTGAGGGATGCGCCATTTGAAATGTTGAATGGAACTATTATACGCATACTGCAACAATATGGGAAAGTGGACAATGTTCGCTTCAATAAGTATACTTATGGACCAGGGAAAGGGCGTTTTAATGGAACAAGAACAGTAAAGATGGAACTTCATCGCAATATTCCTTCATCAATGTCAGTAGAAGGTCATTATATTAAATTTATATACAATGGCCAACTGCAAACTTGTTTTAAGTGTGGGCGTACTGGTCACATGGCTGCTGCCTGCCAGGTGGAGGCATCAGAACGGATCAACATTTTTCGTGAACATGACTTTCCGCCATTAATAGAGGACAGTGTCTCAGGAAATGACCCACTGTTGTACATACTGCAGTGCCAGGTGAGGTAGATGAAGTAACCCACAACTCTGTAAGTGAAACGTCTGTGGGAGTGAATCCCAGTGCGAATGAGGCCGGTGAAGGTAACTTAGATCAGGATGATAAAGGTAATGCAGAAAAGGAATGTGCAGACGACACTGCTCAGGACGATTTATCTGCTATCGTTCAACCTGGTGAGGGTGAGGTAAGTCTGGACAATATACATGTGGACGCCCATGACATTGGCGCTGACGCTGCGCTGAGCTGCGATGACGACGGCGGCGCTGACCTTGGTGAGGTGACGATGGAGAAAGTAACTGGTTGTCAACTGGATGTGGAGGATGACTCCATGGAGGATAGTGATGTAGAAATGCCTGTGAAGAGGGCAACTCCACCCTCTTCAGTATGGTCTGATAGAAAGGGTAAGGGTAGTGTGAAGGCTGGTTCTGTAACCAGTCATGTAAAGAAACGTAGGAGAAAATTAACTCGGAGTATTGATCTGGTACGTATGAAGGACTTAGCCGCTAAATTAAAAGTCTCTGAAAAATTGAGCAGGTTGTTACCGTTGAAGTTCACCGTGACCAAGGCCAGGAAGAGTCACCGACACGTAGCGAGGGCACAGTACAAACAGTGAGTGGGGATCATGGTAATGAGAACAGTGATAAGGCATGGTGGGATCTTGTGGAACATGAACAGAGTCGTGACGCGAGTGCAAATATTAAACTTAGATTTCGGAAAGGGAAAGAAGACACTAAGTTAGTGTCAAGTGAGATTACGATGGATAAAGAGTAATTTTTGGTTTCTCTCAAATAACATTCGGGAAGCCTATTAATTTAATTGTGCTACTTTGAACGTTAATGGGCTCAATTGTAGAAATAAACAGTTGCAGCTGTTATCATTGTTTAAATATCATAAATTGGATGTACTTTTAGTGCAAGAACACAATGTACAAGATGTTAAGAAACTTGATGTGTTGCTTGATTACTTTGAAGTATTAATAAATTCAACGAACTTGTTGAAGGGTGGTACAATGATATTGGTTGCTAAGCGAGCCCACATCAAGGTTCTTAATACTGAAATGGATGATAATGGTAATGTTTTATATGCAAGGATTTCTTTTTTTGACACCATCATTCCTCTGCTTAATGTGTATGCTCCCTCTGGCTCCCGCAGGAAGAAAGAGAGGGAGGAATTGTTTCT
>WNGS01003388.1:3549559-3566063 GCA_020271785.1 Procambarus virginalis
TAACGAGGATAAGTTCCAGTTATGCGCTATGGAAAAAATGAAAATATTAAAACGGAAACACGTACAAAACACAGGCAAATGAAAACATAGAGCGAAAAGGCAATGTAAGGGAGTTGGGTGTACTCATTCGGAAGACTTACCTTTAAAGAACACAATAAAGTAGCCGTCACAACTGCAAGAAAAATGACTGGTTGGATAACAAGAACTTTCACACTAGAGATGCTATACCGATGATGATACTTTGCAAAACGCTTGTGCTCTCTAGAGTGGAGTACTGCTGACAATGACAGCACCTTTCAAAGCTGGAGAAATACTGACTTGGAGAGGTGCATAGGTCCTTACTGCTAGAATCCACTCAGTAAAACATCTAAACTATTGGAGCCGACTGAAGAGCCTAAATCTGTACTCCCTTGAGGCGCAGGCGGGAGAGATGCATAATAATTTACATTGGAAAATATTAGAGGGGCTGGTCCCAAACCTGCACACAGCAATAACATCACCATGAAACCAAAGACATGGCAGGATGTGCAGAATATCCCGTGAAAACAGAGGTGCAACAGGTACTCTGAGAGAGCTCTATCAACATCAGTGGCCCGGACTGTTCAACACGCTTCCTCTACAAATAAGGGACATAACTGGCAAACCCCTCACAGTGTTCAAGGAGAACTGGATAAGCACCTCCAAAGGATACCTGATCAACCAGGCTGTGACTCATACGTCAGGCTGCGAGCAGCCGCGTCAAACAGCCTGGTTGATCAGTCCAGTAACTGGAGGCCTGGTCACGGACCCGCGGGGACACAAGCCCGGAAGCATCTCCAAGGTAACCTCAAGGTGGGTCAAGGTATCATATACAGCAGCACCAGGCACCATCTATAGCAGCACCAGGCACCATCTACAGCAGACCAGGCACCATCTTCAACAGCACCAGGCACTATCTACAGCAGCACCAGGCCACCATCTATAGCAGCACCAGGCACCATCTACAGCAGCACCAGGCACACCATCTACAGACACCAGGCACATCCAGAAGCACCAACATCATATACAGCAGCACCAGGCACCATATACAGCACCACCACGCACCATCTACAGCACCACCATCTACACGCACCATCTACAGCACACCAGGCACCACCAACAGCAGCAGCACCAGGCACCACCTACAGCACTCACCAGGCAACACCTAACAGCAGCACCACCAAGCACCACCAGGCACCACCTACAGCAGCACCAGGCACCACTCACCATACCAGCACATCCAGCACCACCAACAGCAGCAGCAGGCACCACCTACAGCACACCACAGCAGCACCACCACCCACAGGCAGCACAGGTCACCACCTACAGCAGCACCAGGCACCACCTACAGCATCACCAGCACCACCTACAGCAGCACCAGGCACCACCTACAGCAGCACCAGGCACACCTACAGCAGCACCAGGCACCACCTACAGCAGCACAGGCACCACCTACAGCAGCACCAGGCACCACCTACAGCAGCACCAGGCACCACCTACAGCACACCAGGCACCACCTACAGCAGCACCAGGCACCACACTACACAGCACCAGGCACCACCTACAGCCAGCACCAGGCACCACCTACAGCAGCACCAGGCACCACCTACAGCAGCACCAGGCACCCCTACATCAGGCACCAGGCACCACACAGCAGCACCAGGCACCACCTACAGCAGCACCAGGCACCACCTACAGCAGCACCAGGCCCACCTACAGCAGCACAGCACCACCTACAGCAGCACCAGGCACCACCTACAGCAGCAGCTTCAGAGGGGAGTGATGATGAAAGAGAGCACGTGTGGGCAATATTGTCGCTGCGCCAGGCAAGCCTCACGCTTTATTTAAACTTTTATTTTTGCCCAGTGTGAGGCACCTTCTGTGTGAGGCACATTACGAGTGAGGCACCTTCTGTGTGAGGCACCTTCTGTGTGAGGCACTATGAGTGAGGCACCTTCTGTGTGAGGCACATTATGAGTGAGGCACCTTCTGTGTGAGGCACATTATGAGTGAGGCACCTTCTGTGTGAGGCACCTTCTGTGTGAGGCACATATGAGTGAGACCAGCAGGAAACACATTATTAGTGGGGAAATATTTCCCACCAATAAGCATAATACGGAATAATAAATATATAATAAACAGCTACTAGGATTCGTCCATTTCTGCAATAATAGCTTTAAATAAAATGTATTCCCAGCAGAATTAGCCGGTAAAGTTAATGGCGACGTGACAATGTATTCCGTTTTCCACGGGAGGAAATCTCGTTTTCTATGAGGAAAATTACGGTGTGCCAAGTCTTTCATGAGTCAATTTATTATTTACAAACAGCAGCAATATTATCTGGATAGTGTATTGAATATTAGTAAATGGTGTCGGGTTTTCCGACATAATTTCCCGGGGCCGAACAAGGGTTGAAGTCCAGTATTTAGAACACACGAACACCGATACTCCTCCTTCAGATTATTAGATTAATTTGATGTTAGTAGTTAGTAATCAGACATTTGTGCGTCAGTTCGTACAGGACGGATGTCCGTACTTCAGTTGCAGGGGTTGAAGTCTTGGTCAAGTTCATTTCCCCTGTTAACTCTTGCGAGGCTAAAATTCAGCCTAATTACGTTTTATTTAACCTAGAGGACTGGATGTGATCAATTACTACAGTCAAGTATGATCCGGACTGCAGTGAGAACAGTGACATTAGTTATATTAACTTGAAGCTTGTTCAGGTAACTGATCACTGATATATATACACTGAGGCCATGGACTGCATCTCGATTTAATATAATGTATCAAAATCAGTCGTCGGATTTATATAGTCAGTCATGCTCCTTTGTGCTTCTTTGCTGGAGTTCATTTGGCTGACAAATTGAGGTTTAATTTAGTTAATTGATTCAGAGGATTGAATAGTCAATCATTAAAGTCAAGTATGGTTCCGAGACTGCAGTGGGTTCAGTGACATTGGTCGCAGTGACTCCCTGGAAACACAAACCGAAACTGTCTCTATTTCCGCTTGTTACAACTTGTAATAAGTTCTTATATCTTGGCTTAACGTGTTTATGACGTATTAGAACGTTGTTACAACTTGCTATATTGGTTGTTATAACTGGTTAGAAGGTGTTAAAACCTGTTCGAACGTTGTACCAACGTCGTAGTTTCGGTGTGTGTTTGGCGGGAATTGTAGCTTGTTTAGGCTACTGTTCACTGATTTGCCACTGAAGCCTCATGAACTTATCTTCAGCTTTTTAAGATGATATTAAGATCAACCTCTGATGTTATATTCAACTGTATTCTCTTTAGTATAATGCACTGGAGTTGTATAATCAGCTGACAAATTTAGTTTTCTATTGGTATTGTTTTTATCTGCAGGCATAAGTCTCCTCAGGCTTAATACTGGGCCTGAGAATAATTTGCCTCCTGCAGAATTTAACATGTTTATGCTCTGATATTTAGTATGGCTAGTGATGAATTGGTGGTAGTAGTCTGTACCTACAGGATTCCGAAGTCGGTGAGGTGATCAGACTTAATTTTATCTGCTAATTCTATTCCTCAATTCTCAGGAATTTGCAGTAACTCCCAGACCTTGCACATGTAGGTCCGCTGGAACTGTGCCCACCAAAATGGCTTGTACTTGACAAACATAGCTGCTTATCGTAATGTTGGCTGTACCACCTGGTAGACTTGTGGTCCTGTATCAGATTGAAATCCTGAAACACTGAATGTCATCTGGGCTACAGGCCTTAATTGTAGTTCATCTGCCAACTTTTTAGTGACATGTTCTCTGGGACCCTTGGTCAAACACCCCATGGGTATGGACCTTGGCCCTCTTATTCTGGATGGTAATTTGGGCAGTAGGCAAAGTCGCAGTATTTTGGTCTTTGTTGATAGGACACTATTTTTCTGGTGCACCTTGCAGTACTATACTCTGGTGGGAATGCTATCTTCCACCTTCGGGTTTACAGACTATTTTTGTGTCTCCGCACAATGTTGCATGGTGCTGACCCTTGTTACACCTATTTCAGGTGTATAATTGGGTCTCACAGATGAGGATGTTGTGTTTCCTGAGGAACCATAATCGCACAGTCACATCAGGAGGAAAACAAAAGTGAAGGAACAGGTGATGAAACTAAGAACGGGTGAGGACAGGTACACAGAGAATGACAAAGAAGTGTGTGAAGAACTCAACAAGAGGTTCCAGGAGGTCTTCACAATAAAACAAGAAGAGGTCAAGGCACTAGGAGAGGTGGCAGCAAACCAGGCGACCTTGGAAGGGTTTGACATTACAAGAGATGAGGTCAAGAGGCACCTATTGGAGCTGGACGTGAGAAAGGCTGTTGGGCCAGATGGAATCTCACCATGGGTATTGAAAGAGTGTGATGGAGCACTTTGTTTGCCACTCTCCATTTGTATTGTAGGTCACTGGAAACGGGAGACTTATCAGAAATATGGAAGATGGCTAATGTAGTATCAATATACTAAAAGGGTGACAGACAAGAGGCACTGAACTACAGGCCAGTGTCCTTAACTTGCATACCATGCAAGGTGATTGAGAAGATCGTGAGAAAAAACCTAGTAACACATCTGGAGAGACGAGACTTCGTGACAACCCATCAACATGGGTTCAGGGAGGGTAAATCTTGCCTTATAGGCTTAATAGAATTATACGATCAGGTGACAAAGATTATGCAAGAAAGAGAAGGATGGGCAGACTGCATTTTTTTGGACTGTAGGAAAGTCTTTGACACAGTGCCCCATAAAAGGCTGATGCATAAGCTGAAGAAATAGGCAGGAGTAACTGGTAGGGCGCTCAAGTGGATAAGGGAGCACCTAAGCAATAGGAAGCAGAGAGTTACAGTGAGGTGTGAGACCTCAGATTGGCATGAAATTGCCAATGGAGTCCCACAGGGCTCTGTACTTGGACCTATCCTCTTTCTGATATACGTAAATGATCTCCCAGAGGGTATAGTCTCATTCCCCTCAATGTTTGCTGACGACGCCAAAATTATGAAAAGGATTAAGACAGAGGAGGACAGCTTGAGGATTCAAGAAGACCTAGACAAGCTGCAGGAATGGTCGAACAAATGGTTGTTAGAGTTTAACCCAAGCAAATGTAATGTAATGAAGATAGGCATAGGGAGCAGGAGACTCAGATACAAGGTATCATTTGGGAGATGAAATACTTCAAGAGTCAGAGAGAGAGAAAGACCTGAGGGTTGATATCATGCCAGACCTGTCCCCTGCAGCTCATATCAAGAGGATGACATCAGCGGCATATGCCAGGTTGGCTAACATAAGAACGGCCTTTAGAAACTTGTGTAAGGTATCTTTCAGAACATTATATACCACATATGTCAGACCAATCCTGGAGTATGCGGCCCCAGCGTGGAGTTCATATCTAGTCAAGAATAAGACTAAACTGGAAAAGGTTCAAAGGTTTGCCACCAGACTAGTACCCAAACTGAGGGGTATGAGCTACGAGGAGAGACTACGGGAATTATACCTCACGTCACTGGGAGACAGAAAAGTTAGAGGGGGACATGATCACCACATACAAGATTCTCAGAGAAATTGATAGGGTAGATAAAGACAGACTTTTTAACACAAGGGGCACACGCATTAGGGGACACAGGTGGAAATTGAGTGCCCAAATGAGCCATAGAGACGTTAGAAAGAATTTTTTCAGTTTCAGAGTAGTAGACAAATGGAATACATTAGGAAGTGATGTGGTGGAGGCTGACTCCATACACAGCTTTAGGTGTAGATATGATAGAGCCCACTAGGCTCAGGAACCTGTACATTAGTTGATTGACCTTTGAGAGGCGGGACCAAAGAGCCAGAGTTCAACCCCTGCAAGCACAACTAGGTAAGTACAACTAGGTAAGTACACACACACACACACACACACACATACACACACTGCCTACTTGAGGCCAGTCTTAGAGTTTGAATGTGACAAAGGCTGTTGGGCCTGACAGAATCTCACCATGGATATTTAAAGAAGGTGCAGAGGCACTAAGTGTGCCTCTCTCTATGGTGTATAACAGATCACTGGAAAGAGGAGACCTACCAGATAGTTGGAGGTCAGCTAACGTAGTCCCAATATACAAAAAGGGTGACAGGCAAGAGGCACTGAACTACAGGTCAGTTTCCCTAACTTGTATACCACTCAAGGTGATGGAGAAGATCATGAGGAAAAGGCTCGTAGGGCATCTGGAGGGAAATACCTTTGTAACGCACCACCAACATGGGTTCAGAGATAGTAAATCGTGCCTCACTGGTTTAATAGAATTCTATGACCAAGCAACAAAAATTATGCAAGAAAGAGAAGGGTGCGCAGACTGCATTTCCTTGGACTGTCAGAAAACCTTTGATACAGTACCCCATAAAAGGCTGTTACAAAAGTTGGAGCAACAGGTAGGAGTAAAAGGTAAGGTGCTCCAGTGGATATATGGTGCTCCAGTGGAGTATCTAAGCAACAGGAAACAGCGAGTAACTGCGGGGAGAGATATCAGAGTGGCAAGATATCACCAGCGAAGTCCTACAGGGCTCTGTACTTGGACCAATTCTGTTTCTGATATATGTAAATGATCTTCCAGAGGGTATAGACTCATTCTTCTCAATGTTTGCTGATGATGCAAAAATTATGAGAAGAATAAAGACGGATGAAGATAGACAGAGACTACAGGATGATCTGGACTAACTGGAGGAATGGTCTAGAAAAAGGCTGCTAAAGTTAAACTCTAGAAAGTGTAAAGTAATGAAATTAGGCGAAGGGAGCAGAAGGCTGAATGCAATGTACCATCTGGGAGGTGAAATCTTGCAAGAGTCAAATCGAGAGAAAGATCTGGGGGTTGATATCACACCGAACCTGTCCCCAGAGGCCCACATAAAAAGAATATCATCAGTGGCATTTGCTAGGTTGTCCAACATAAGAACTGCCTTTAGAAACTTGTGTAAGGAATCGTTCAGGACCCCGTATACAAACTTATGTCAGACAAATCCTGTAATATGCAGCTCCTGCCTGGAGTCCGTATCTAGTTAAACACAAGACAAAGTTACAGAAGATTCAGCGATATGCCCCCAGACTTGTCCTGGAACTGAGAGGTATGAGCTATGAGGAAAGGTTGAAGGAGCTGAACCTCACGTCCCTGGAAAACAGAAGAGTAAGGGGAGACATGATAACCACCTACAAAATTCTCAGGGGGGAATTGACAGGGTGGACAAAGACAAACTCTTCAGCATTAGTGGAACACGAACAAGGGGACACAAGTGGAAACTTAATACACAAATGAGCCACAAAGACATTAGAAAGATTTTTTTCAGTGTCAGAGTAGTTAGTAAATGGAATACACTAGGAAGTGATGTGATGGAGGATGACTCCATACACAGTTTCAAATGTAGATATGATAAAGCCCAATAGGCTCAGGAATCTGTACACCTGTTGATTGACATTTGAGAAGCGGGACCAGAAAGACAAAGCTCAACCCCCGCAAGCACAAATAGGTGCGTACACACACACACACACACACACACACACACCTGTTGATTGACGGTTGAGAGGCGGGACCAAACAGCCAGAGCTCAACCCCCGCAAATACAACTAGGTGAGTACAACTAGGTGAGTACACACACACACACACACACACACACACACACACACACACACACACACGCACGCGCGCGGCTGCAACCTTACCTGACTACACAGCCTGAAGAGACGACTGGATATTCTCACTCTCTCCCTCCCTCCAGCCTTCCCACCCTCCTTCCTTCCCTCCAGCTTTCCTCCCTCCCTCCATCCCTCCCTCCCTCTCTCTCTCCCTCCCTCCCTCCCTCCTTCCTGTCCTCCCATTGTCTCTCCCTCTTTGGTTGTTTGACTGTTTAAACTTCAATGTTTATGGGAATTTTAGGAGTTAAACTTCACTGTGTTAATTAAGTGTTGTATTAAGCTTTAGTGATTGTGGGGATATTGGGGTTAACTTTACTGATTGTGGGAATATTGGGGTTAACTTTACTGATTGTGGGAATATTTGGGGTTAACTTTACTGATTGTGGGGATATTGGGGTTAACTTTACTGATTGTGGGAATATTGGGGTTAACTTTACTGATTGTGGGAATATTGGGGGTTAACTTTACTGACTGTGGGAATACTGGGGGTTAACTGTACTGATTGTGGGAATATTGTCGGAAATCCGACCCACATAATAATATAGTATCCCCTTAACCCTTTAACTGCGCAACGCGCCTGCAGGCTCGCATCTGGTTTGCGCAACGCGCCTCTGGGTATTTGTATTTTTCACGTTCGATTCAAAACTCCCGCGGCTACATGGGGTTCACATCAGCTTCCTCAGGGCTCTTGTAAACAGACGCCATCTTTAAAAAAAATCGTGGTCCACATTCCCGGGTGTGGGAGCCTCAGTAGTGAGTGAGCAACCAAGGCTGGCGCTCGCAGCATAAGCGCACAGCACTACTGTTCAGCGTGTGACCACAGCATCGCCTAATAATGTCAAAATATATATATAACTTGTATTATTTAGCCATGGTAGTATTATAGAAGAGCCTGAGTGTGATAATAACTGGGTACAATGTTCAAATATCAGTGATTCAATGCTGTTCACGATGTTCACAGCGCTTGCCACAGCACCACAGCATTATTTCGTCCATCAAGGAATCTTCAAACAATTTCTTAGGTTCCTTTTCAAAATAAACGTATGGTCAATTATTCATTTACAGGAATTAGTGACCAGGATTGTGGTTATAATTAGCGTTGTGCGTAGTATTGTGAAAGGAGGAATTTTGGTGAGGGAGGGCGAGAATTGAGGTAGCCTCATTGCATGTGTGTGTGTGTGTGTGGTTGCCACTCTTGTTTTGCTCACAATACTAGCTTAGTGGTTCGCTATGGGCAAAACAAGTGTACATGGGTATATATAGTGTGTATATAGTGTAAGAACAGCAACAGGAGAATGTTGAGAGGAGCTATTTTGGTGAGGGATGTGACGTAATCGTAGCATCGTCTGTTGTGTGATTTTTCATGCAGTGTATGGTGGCCACTGTACTGTTTGGACACAATACCGGCTTACTTGCATAGTTCTGGTATATAAAACATGTAGATAGGTATATAGAACATGTGTAATAAGAACTATAACAGTATGGTGGGAGGAGCAATGTTGACGAGTAAGATGTTGGAGTGAGGGAGACTGGCTGGGTGTGGCTGCTCTCACTCGAGGTGTTCTGAATGTGCTCATGGCCAAATGCTCCTATTGGCCCATACGAGGCAGCTGCTATTGCCATATACGAGGCAGCTGCTATTGGCCCATATGAGGCAGCTCCTATTGGCCCATATGAGGCAGCTTCTATTGGCCCATACGAGGTAGCTCCTATTGGCGAAGCAGCTGCCACGCGATGTTCTGAATGTGTTGATGGTAAATGTATATGGTGTGTGACAGTGCATAGTGTGTACATATGTTGTAAATATACATAAATGAACATGAAACATTGGTGTGAATAACTGTATGATGGGAGGGGGCAAAGTTGGCGAATAATAATGTTGGAGAAGTGAGGGAGGGCTGGCTGGGTGTGGCAGCTCTCACTCGCGGTGTTCTGAGTGTGTTGATGGTGAATGTATATAGTGTGTGACAGTGTATAGTGTGTAAATAGATTGTATATATACATAAATTAGCATGATACATAGTAAATATGTGCTGCATATGTGTACACAAGTGTCATGCACGTAACACAGTGTCTTTGGACAGTACGGATGTTTTACATCCATAATATAGTGTACGTGTTCACTATACATAGGATTAGCACGTAAAAACAAATAAAATGTATTTGGAACTGTGCGAAAAAAATGAACGAAAATATATTCGCGGCAACTCGCGCGCCCCGCCCCGAGCACCCCACCCGCCCCGGGAGCTTACGGCACGGGAGCACGGGGAATGATGACGTCACGCCCCAACTTACTGACCCCATAGCAGCCAAAGTAAGTACAATTTCGACCTTTTTTTTACATAGCCATACTGAAGGAAGGGTTTTTGACACTTTAAAAAGAAAAAAGAATTTTTTCCAGATAATTTATTTCCTGCGCACCACGGGGGTGTCATATTTGGAGGCAACGCAGTTAAAGGGTTAAGAATAGAGAATGGGTGATTCCGTGACGTCATCGACGACGCCGTATATTTACATTAATTAATACTGTTTATATAGCAGTCTAGTGTCTAAATTGAATAAAAAAGTATTCAATAAGACTGAATATAATTACTAACACCAAAATATAGCTTGACTCCCTTGTTATTGTAAAATTAACTTTAGAAGTGAAACCATCCACAGGGGCGTCGGTCGCCCTGAGCATCACACCCTTACACATCAACAACAAACACGATGTAGAGAGCTCCAGAAAATGAAATACCTAGACACCCAAATTACGTGTCAACAACCAGCAACACAGCGTCTCAACAGCCACAGCAACGACCGTATCTGTCTTACCAAGTATTTGTAGATTAAATTAGTGCACTGTTTAGTCACAATAGTTAGATGGTTAAGTTGTATGGAAAACCCCAACAAGACTTACGTGTACACCATTTAACACCCTCATATTCCACGTCATACCTGTAATTATATGTTTAGGGAACTGTTATTAATTCCTTACATCCCAAACAGGTAATTGTGTTTTGGAGTAGCAAGAAGCTATGCAGACAGTTGGACCTTACACATAATTTACCTAGCTGTATGCCAAGCCTTGTAGGCCTCCTAGCAGCCGCCATTACGTGGCACATGGCCACACCCATTTTAATGCTACAACTACATAGCCTTAACAGGCCCCTTCAACAGGAACAGCTAAGCCCTTTTTGTTCTATACTGTGAAAGTAGTGTTCATAATTATTAATTATTGAAATAATATTAGACTAGACCACCATATGTGATATGATATAATTATATTAAAGGTAAACAATTTGTAGATTAAGAAGGAGCCATCTCAAAGTGGTTTAAGCTACAAATTGTCCCCCCCCCCCCACAGTATGTGAGATAATTTCAGGCAGTTTTAACAAGTACATACAGTTCACTCAATTAATTTCTTACTTACTAAGAAAATAAATAAGATAAAACTTTATTTTATTGAAGTCAATTTAAATAAGAGAATAGCTGCCTTGAGTTTTCCCACATAAGTTTGGTCCTTCGAACCTAGATGATTATATCAGTTAACCAGTAGGTCCATTGCACCTAGATATAAGATCCTGATATATAACATTAGTGCAATATTACATATACATTAATTATAGCAGGAAGACACTGCTATATATTTTGCATTTTTCTAGCCTAACTTTTTCAATCTCATAGCAAACAGAACTTACAACAAGCACTATTATTCTTCTGAGGCCTGTACCAAAAGAACAATTGTGTTTTTTCATTACAAGAGGTTGATAAGAGGCTAATTTAATCATAAGTTAATTTAAGTTTATATAAACATTACTTTTAATATTGCACCATTACTGTAACAATTACTGCATGCCACATTATTTATAGCAAATTCTTGCACAGGGGTAGGACATTTAGGCTGGTGTTGAACAGCAACCTAGTCTAATTTATTGTGCTAACCTGGTGTAAGGGTAAGAATTTTACACTTGTCTAGAGTTGAACATATATTACAACCTAGCAAGTACATATTTTTATGCAGTATTCATGACAACCCGAGTTGTGTTGTCAACATATTATTAACATAACTATAGGCATAATTTAACTATAATCATTTCACCTTTGAGTGTTAACCTGTGTCTCTGTACCAACGAAGAGTTATGAAGAAGGGCTAACTTGCGGAATTCCAGCATTGATGCAGGCTTACCACTCAAATTATAGAGTGTATGATTATATAGTGTATTTTTTAAATGATAATCAGCTCTAGTTTGGAAACTAGTTGCTCTACTAATTCAAGTGCCATAGTCATAGTCAAAGTCCATACGACTAGCAAGTACTTCCAAGATGTCTACTGTCAAAAATGTGAAAGCGACCCTCACTGGCATGAAAGGCCACTTAAAACAAGGCAGATTAAAAAATGTGAGGACTTGAGTAATCAAACTCCAGTTAATTATGCAGCACTGGAAAACTATCATAAGTTTGCACAGATCAAATATCAGCATGTGCTGCAACAAATGATAAAATATCAAGATATCCTTAACCTCACAAGCATCACTGCAGATGCAATGGAAGATGTAATACAAGAAAACTCAGATTACAAAGATGCAATGTTTGCAAAGTTACAACACTTTGACGATTTAATAACCACACATAAGGACAATGCAAATATTGCAGCCACAGCTTCCCAAAACCAGACAGCACCAGAAGTCAAATTGCCATCACTCAATCTCCCAACTTTTTCTGGTACAGAGGACGAGAGTTGGGACAATTTCTGGAACAAATTTGTCGATTCTGTGGATTCTAATGTCAATGTACTAAAGACGACAAAGTTTACATATTTACAGAGTGTCTTGAAGGATGAAGCGTTTCAGGTGGTCTGCAATCTGTCCTTCACTGATGACGGTTATGACAATGCCGTACAGCTCCTTAAGGATAATTATGCTAAACTAGAAAGGACCATCAGAATTCTAACCCAGAAGCTGTTGGACATCAACCCTCCAAATAATACACCAGTCTCACTCCAAGCCTTTAGATTGGACCTTGAGTCCTTGCTCAAGGCACTTAAAAATAAAGTGAACTTGGGTGAGTCAGACTGGATAATCCAAGTCCATATTTATTTATTTATGTATATACAAGAAGGTACATTGGGAATGTGGGGATACATAATATGGTAATTACAATCTTGTTAAGCCACTAGCACGCGCAGCGTTTTGGTCAGATGACAAGCAAATTACCCAGTGACATACTGGATAAGCTGTTTGTATTATATAGTAAGTCTTCTCTGACAGTAACGGAGATTACAGAAGGGTAATCATAACACCATCATAGAACAACAAAGAGTTAACCAAAATGGAAAAGCGACATCTAAACCTTCGTCTACTACTAATAGTAAATAACAGAGTACAAACAGTACTCCAAACAAATCTAAGACAACTTCCCCCTCCCCAAAGTGGAAACAAGGCAGTGTGGGCACATATGCAGTTGGTCCCTCCAAACCTACAGGTAATACGTCACCCAAATGGATGACTCCTCAAGATGCTGTTAACGTCGGGAAACCATGTGTGCTTTGTGAACAACCACATTCCATATACTATTGCAAACGTTACCCCGATCGTGCTACACACATAAAACGACTCAAGAAGTTACGTAGTTGTACCAAGTGTATAAGGGAACATAATCCCGACACCTGCACAACTCCAATACGCACCTGCAATAGGTGCCATAAGGGTCAACACCATACAGCACTTTTTGGGGACTCAAGTACAAAGCCTGCCAAACCACAGGAGGAGGAAGGAACTACCACTTCAGTACAGCTTTGTACTGTGTTACCTGATATAAGTGTCTTCTCAACAAGGTCTGATCATAAATCAGCTCTACCTACTGCACAATTGATCATTAAAAATGGAAAGTTCAAAGCCACCGTACGTGGATTATTTGATCAAGGATCCCAAATGATCTTTATATCAAAGGAGTTGGTAGATGCACTGAAACTTACACCTGTAAAGGAGACACGAATAAACATAGCATGATTCCTGACTGACTCAGGAGCCCGAGTCTTCAGGGTAGTACAACCCCAGTACGTTTAGAAGGTTATGTCCGAAAGATACAAGCTCTGGTAGTAGATAGATTCCCAAAAGATCTGTATGTATATGGTCTAGTGACAACAGCCAAATTCCTGGAAGAAAATTGAATTTATTTGGCAGATAAAATCACATCAGACAACCTTTCCAATATTGGAATCCTTATGGGATCAGACGTCTAAAATAAGTTTATCAAAGGAAAGGAAGACAAACACGGTATGAACGTGTTACCATCTGCAGGTGGTTATTTGCTAACAGGCCCAGTATTAAGGCTAAAACAACCCGCACCTGTAGACCACCAACATGCCAACCCAGTAATGGTTGCATGACTAGGAGACCAGTCTCCACTGCAACTCAGAGACATGTCCGAGGATGAGCTTGATCCCCCTGTACATAAGTTATGGGACCTGGCAACTCTCGGCATTGTCCCTGAACAACCTAGCCCAGATGATGACTGGACTTACAAACAATACCTGGACTCAGTTATCTACAGAGACAATCATTACTGGGTCAGGTTACCATGGAAGCTGAATCACCCTCAGCTACCCGTCAACCATTTTATGGCACAAAACCAATTAAGATCACAGGTGTTGCGCTTTCAAAGACAACCTGAGAACTTGAAGTTGTACCATGAAATAATACAGAAGCAACTCGATGACAAATTTATCGAAGTTGTTACAAATGATAACCCAAAGGAAGGGCACTACCTGCCACACCACCCTGTACAGAAAAATTCTGCTACTACCCCACTACGAATAGTATTTAATTGCAGTGCTAAGACGAGGCTGATTAGTGTTTCGTTAAATGACTGCATTCAAACTGGCCCTAGCCTGACACAAAGGCTTTACAACGTGCTGTTAAAGTTCCGTATCGGGACTTATGCATATACGGCCGACATCAGCAAGGCTTTCCTTAGGGTTTGTCGGGAAACCGACACACTCATACACAAATAGTATAGTCTTCCCTTAGCAGTATCCTCTTAAAATTAGAGAATGGGAGACTCCGTGACGTCATCGACGTCGTCGCAGTATTTACATTATTAAACCACTGTTCATACAACAGTTTAATGTCTAAATTGAATAAAAAAGTGTTCAATAAGACTGAATATAATTATTAACACCAAAATATAGCTTGACTCTCTTGTTAACGTAAATTTAACTTAGAAGTAGAACCACAATATTGGAACAAGGGAGGCAGAGCGTCTCTTACAGACGCCACGCTCACACGTAAACAATAACAATAGGAGGCTCGTGTGTGTTGTGTTAATGGCTACAAAGGAGACCTACTCTACCTTAAGAAACTGCCATATCAACACCACTACTACAAATAAGAGTACTCCAGTATATGTCTTACCAAGTATTTGTTTATTATTCTAGTGCACTGTTTAATAGCAAAATTAAGGCGGTTATGATATATGGGAAACACCCCACAAATGTACATGTACCCCATTTTACAGCCCTCATATTCCATGTTATACCTGTATAGATATGTTCAGGGAACAGTTATTAACTCTTTGCATCCCATACAGGTAAAATATGTGACTTGGAGTAGCAAGTAGCTGTGCAGAGTTGAACTATACATATTGCACCTAGCTGTTTACCAACGCTTGTAGACCTCCACAGACGCCACTACTGGCACCACGAGGCACAGAGCCACACCCACATGATGCTACCATGATACCGCCTTAGCAAGGCCATTACAACAAGTCCAGCTAAGACCTTTGTTATATTGTAGTAGTAGTATTCATAACTAGTAATAATTATTGAAATAATAGTAGATTAGACCACCATATGTGGTATGATAAAATATTACAATAATTAAACTTAGGTAATCAATTGTAGTTTAAGAAGGAGCCATCTTAAAGTATTTTAAGCTACAAATTGTCCCTCCAATTTGTGTGAGATTAATTTCAGGCAGTTTTAACAAGTACATACAGTCCACTCAATTTCTTACCTACTAAGAAAAAATAAGATAAACTTTAATTTATTGAAGTCAATTAAAAGGAGATATACTTCCTGGAGTTTTTACCACATAAATTATGGTCCTTCGAACCGGATGATTATTACAGTTAACCAGTAGGTACATTGCATCTAGATATAAGATCCTGATATACATTAGTAGTGCAATATTATAGCAGAAAGACATTGCTATATTTACATTTTCTAGCCTAACTTTTCAATCTCATAGCAAGCAAAACTACAACAAAGCACTATTATTGTTCTGAGGCCTATGCCAAAGAACTATTGTGCCCTTTTCAGTACAAGAGGTTGATAAGAGGCTACTTTTCTTATGAGTTACTTATAAATGTTTTTGTAATTTAAGTATAAACCATTATATTAATATTGCACCAAATAACATAATATTTACTGCATACCACATTATTTACAGCAAATTCTTGCACAAGGGTAGGACATTTTAGGCTGGAGTTGTACAGCAACCTAGTTTAATTTATTGTGCTAACCTGGTGTAAGGGTAAGAATTTTTTACACTTGTCTAGAGTTGAACATATATTACAACCTAGCAAGTACATATTTTTATGCAGTATTCAGGACAACCCGAGTTGTGTTGTCAACCTGATATTCATACATATAATTATAGGTATAATTTTAACTATAATCATTTCACCTTTGAGTGTTAACCTGAGTCTTTGTACCAACCAAGAGTGATAAAGACGGGCTAACTTGCGGAATACCAGCATTGATACAGGCTTACCACTCAAATTATAGCGTGTATGATTATACAGTAGTGTATATTTTAAATGATAAACAGCTCTAGTTGG
>WNGS01003388.1:3570250-3598776 GCA_020271785.1 Procambarus virginalis
TAAGCGTTGCAATGTTGCACGAAGAGCTTTGTCGTGTTCAGCTTGGGTACGGCCATAAACATAATGTCATCAGACATGTTGTCAGCATTAGGTATATCTTGCAATACCTGGCTGATGATGTGCTGGAATACTTCAGCAGCACTGTTAATTAATACCAAAACTCAGGCGCTTGTACCTATACAGACCTCGATGTGTCGTAAACGTTGTGATGAATCATCTCTCATCATCAAGTTCAAGCTGATGATAGCCCTTGTTTAAATCTAACTTGCTAATACAGTGCACCATTCAAGCGGTATATCATATCATCTACAGTGGGGTGTAGGATGGCGTTCACGCATTATTGCCTTATTGGGAAGACGCATGTCTACACAAATGCGTATCTCATCTGGATTCTTCGGCTTTGGTGGAGTGACAATTGGGCTTACCATGGTGTTGGGCCTGTTACCGGTTCAATGATATCTAGTTCTATCAGCCTCTCCAGTTCGGCATCGACTTTCTTGCGAGTATGGAATGGTTGTCGGCGATTTGGTTGGGCAACTGGAATTACATCTGGGTTGATATGCAGACGTACCTTGCTATCAGTATAACAACCTATGGATTTAAACCGATCAGAAAATTCAGCAACAATAGCATCAACATTGTTTGCAGATTCCACTGCTACAGCATTAGAAAGCTGAAGTAGCCCCAATTGGTTGAAGTCTTGTAACTGAGTAAGACTCCTTTGCATTCCTAACACATGGAATGTAGTAATGAGCATTGCATTCTTTGACTTAATCTCTGCAGTGAAAGTTCCAATCACTGGTAAGGCTACCTTTGAAGCTATAGGCAGTGGCTTTGCCATTATAGTTTTCAAGCTTTGGGAATTGTTTTTAAATTTTTCATAGTGGCACTCAGCAATGGTTCAATGTTTGATCCAGTGTCAAAAGACATTTGAGACAAATGCCAGCAATGTATACTATAGTCTCTGGGCTTTTTGGAAGATCATTCCATTCTGTTATTGCTTGTACTCCACAAATGTAATCACTTTCACTGTCATCTGAGACTGGTTGTAATGAAATGTTGTCTTGTATCATTATTAATCATTCTTGATTTGAGGTCAATATGTGTTTGCCACCTCGACTCCTATGACTTGATCCTCGTGCATTGCTTTTATTTATTGACTTTGGTTTCTTTAGTGCGGAACGACACATAGCACCAAAATGATTTAGTTTTCTACACTCATAGCGCTTCTTACCTTGTGCAGGACAAACATTATCTGGGGTGGGTAACTCCCCAAATTGTAACATTTATTGTTGACAACCTCTGATGTGAGTCGTTGTGACTGCTTGAGTCTTGTTCCATGACTCCAGTTGTGATGTGTTTCTGCTCAATTTAATGTTAGGTTTGGCATGATATCTTCTACGATCATGGTGTACTCCCTGAACCTTAGATACTTCTTGACTGTTAGTAACAGTGGCAGAACCGTTGTTGGCACTGCACTCCATGGCACGAGCATCACGTGCAGCATCTTCCATTCGACGAGCCATATCCAGTATCTTGTTAAGAGAACTTTCATCATCAACAAGTTCTAGAGCTCTTCGACGAAGACGTGTAGATTTGCATGTTTCAATTATTTGCTGTTTGATTTCGTTGTCAACATCAGCAAACTCACAGTGGGCTGCTAAACCTGTAGACGTGTATGGTATTGATCAACAGTTTCATTAGAGAGAGTTGTTTTGCTCTCCTGAATGCATAATTTCCATAGCTATTGTTTTGCCTTGGTTTGAAATGCTCAGTTAATTTGCCTTGGCAATGTCATAATCTTTGGCACCACCAGTATCTTTCAGTGTATCAAAGATATCACAAACTCTATCACCTGCATAATGAAGCAGAAAAGCACGCTTTCTTTCAGCATTTTTGATGTCAGAAACTATCAACAAATTTCAAACCTTTTAAGCCATTTGACCCACCTCTTACAGGTTTGTCTGGTCACACGTAGGATCAAATGCAGGAAACTGAGGTATATTTGCCATTTTTTACTGAATAAGTTTAAACTTATCACTTAAAATGTTCCTCAGAATATATAACGCTTACTGCACTGTATATGTTATTCAAGAATTCACTGTAATTACTTTAATTTTGCAAAGCACACAAGCATTTTAATGCAAAAGTTCACAACAGTGCACAACACAGCAGCAACTGATTCTTACCTAGCCCTTGTGTACATGTGTTGTTCCTACTCACAGCAACACAGCAGTTGTAAGCAGTTGGTACAGCAATTGGCAGCAGTTGGCAGCAGTAGGCAGCAGTTGGTTCACAGCAGTTGGCAGCAGTAGGTTCACAGCGTGAAGAATTTTGTAGCATGGAGCGTCGTTTCGTAACCAAAACATCGGGTTTTGTACACTGCATCAAAGCGTCGTTTCGTACACAGCATCGCCTCGCAGAATACTCAGTACACACCTTGAGTCAGCACATAGCTTGGGATGTACACAGCATTGGCCAGCACACAGCAACGTTCAGCACCAGCATTGGCCAGCACACAGCAACGTTCAGCACACAGCAACGCTCAGCACAAAGCATGGGGTATGGTGCTCACAGCTTCTCTTTCCTCCTCCGGGCGCGTGAGGCAGCATGCTTCTCCCTTGTGTTTTGTTGAACAAAATACCTGCGTTCCCAGTTCATGTCGTCGCCAGTGTGGTGTCTGTGTATAGCTGAGATACTCTTGGTAGTAAGGTTGATGTAAAGTCATTCCTGGTTACTGACTTTAATAATAAACGATTACATGATAGAGTAGCTCCCAAGCTTGGCAGGCGTCCTGTGTGCTGTTACCTTCTCTCGTGGCGTCCAGCCGCCGCACCTAGAAAACGGATGGTACCATTTTCTGTGAACATGACAGGTGCCCTAGGGACAAAGACGACTAATAACCCGGCCAGGAGGCGTCGCCACCAGGGTGACGCCAGGACGCTCGCAGGTAGCCTGGCCGGACACGCACGACTAGGAACGCGTCACGAACCCTGGCCCCTAGGGACAAGCCTAGGAGACGCAACAGACCGGGTTCCAGGGAAGACGCCTGGGAGGGGGGGGGGGGGAGGAAACGAAAAGCATCGCTGGGGCGAGTGCTCTATAGAGCTCCAAGCCACGTGGGCGCCGCCTACCGGGCTTGGGCCCCAGGGCTCAGGTCCACAGAACCAGCCACGTGACATCGCCACAGAGGGCGATGCCAGACCACAGAGGGAGCCTGGCCGTGCACGCACGACCAGGCGCGGGCGAAACATGGCCCCTAGGGCAAGCCTAGGGGCACAGCAAACCGGGCTCCCGATAAACGCCTGGGAGGGCACACCTGGGACGAATGCTCCACCGAGCGTACATTAGGGTCCGGGCCCCAGGGGCACAGGACCACCGAAACCTGGCCACGTGAGACGCCGCAGACAAGCAGCACACATTCCATCCCGACCTGGAGGCGCACCTGCAACCTCAGGCAGGCAAACAGGCGGGATGCCCAGGGAACTAGCTAAGGCGGTACGAACGGGCCGCGAGGGACGGCGCAACCACACGCCAGCACTGGGGAAAGTCCTGACTAACTTGAACAGGAAACTCTTTTACCTTAAGGTTTGCTGAGTACGACAGGGAGCCCCTGCCGGATCAGGGAAAGTCAGAGCTGGGACCATGGTAGCGGGGATGGGGTCCATTTGCTTGAGATGCAGTATAGAGTACTAGCCCACGTGTCGATGAAGCGCGGCGCTGAGCGTGGACGCTTCTTGAGTCGCGGACCGTGACGGGAGCGGAGTGAGAGAGAAACCTCCCATTCCGCGCTATTTATGCCACCCAGACTGTCCGCACCGCGCCTTGCGGAACGCGGTGCGCAATTGTCTTCCTTCCCCATCAGAAATTCCACTGCCTTTCGTTCAAAAGGCAGTGGCCATTTATCAATGAAGTTGGAAACACTGAAATGGAATCATAACATATTTAGTATAACATGCGTTGGTCTTATGTGCAACAGATGGCGCTGTTTTTCAAAACGCATGTTTTTGCCTGTCACAGGGGTGGCATCTATATAGTAGGTATATAAAAAGATGCGCCTATTCGAATGCAATGTTGTATCAAATTTTCAAAGCAATCGGTAAAGAACTTTTGGAGATTACAACATGTGTTGTTCTGACAACGATCAGATGGCGCTGTTTTTCAAAAAAGCATGTTTTTTCCTGTCACACGTGAGGCATGTATATAGTAGATATATAAAAACACGCGCCTATTCGAATACAACGTTGTGTCAAAATTTCAAAGCAATCGGTAAAGTGGTTTCGAAGATTTCCCTCACATCAAAAACACATGAAAAACACAGTTTTTCAGAAAAAGCATGTTTTTTTTTTACCGTCACAGACGTGACATGTATATATATGTATATAAAAACCTGCTCGAATGCAAATGGAACGTTGTGTGAAAATTTCAAAGCAATCGGTGAAGAACTTTCGGAGATTAGCGATTTTGAACAAACGAACATTTCCATTTTTATTTATATAGATATTATAATTAAATTAATTTAATGAAGCGTAATTCAGCCCTCGGAGTGCACGCTTGAAGAATTTAAATAAAGGTGTAAATATGCCTGATATATGATAATTCTTGAGATACAATTTCGCATTTTCTCCACAGAGAATATGGAATTTAATCATGATGGTTCTTATTCGTGTATATTTAGTTTTATTAAAGTTTTTACCACAACAGAAATCAAATTCCTTAGGGTATATTTAATTGTACACAATTTATGTATAATATGTGGGATATTTTCCCACAGTGTTGCCCTCTCATTCCCACAGTGTTGCCCTCTCATTCCCACAGTGTTGCCCTCTCATTCCCACAGTGTTGTCATCTCGTTCCCAGGGTGTTCCCAGGGTGTTGTTCCTCAGGGTGTTGCCGGTCGGCCGAGCGGACAGCACGCTGGACTTGTGATCCTGTGGTCCTGGGTTCAATCCCAGGCGCCGGCGAGAAACAATGGGCAGAGTTTCTTTCACCCTATGCCCCTGTTACCTAGCAGTTAAATAGGTACCTGGGTGTTAGTCAGCTGTCACGGGCTGCTTCCTGGGGGTGGAGGCCTGGTCGAGGACCGAGCCGCGGAAAAAGCCCCGAAATCATCTCAAGATAACCTCAGTCCCACAGTGTTGCCCTCTCATTCCTACAGTGTTGCCCTCTCGAAGTTGACTAACTCATTCTGAACATGCACCACCAAGGCTTCTGTCGACACAAACATAGTGGTATCGTCTGCATAATCAACAACTGGAAGTGTCATAGCATTTTGAAGAAAGGATGAAAAATAGTTATTGAGAAAATTAGTAGGGGGCCCCATGAGAAGGATTCGAACCTGCACACTGGGTACTTCCAATCATACACCTTAAACCACTTAACCATGACAGGTTTTATTACTTTAGCATGTTGTGGTTAAGTGGCCTAAGGCGTGTGGTTGGGAGTACCCTGTGTGCAGGTTCGAGTTCTCCTTATGATTCCTACTTGTTTTCTCATTGATACTGTTATAAATAGTGGCTTGTACTATGGGGGATCTAGTATTAACTGGATGTAGGGGCAATAGTAAGCATTAAGAGTTATCAATATGGGAGATCCAAAAGGCCTGGCCCCCAAATAAAACTATAAGCAGTATTGATTAATTGGCTAAAAACAATGTCAGTCTAGAGGTTGATCATAGATCTCCTACACAGAAAAATGGATACTCCTTTAACTAACTTATTTATTAACCCCTTAACAACCCCCATATACATTGACACCAATAACAATAATAACTATCTCACGTTAAAAGACTTGGTCCACATAAGTAGGATACAAGGTTTACACTGAGAGCAAGCTAGGGTAAAGTACTACTGGTTAAGAAACTGCAGCTGGATGCAGCTTAGGGTAGTGAGACCACGTGGTACCCTAATTCAACACAACACAACACTTAGGGGTATCCAAAACACTGGTAAATACTACCCCAAGGTCTACCCAAGCCTAGCAATCCCAGAGTAGGCACTAATATACACACAATTACTTAACTTAGAGGTACAGGAATTCAAGGTAAGGGAAGGTAGGAGGTAGAAAGGGAGAGAGGTGCAGAGCCACAGAGTCCAGTTGTTTACACCTCGAACGCCAACAGAGAAGAATGCTTCCAGTGACCAGATCAGGGCTCCCTCATGTGTGGTGCCGGGAGGAGCCTAATTGATCGTGCAGCTATACACATTAAAAATCTTCCCCTATGCATCATATTGTTACTTTACTCGTCCTAAGGATAGTTAAACTTATAACAATGTTATACTTAATCCACAACAAGCTCAAGAGTCTGAATGCTTGTGAGCAACAAGATTCGTCTTACGTCTGGCAAGAAAGATACGACAAATGCGCCTTGCCATGCGCCAAGA
The DNA here is from genome assembly GCA_020271785.1 of Procambarus virginalis. NCBI lineage: Eukaryota > Metazoa > Arthropoda > Malacostraca > Decapoda > Cambaridae > Procambarus > Procambarus virginalis. The sequence goes on from WNGS01003388.1 coordinate 3,576,634, forward strand.
TACTACAAGGTAGTTTATTTAGCTCAATTTGACCTCTGGTTTCCAACTGAGGAACCCAGGGTCGTAACAGATACATCACATTAATTTAATTTCTTTGTGCATGTGAAGAGAAGCACAGAGGGAAGACCACCTATACCCTAGCCAGAGTGCAGGGAAGGGGGCAGTGTGTGAAACCCTGACTCTGCATCAGTGGAAGCCTCAGGACCCCTAGAGGCTTCAATTCAATCCCAATTTGCATTGCTTATAACATGTCGTAGTTAAATGGCCTTGTTGACTCAGTAGGATATTGTTGAGAGGCTTGGATAATATTAACATTGGTGGAATGTTGATGAGTGTTGGTGAATGTTGGTTGAGTGTTGTTGTATGGGGACTCTAGTTAACAGGGCTGAATATGGTCTTTGTGTCCCTTTCAAATTATGGAAAATTATCATAATTTATGTTCTAGTTGAAAGTAATTGATAACAGCGCAATAGATGCAAATTGGATAAGTATAGATTTAAGAAAAAGAACTGGGTAAGTACTAGTTTGTAAATAGAATTATCATATTATGAAATAAGTAACCGAGTAAGATAATACATGTGTGTGTGTTTGCTGGATTTTTAAAGCATTGGTTGGCTACAAATATGAACTTTCTGTATGTACCAATAAATCTTATGCATTTAGCTAAGTGTTTAGGTTCTTCAATGGTGAATGATCAGATGAAGCCATACCATCCACATTCCCACTGAAGCCCATAACGTTAAAGCCTTGAATGAAGTGGTCGGATATACATCTATATTGCTTTTAATGTTGAGATTTAGTTCTTTGGTGCCAGGCAGCAGTTAGACAAGGCTATACTGCACCGTGGTGTCCAGGAATACGTTTAACCAGTTTGTTTACGCCCAACTCCCAACTTGACTCGGGTTCGCCAGGCGCTGGTGCGAGCGGTGAGCGTGTGCTCGGATGCCAGGCTAACGAGGACCCATATGCGAATGCCGGCGCCAGGCTGCGGAACCTCTCCTTCTCCAGCGGCAGTGACTACACTGCATGCATCAGGTTCCAGCTCGCCAGGTTGAGAAGGGCCAATATCGCCTTCACCATGCACGCCACGGCCAAGCGTCCCCTCCTGCAGCTGGGTGAGGCACGGCAGGTCATGGTTAGATGTGTATAAAGTCATCATAGGACCTGTTTCTCCTAAACAGTTTTGAGATTGTTTTATTTTACATTTTTATTCTATGTCAATTAAGCTTACTTAAGAACCCTTTAACCCCCAACCCCCCCCTTTTAAAATATACTTGGTTTTTATTCATTTTTTCCTTGTTTGAAAATATTATTGAAAAATAACTATTACTATTAGGTAATTATTATTGGAATAATAATGACCCAAAATGGATAACAAAGGGTCTGAAGATCTTATAGGCAGAAAGAGAGATTGGTACAAAGGATTAGGAATTGGGAAGTCAGCTTAGAACAAAAATTCGTCCATCTGGTTAGAAATGTTAAAAAAAGAGATAGGGAGGGTAAATGAAACTATGAAGTTCGCATAGCAGGGAAAGCAAAGACAAATCCTAAAAGTTTTATTCAGTTACATCGAACAAAGATTAGGGAAATGATAGGTCCATTAAAAACTGAGACAGGTTAGATAACGGATAATGACGAAGAGAGGAGTAGTATTTTAGTAAATATTTTATCTCTATATTTACTAAAGAGGAACTTAACAATATGCCTTCAGCCAAACAAGTCTATGTGGGTAAGGACGAGGATAGGTTGACTAGTTTAGCAGTTACCAGGGAGGATGTTATTAAACAAATAGTGAAACACAAGCCAAACAAATCCCAAAGAGGATTTGGAATGCAAAGAGGAGCTTTGCAAGCCATTGTCTACCATATTTAACAAATCATTAGAGTCAGGCAGAGTGCCAGAGTTGTGGAAGGTTCCTAATGTTATTATTATTACCATCTTTATTGACAAAAATTAATTACAATTTTGGGCCTAATCTGAGGAATTCAATTAAGTCTTATTAACGTGAGGATAATGCTGGTATTCACTGTCACACAGGACAGAGGGTCATACACAAGACAATAGCTCTGAACTGTAGACTGAAGTACATATATATCATGGTTAGAATCAATATTCAATGTACGAATATGTAAATTCAACTTTCTGTTGTGCACTGACACACAAGGGCAGGGATGAAGAACCCATCCCTGGGTAAGAGATCCAGCTTAAAAATAATAATACAAATAAAACTGTTCTTCGTTCTTTAAAATGAACAACCAAAATGAGGATAAATTGGTAGGATGTCGTCCAGTACATCAGAATCAATGAAATAGTTACACAGTTGGTGGTACAATAGGCCTACAAAATAGATCTAAAATCTTTTACGCTTTCACACTCAACAATATAGTGCTAAGGTGGTACCAATTTTAAGAAAGGAGATAGATCATTTGCGTCAAACTATCGGCCAAATATCGTCAAACTAGCGTCTATTGTGGAAAAGTTAACGTCTATTGTAATGTGTTGCTTAAGGAAGCAATCGTCTATTAATTCTAGAAAATCTTCTGCTTCGTTATTCCCTGTTCTGTTAAGCCAGTTTATTCCACTAAAATAAAGTCACCCATGACGCAAATATTGTTTAACCTAGATGCTGTAGATATTTCATTTCATAGCTGCTTTGCTTCCATTCTATCTAAGTTTGGTGGCTTGTATATAAAGCCCATTATAAGTTTTTTTTCGTTTAACTTTAACCAAATAGTTTCTGTGTGTGGCTCAGTTTTGATTCCCACGTTGAGTCAACGTATTAAATTTTCCCTAACATATATGGCTACTCCCCCTCCTCGTCTGATATATCAATCTGTATGAAATAGTTTCAATTCGTTTATTTGATGTTCAGCTAATAGTTCTATGTTTTCAATATTTATCTATGTTTTTGTAAGTGCAATAATATATATTGTTTCTATGCAGACAAGAGCATTTAAATTGTTAATTTTGTTTCTTACTGTTTGTGTAATATACCTGAAGTGTATTAATATTTTTAGGCCCTTCTCCTTCCTTGTTCCTTTCACCATTTTTCCCCCAACCAACTTGTTATAAATAGGTGCTGCAATGGGGGATCTAGTATTAATTTGGTGTAGGGGCAGCAGTTAGAATTAAGATGTATCCCTAGTAATGGAGATCTTAAAGGCCCGGCCCCCAATAAGATATAAACCGTGATAATTACTTGGCTACAAGACAATGTCAGTCTAGAGGTAGATCATAGATCTCCTACACAGGCAGATTGGATACTCCTTTAAAACTAACTTACTTATTTATTAACCCCTCTTATCAACCCCCCATATACATTCACACCAATAACAATAATTACTTTACCACACTATCTTACGTTAAAAGCCTTGGTCCACATAAGCAGGATACAAGGTTTACAATGAGCACAAGCTAGGGTAAAGTCTACTAGGCAAGGGACACTAGCAAGGACTCTAGGTAGCTTACTGGTACTACTGGAGCCCATGTGGTTCCACTGGGACCCCCCTTAGAGTAACTTAGCTATATACACACTAGTGATCACCTAATTACCTAATACGCAGTAATTCTCTACACATTAGAACACACCTATGCCATAAAATGTGAACACAAATCAGCACTTAACTTGGTAAACTAGACACAGTAATAGGTAAGGGAGAGAAGCAGTAGGAAGGGTAGAGGGATGCAGAGATCTTTTCATCACGACGCCAGCCCAGAGAAGGAAGAGCGTCTCCAGCTTCCTTCTCCTCCAGCTGACTCGCTGCCGGTCGATTACTCAGCTAATCGTACAGCAGCCCTATATCCAAGTTTACTCAGATCTACTTTACTAATACTTTCTAATCATTTGTAAACATAGTTGATGCCTATTTTATTAATTAATAATCACCCACAAGCTCAGTCTTTAAATGCTCTGTGAGAAAAAAGATTCGTCTTATGTCTGGCAAAGAAGATACGAACAAAGACACAACGACATGCATCACAAATAATATAAAGTAGTTTATTTAGCTCAATTTGACCTCTGGTTTCCAATTGAGGAACCCAGGGTCGTAACACTCCTCCCCCCTTCAGAGAAAAAAAAAATGTGGCTACTAGAATAGTAGTCATATTTTTTTGTAAGAGTTTACAGAGAATAAAAAGGAAAATCTATGACAAAAAAGAAAATCAATCAAACTACAATTTCTCTGCAAGAAAAGTACAAAGGAATTCTCTGAAAGAAAAAAAACATCAAACAACAATTTCTCTGCAAGAAAAGTACAAAGGAATTCTCTGACAGAAAAAAAAAACAAGGAAGTAAATAAATTGGACGCGGAATATTTAATGTCACAGGAGAACCTACAAAAAAAAATTACTAAAGCATGACAGTTGGTATATGGCTTCCTGTGGCTCAGATAATGTTACTCAGGTAACCGGGACAGAGTGTCGGCTATCACGTTGAGCCGGCCCTGTAGGTGGATAATGGAAAGATTGAAGTCTTGTAGGTACAATGCCCACCTGAGGACGCGTTTATTTTTTTCCTTCATCTGATTCATGAACACTAGTGGGTTATGGTCCGTGTACACTTCCACTATATTACCTGTGAGGTAGACTTCGAACTTTTTACATGTTAACACTAGCGCCAACGCCTCTTTTTCTACCACTGAATAATTGCATTGCGCCTTGTCAAATTTCACAGAGTAATAATATACTGGGTGTTCCACTTGATCATCCCCAGTTTGCAACAACACTGCACCCACACCCGAGTCAGACGCGTCAACATGAATTTTAAATGGTCGGTCGAACCTTGGACTAGCAAGCACTGGGGCGGAAGCTAAGATCAATTTCAAATTTTTAAATGCCTCTGCACAGTCTGATGACCACTTAAATTTAATGGCCTTCTGCAACAAGTCTGTGAGAGGAGTGGCAACACTGGAAAAGTTCTGACAAAAGCGTCGATAGTATATACCACATACCGATAAACCTTTGAATGTCCTTTTTAGACTTTAGCACGGGATACTCCAGGATGGCACGGATTTTATCTTGTCGAGGTAACACTTTTCCTTGGCCCACTTCATAACCGAGGTACATCACTGTGCCTTGGCCAAAATGACACTTTTTTGCATTTAAGGTTAGATTTGCATTTTTCAAAACTGTGAACAACTGGCATAACCGTGCTATGTGGTCAGCCCAATTACTATCAAAGTGCACAATGTCATCTAAATACGCCCGACAATTTCGCACATTAGCGAGCAAAGAGTTCATTAGCCTCTGGAACGTGGCAGGGGCATTACGCAAGCCGAACGGTAACACTTGATACTCAAAGACACCATCGGGTGTTACGAACGCAGTTAGTTGTTTAGCATGTTCAGTGAGTGGAATCTGATAGTAACCCCTCGAGAGGTCGAATTTCGAGACGTACTTGGCGTTTCCAATTTCGTCAATGCATTCTTCGAGGAGGGGCAGTGGATAGGCATGCACAATGGTCACCTTGTTGAGCTGCTGATAGTCGGTGCATAATCGCCAAGAGCTGTCTGGTTTGGGGACCAACAGGCAGGGCGAGCACCACGAGCCCTGGTTCGGCCGGATGAGGCCGTGCTGGAGCAGGAAGTGGACCTCCTTCCGTATGATGGCCTTCTTTTCTGGACTCATCCGATAGGGTTTAAGGCGAATGGGGGTGTAGCCCGTCAACTTGACATCATGGTAAATGGAATCAGTCTGGGTCGGGACCTCCCCGAACAGACTGGAGAATTCGTCAAGCAACAACTGCACCTCTTCACGTTGGGCCATCTGCAAATGGGACAGTCCCTCCTCCACAGCATTCACCGAACTAGAATTATTGAGAATGAGATTAGTTGGGTCCCCAGAACAATAGTAGTATAAAGTATGACTATGCGCTGCCGTTTTGCTTTTTCCGACGGCAGCGCATAGTCATACTCTTTTTCGTTGCCCCGGTGAGATTTGACGGCAGCGCGTAGTCATACTCTTTTTTCGTTGCCCCGGTGAGATTTGACGGCAGCGCGTAGTCATACTCTTTTTTCGTTGCCCCGGTGAGATTTGACGGCAGCGCATAGTCATACTTTTTTCGTTGCCCCGGTGAGATTTGACGGCAGCGCGTAGTCATACTCTTTTTCGTTGCCCCGGTGAGATTTGATGGCAGCGCGTAGTCATACTCTTTTTTCGTTGCCCCGGTGAGATTTGACGGACACGTTCTGGCGTAGCCGTTTTTAGTTTCCCCTGTGAGATTTGACGGACACATTCTGGCGTAGCCGTTTTTAGTTTCCCCAGTGAGATTTGACGGACACGTTCTGGCGTAGCCGTTTTTAGTTTCCCCTGTGAGATTTGACGGACACGTTCTGGCGTAGCCGTTTTTAGTTGCCCCAGTGAGATTTGACGGACACGTTCTGGCGTAGCCGTTTTTAGTTGCCCCAGTGAGATTTGACGGGCACGTTCTGGCGTAGCCGTTTTTAGTTTCCCCGGTGAGATTTGACGGACACGTTCTGGCGTAGCCGTTTTCGTTGCCCCAGTGACCCCATGCACAGACATCGCTAATGGTCAATGAAGTCACCCTGTCTTCATCTTCCCTTAATAAGTCCGTTTTCTGTTATAGTGTATTTATTCCCATTTTTTCAATATTTATAGCAAAGGGGGATTCAAATGCTGTCTTCCGTCCAGCCTAATGTGCAATAGCGCTAACCATTATATGCTCGTTTTTTCTCAATAAGGTATTACCATACTGTTTCCCATTGTCTAAGATTTCATATCAACATAAGAAATGAGTTCACCCCTGTTACCAATCCAGTATTTACCCAGGTCTTTTTCCTAAATCTAAAACTCATTGCAATTTATGCACATTATTTCATGTTCTGTCCAGTGTTGATAATTTTCATAGCCTATTAATATCCCCTTTATCATGTCCATTCATGTCACATCTATTTCTTCGCCTTTCTGAAGAATGTAATTTAAGCTTTGTCAATCTTTCTTTAGAGATTGCTTATGTAGCATAGGACAAATAAATATGAAAACCCACTATCATCCATTTGTATGAAAACAGTCTCCTGCCAGGCATGGTGACTTCAATGCGATTTCAGTACTAATCCAATATTGCTTCATAACGCATAAAATATATGCACGTACATAAAATATATGCACATCTCACATTCGCTCAAAAACATGCCTCCCCTACACCTTACTGTAGCATATAACAAATTCAAATATTCATTCAGTAAAAGCAAGTCTCTCATGTTTTAAATAAGACCTTCTGCAGTCATCTTCTTGTCTGACGTCATCATCCCTAATGCGCTGTAAGCCGCCAATGAGCTTCCAGCCAACGTGCTAATGCCGGTCCTATAGGAGGTTCACACATAAGTGTGAACTCTTAATCACTACCAATACCTTAACTGTACTCTGTAACATCATAGGCGATATTCAGCTGCAATGGCTCGTATTTTCGCTCATTGCTCATATTTTTCTGTTATTCATAAACCCGATCAAACCATCCTAACCTAACCTAACCTAACCTAACTTATTATTTATAACAAACAATACATTCTACAGACCAGTTGTGACATTGTTAGTGACATCACAAAAAGCGACCTCAGGTATAGGGATGAGGTATTGTTGGCCATTAGCATATAAGTGTCAAGGTATCACAGCACCTGACTTGTCAACTATGTGTGACGTCACCAGATGGCCAATGCGGCCTTTAGCGTCCTCCTACTAGCATATTATTATTAAAAAATGACTAACCATCCCCACCTAACCTAATCAGAGGTTTAAGAATATACATTTTAATCATCCACAACTGTAATCATTATTCAGTGATAAGTTCAAAAGTAAAACAGAAACCCAAATGTCGTACTGCAATTTAAGCAGAATCGTACATCTGGCAGCATAGCAGGTAAGATGAACATTAGAATAAAGGCAACTGCAGAAGTCCTATTGGCCCATACGAGGCAGCTCCTATATATTTTCACCCAATCTCATTCATATTCATGTCCACCTTATGCTTAAAACAACCAAGGGATCTCACTTAAAGTAATAGTTTACAATAATAGTTTTAATAAATAGCTCTCATTCTAGTTTTATACACAACAGCAATTATGAAACCCTATAGCTAGATATCGTACTATAATCCACAAGTAGTTACCACACATCTGGCAGCACAGCGGATTAGTAGCTGTGTTCATAGGCTAGTCAACTGTCCTCACATCCATCAAATAGCTATCCAAATGTCGCACCTCAATTCATCCATCTAGCAACTCAGCTGGATGCTAACCACTATATTCATAGGCTAATCATTTCTACACCTCAAAAAAAATCCTAGTCTTGCTACGCAAATCAGGTAACTTGTTTCTAAACCAACACTCGCAAATACAAGCATACATACCTACACATACTTCACAACCCATACATTCATAGAGAATAGCCTAGTTTTTTGCCACCATTTCCCCATTAATCAGATGTAATTTATGCCATACACAGAAAATACAGCATTTACACACCAAATATGCCATTTATGCACAAAATATATTATTTACACTCAAAATATACCATCACACAAAAATATGACATTTACATACAAAATATGTCAGTTGCACACAAAAATATACCATTTACACAATATTGCATGTACACTCAGAGTATGACATTTACACAAAGTATGGTATTTGCACAAATATATCAAAATGCTTATGCATTTAGACAATCAAAATGCGCTTTCACTAAAATTACACAATTTCATACATAATTTTCACAAAATACCCACACATTGTCTCATAAACCAAAATACACTTACACCATTAAGATATATTTTTTTCAGATTACAGAGCTTACACAAAATACACAATTTGCACACAAAAATACAGTTGCACCAGTTCCACTTCAACAAATTAAAAACACAACTTGCATAAATGCACTATTAGCACAAAACTATTATAAAACATGGACAATTATTACACAATTTGTGTAATTATTATACATCTTTGCACAATTAATACAAGAAAACTTGCTATATAATTACTCAACTTGCACAATGACAATCAATACACAAAGGCATAAATAAAACAATTCGTCCATATGCAATTACACAACATGCGCAATTAATACACAACTTTCACAAATATTACACATCTTTCATAATTATTACACAACTTGCACAAAATACATATCTAGCACAAATACGTACAATACATAACTACCCCAAATATGAAAATACACAACTAGCATAAATACACGATTTACACAAATACAATTGCGACATTTACACAACTTGCTCAAAAATAAAATCAATACACAATTGAACAATACATAACTAGCACATATCATTAAATACACAATTTCCACAAATACACATATACAAAAAACATATACAATTAATACACAACTTGCACAAAACGATACACAATTTATAGAAATATAATCAATACATAATTGCAATAATCATGCGACTTATGCAAAAATACATAATCTGCACAATTAATACACAAGTATATTAATTGTGCTATATATGTACAAATACAAACACAACCAACTAGGTCAAACAATACACAATTTGCATGATATTTTTCTAGGTATATTTAGGACATTAATTATAATATGCTGAGTTTAACCAACTCCCCAAAGTCAGAATTTCACATATAAAAATGGTACATATGACTTCCGATCAGCTCAATATAAAACACATACATTTTCCATTAATATTTCAACATCATTAGTGCTAAACTATTCATCTAACATATGTCCATTGTTTTTAATGTTTTATTAATACCTTCCTTGTTACATCCTCTCCAATCAGACCACCCATATTTATTTATGCAAACCATCTAACAGACTTATTTGTTCTAGCCTTAGTTATGTTAGGGCAGGTGGGGTTAGGCGAAGTCAGTATTTTCTATGATAATTTTTAAGCAAATTTGCTATATCTTATCAAAATGCATCCTATTAAAACCAAAATTCATCTAAATCTATCAAAAATATACTTATTCTACACAAATTTGCCTAAATTCAACCTATCAAAAGCTGAACTAACTAAATATGAGCATCCCATATCCAAACATACAAGCCTATGTCGCCTCTGTCCATACATTACATGAGTTGGCCATATAGCTCAAACCTCAAATAGGAAAATTTACACTATTTTATAAACATGCTAGTTCATTAGCCCTAGATATTATATATCCTTCCCTATGCGACCTCACCTAACCTGACCTAGCATATCCAAACCTAAATTTAGTTCATTTTGGTAAAATTTAAGCTATGCCACCTAAATTCGACCTAATTTAAGACAATTCCCACCAAATATACCCAAATGTTGTGTATCACAGCACTGCCAAAGCCCATTTTTTACCTACATTTTCTCCTATTCCATCCTACCCTATGCAACCTTTCCTAACCTAACCTAGCATATCCAAACCAAGATTTGGTTAAAGTTGATGAAATCTAAGCTATTCCACCTAAATTTGACCTAATTTAAGACAATTTCCACCAAATATATCCAAATGTTGTGTATATAGCACTGTCAAAGCTATTTTTTCTCCTATTTCCATCCTACCCTACACAACCTCACCTAACCTAACCTAGCATATCCAAACCTAGATTTAGTTCAAGTTGGTAAAATTTAAGCTATGCCACCTAAATTGACCTAATTTAAGACAATTTCCACCAAATATACCCAATGTTGTGTATCATAGCACTGTCAAAGCCCTTTTTTTTCTCATATTTCCATCCTACCCTACACAACCGTACCTAACCTAACCTAGCATATCCAAACCTAGATTTGGTTAAAGTTGATGAAATTTAAGCTATTCCCACCTAAATTTGACCTAATTTAAGACAATTTCCACCAAATATACCAAATGTTGTGTATCATAGCACTGCCAAAGCCCATTTTAACCATATTTTCTCCTATTCCATCCTACCTTATGCAACCTACCTAACCTAGCATATCCAAACCTGGATTTTGTTAAAGTCGGCGAAATTTAAGCTATTCCACCTAAATTTGACCTAATTTAAGACAATTCCACCAAATATACCCAAATGTTGTGTATCATAGCACTGCCAGAGCCCATTTTTCTCCTATTTCCATCCTACCCTACACAACCTTACCTAACCTAACCTAGCATATCCAAACCTAGATTTGGTTAAAGTTTGGCGAAATTTAAGCTATTCCCATCTAAATTTCACATAATTTAAGACAATTTCCACCAAATATATCCAAATGTTGTGTATCATAGCATCGCCAAAGCCCATTTTTACCTACAATTTCTCCTATTCCCTCCTACCCTATGCAACCTTACCTAACCTAACCTAGCATATCCTAACTTAGATTTTGTTAAAGTCGGTGAAATTTAAGTTATCCCACATAAATTTAACCTAATTTAAGACAATTTCCACCAAATATACCCAAAATGTTTTGTAACAACACGGCCAAAGCTCATTTTAGCTGAGTTTTCACCTATTCCAACCCACCCTAGACAACCCTACCCATCCTCACCTGGCATATCCAAAGTTGATTTGATTAAAGTTGGCAAAATTTATGCCTTTCCCACCTAAATTCAACCTAATTTAAACCATTTTCCACCGAATATACCCAAATGTTTTGTATCTTAGCATAGCCAAAGTTCATTTCACCCAAGTTTTCACCTATTCCATCTTACCCTACACAACCTTACCTAACCCGTCCTAGCATATCCCAAGCTAGATTTGATTAAAGTTCGTGAAATTTATGCTTACTCACCTAAATTAACCTGATTTAAGACAATTTCTACCAAATATACCCAAAATGTTTTGTATCATAGCACAGCCAAAGACCATTTTAGCCAAGTTTTCACCTATTCCAGCCTACCCTAGACAACCCTACCTAACCTAACCTAGCAGATTTTATTAAAGTTGGGGAAATTTAAGCTATCGCCACCAAATTGGAGACAATTTCCACCAAATATATCCAAATGATGTGTATCATAGCACAGTCAAAGCCCATTTTACCCACATTTCCACCCATTCCATCTAAACCTGGACCTAACCTTTGATACGACATATACTCAGAGAAGTGATGTTATTTGGATATGAACCTAAATGCCCATGCCTAACCTGCAAGAGTTTTGGAGCTTTGTTGAATATTTTATCAATACCCTTCGAAAAGTAAAGTTTTGGATATGAACCTATCCGCACTGTGCCTAACCTACTAGGTTTTTTGTTGAACATTGTAACCATATTCATAGAAAGTGATGTTTTTGGATATGGACCTAACAGCCCCTTTCCTTTAAAACTTGGAATTGTGTTCAATATTGTAGCTATATTGTTGGGTAGGTGTTTTAGTTTTTACACTTTAACCCAACCGTCCTGGACCTAACCTTCCTTTATCCAACTTCAAATTTATCGTAGATATGGGAGGAACTTGTTGTTTATGCATCAACCCAACCACCCTGGGCCTAACCTCTGATACACGGATCTTGGTTCAATATGGCATCATATTCGTAGCATTTTTTTCACATCAATACAACCATCCTCAACCTAACCTCTATTACCTGGGGAGGGAGGTTAATGGAAAATAAGATAATAAATGGGAATTTTCTCTACATCAGTTCAACTTAACCATCCTTAACCTAACCTTAGTTAGAAAGGGATATAACTCACCAAAACTATTTAATTACCATTTACCCAATTTTCCATTAACCTCCCTCCCTCCATTAACCTTCTTCAAGCTACCTTAGATACGCACTTGAAGAAGTCCAATAGCCCGAACAAGACGGAAATTAGTAAAAACTTGTATGTGGATAATTTTCAAGGAACAACCAACAGTGAAAGTAAACTGTTGAACATATACCATGATGCCAATAGAAAATTAATGGGAGCCAATGTGCCTCTCCAGTCTTGGGTCTCTAACAATGACAAATTAAAGCAACTGATCGCAACTGAATTTCCCGACTACCAGGTACCTGAGATGACAAAAGTACTAGGTGTCGAATGGAACACGACAACAGATCAGTTAACAATCAAGTCGGTGGAGCTAGATACCACTAACTTAACAATGAGAAAATTACTATCACAAGTCAGCAAACCCTTCGACCCATTAGGACTATTAAGTCCAATCTTAATTAATGGGAAGTTGATAATACAGGAATGTTGCCAACAAAAGATAGGCTGGGTTGATCATCTAACACCTACCTTACAAGAAAAATGGCAAGGGTTATTAAAAGATTCAAGTATATTTAAGAGTCTGCCAAGTTCCCTCGGAACACAGTAGTAAATGCAGGCGATGAGTCACAATAACGTGGCTAAAGTATGTTGACCAGACCACACACTAGAAGGCGAAGGGACGACGACGTTTCAGTCCGTCCTGGACCATTTTAGAATGGTCCAGGACGGACCGAAACGTCGTCGTCCCTTCACCTTCTAGTATGTGGTCTGGTCAACACAGTAGTAAATGAAAAAGAACCAATTAAGCTACATGTATTTTGTGATGCCTCAGGAAAGGCTTATGGCACAGTAGCTTACCTGGTCTCAAATGAGCAAGCCAATTTCCTCACATCAAAGGCCAGAGTGGCACCTTTAAAGAAAAGATCATTGTCACAACTGGAATTAACAGCTTTACTGCTAGGTGTACGGTTGGCTCATTATCTGATCAAGGCCTTAAGCCACATCCACTTTGAAGAAACAGTAGTATGGTCAGATAATGAGGCAGTGCTACATTGGGTTATAAACAATAACAGTAAGAATCCTTACGTGAGTAACCACGTTAAGGAAATACGAGAGTTGTCAGCAGGGTATAAACTAAGATATGTACCCACCAAAGAGAATCCAGCTGACTATCTCTCCCAAGGCCTGACTTTACAGCAATTAACAAAGGCAGAGATGTGGTTCAATGGACCTCAGTGGGTAATCAGCGACCAGTGGCCTGAACAAAAGCCGCAAGTCAATGTGACCAATGTCACTGTTTCCACTGAGTACCCAGAACTACCTCGGACTTTGTTAATTGATCCAACTCGGTACTCTGAACTGAACAAACTTATAGGTGTCACCCAAGTATTGTTTGATTTTCTAAAGAAAATAGGAATCAAGCATAAATTCCCTAATGCCCTAAGGTATTGGGTCAAAAGAGCTCAGACAGACACATTCGGGACAGAATTTGACATTTCCAAAGAAGCTACAACAAGATCTGGGTCTCTGGTTAGACACTGACAATTATAACATAATCAGATACGGAGGCCGCTTACACCATGCTGACTTAGATCTGGAGGCAAAAAATCCAATATTGCTCCCTTGTCACCACATGTAAGCAAACTAATTGTGTTACACATACACAAATACAGCACTGTGCATGGTGGGGTATTAGATACTCTCACGGCCTTAAGACAACAGTACTGGCTACCTCAAGGTAGACAGACAGTAAAATCAATAATAAAATCCTGTGTTATTTGCCGGAAATACGATGCCAGAGTGTGTCCATATCCCGGCCCTCCTCCACTTCCGAAGGAACGAGTCGTACATATTCGTCCCTTTGAGACAACAGGAGTAGATTTCACAGGAGCACTAACACTAACAGGCACTACGGACAAGAAACCAGTAAAAGCCTATATATCTGTCTTTTTACTTGTGCCACAACAAGGGCAGTCCATCTAGAAGTGACTCCCGATATGAGTGCCGAAGCATTTTTACAGGCTTTCCGCAAGTTTGCTTCACGTTGATCCTGTCCTAAGTTAATGATCTCAGACAATGGGTCCAACTTAGTGGCAGGAGAAGCATGTCTGAGGAAAATATGGACACACCCAAAGGTACGCACGGCCCTAAATCAACGGCAGTGCCAATGGAAATTCATACCTCCCAGAGCACCATGGCACAGAGGCTTCTATGAACGCATGGTTGGTACGGTGAAACGTTCTCTACAGAAAACCCAACACTGCCAAAAGATTGACCTACAGGAGCTTCAAACCGTAGTCATAGAGATAGAAGCACGAGTTAATAACCGACCGGTTATCTACCTCTCTGATGATGTTTTGCAGCGTGAACCATTAAGTCCAGCTCATTTGATGTATTGGAGACCTCTCAAAACACTTGTGTCCCTTACAGACGAGGAACCAGAGGATCTTTCATATGTCCAAGAGAGTGATTTGGTTCAACGTTTCAAACATCTATCAGGGGTGATAAGTCGGTGGAATGACATATGGACTCAAGAACATCTTACAGCTCTGAGGGAGTATCATTACGGGGCAAACAAATCCTACAACAGAATTACCTTGAACCCTTGTGACATAGTTCTGGTGGATAGTGATGGACCACGCTCAGAGGGGCCTATAGGTCAAATAGTCTCTGTTCATCCAGACAGTCAGGGCGTCTTGAGAATAGTGAAAGTAAAATGCCGAGGCAACACTACTCTTAAAACTTTAGAGAAATTAGTTCCTTTAGAACTGGCTAGTAAAGAAGACGTTTAACGACTTCCAGCACTCGGTACGCCAGAACGGGACATACGTCCTCAAAGGACTGCAGCACAACAATGTAAAATCAAATTAAAGCAGCACTATAATTCTGAAGGAGAAGAATAAAGTGATCGCAGTCCTTACCGGGACTTTGACCCGTGTTCTTCCCCCCCAGAATTATGTCGGAAATCCGACACACACACAATAATATAGTATCCCCTTAGAGTATTCCCTTAAGAATAGAGAATGGGTGACTTCGTGATGTCATCGACGATGCCGTATATTTACATTATCTAATACTGTTTATATAGCAGTCTAATGTCTAAATTGGATAAAAAAGTATTCAATGAGACTGAATATAATTACAAACACCAAAATATAGCTTGACTCCCTTGTTAATGTAAATTTAAGTTCAGAAGTAAAACAACAACACAAAGGCGTCGGTCGCCCTGAGCGTCACTTTCTGACTCTCAACAAAAACATTAACAACAACGAGTGCTCCTAAGAGTTGTGATACTAGTCTCGATAGACTTACTCTATCCTATGAGAACTACTACAGCAACACCACTACAACTGGAGCACTTGAGTATCCTACTGCCTAGTATTCTGTGTTATTGTGATGCATCATTTTAATATAGATAGGTAGCTGGTTATTAGCATGGAAACCCAAACAAGACGTACGTGTACCATTTAACACCCTCATATTCCATGTCATACCTGTAATTATATGTTTAGGGAACTTTTATTAATTCCTTGCATCCCATACAGGTAAATTGTGATTGGAATAGCAAGAAGCTGAGCAGACAGTTGAGCCTTACACATACCTAGCTGTATGCCAGGGCTTGTAGCCTCCACAGCCACCATTACGTGGCACTCAGAAGCACAGGGCCACACCCATTTTGATGCTACAATTACACAGCCTTAGCAGGCTCCTACTACAGGATCAGCTAAGCCCTCTTTAGTTATTGTAGAAGTAGTACTCATAATTAGTAATAATTATTGAAATAATAGTAGATTAGACCACCATATGTGGTATGATATAATTACATATATATGGTAAACAATTTGTGGTTTAAGAAGGAGCCATCTTAAAGTGGTTTAAGCTATAAATTGTTCCCCCAACTATGTGAGATAATTTCAGGCAGTTTTAACAAGTACATACAGTTCACTCAATTAATTTCTTACTTACTAAGAATGTAAATAAGATAAAACTTTATTTTTTTGAAGTCAATTTAAAAAAGAGAATATCTGCCTGGAGTTTATTCCCCACAAATATGAAGGGAAGACAAAATCTTCAATCAAAAAAGGAGAAGACCTGGGAGAGGTCATAACCTCACATCTGAAGCTAGAAGCCCACAATGGCAGAATAACAACAGCTGCCTATGGCATATTTGCCAACATCCGTGTATTCTTCAGAAACTTAGAAGAGCTTTCTGAGCTGATAACAGCGAAGGTAAGACCCACTTTTGAATATGTGTTCCCGTCATGGAACCTTTACCTATTAAAGGACAAGGAGAAACTAGGAAAGGTTCAAAGATATGCAATGAAACTCGTTCCGAGCTGAGGGGAATGAGATTTGAGGAAAGACTGAGAGAAATTAACTTTAGGAAAGAGACATCAGGTCTCTTCAGGACATCAGGGAGTAATAAAGACATCAGGAAGAACTTTTTCATTGTTAGAGCTGTCAGTAATTGGAACAGGTTAAATGCAGAAGTCCTTGAAGCTATATCTATTCCAAATTTTAAATGTAAATATGATAAAAGCATGAGAAATGAGTCAGTGCATCAATCTAAGAACGTTCGGAAAGCAGAGCTAGGTGCCTAGTTCGACCCTGCAAGCAAATTTTGCTGAAAACATTCACTCCCCCCCCCCCCCCCCACACACACACCAATGGCGATTTTTGGCACTGCCCACCAGCAACACAGCAAAATATTTTAAAAACAAAAATACCAAATGTAATTTTTTCCTTGTAGTAATATACACCAATATACACTGATCATGGAAAATAAACACAAAATTTCTGCTTTCATTCATTTTTCCATAATCGCATACAACAAACGCTCCACCCTCAGCTCTAAGGTTTCTGAAGCCTCACCCCTGTCGCTTCAAGTAAATGGGGTAACTATTCTATTTTTATGTATGATGTGCTCATTCACTGATGAGCTCCAATCACCGGCGAACACCAACACGCCCGTGGTAGACAATTTTATTTGTTGCTAGAGGAGTACCAGGCATTGTCCAGGTCTGTCTCTGTGTCTCTCAACTGTCAATCTCTCTATCTATCAATCTATCCACCCATCCATATATCTATCTCTATATCCAATGATATACCTGTATATCCATGTATCTACCTATCCATCAATCTTTCAACCCATTTATCCATCTATTCATCCATCTATACTTCCACCTATCTATCCATGCATGTATATGTCAATCTAAGTATCAATTTGTCCATCTATCCATCTATCAAAATATCCAACCATCATATCTATCTACCTATCTTTATTTCCATGGATGTGTCTATCCATCTATCTATCAATCCATCCATTCAAATGTCTATCCATCTACTCATCTCTCCATCCATCTACTACTGTCTGTCTCTGTCTCTGCCTCTTTGTCAGTTTCTCTCTATCTCTCTACCTTTGTCCTTGTTTTTATGTCTGTTTTTTTGTCTCTGTCAGGTCGACAGCTTAGCGGTGTGAAATACTAAAAAAAATGAGTAGCTATCCCATTTACTTTGAAATGGGTCCTTATCTTTAGAAAACATTGAAGCTGTGGGAGGACTGTCTATTTTATGCCACTATGGTCAAATTATGGATAGCAGGATTTTCCTCCCCGAGATCAGTGAATTATGGTGTACTTTAATACAAGAAAAAATTTGGTTTTAAAATGTTTGTTTTCAAAATATTTAGCTGTACGGTTGGCAGGCTGCGCTGGTGGTGTTATAATGTGGCCCCGGCACGCTATTCCCTTTTGAATTCTGGCGACCTCGACCAGCCTATGTTCATCCCGCACCCCAGATCATTCCTTCTATCAATTGGTTGAGGCTAGCCTCGAGCGTCTGGTCTCCAACTCTGAACAGACGGACGTTCAAACAGGCCTTTCCTCTGATAGTTATGGATAAAAGAGAGAGAGAGACAGAAAAACTGATAGAAACTGCGACAGACAAACAGACAGACATACAGACAGACAGACAGACAGACAGACAGACAGACAGACAGACAGACAGACAGACAGGCAGACAGACAGACAGACAGACAGACAGACAGTAGATTGATGGATGGATAGATGGAGAGATAGAGGTATAGCTTTATAGACAAATAAATGGAGTAATGGACAGAAGGATGTAAAGATTTGTAGATATTTAGATAGATTGAAAGATAATTGTATAGATGATTCGACAGACAGACAGACAGACAGACAGGCAGACAGACAGACAGACAGACAGTAGATTGATGGATGGATAGATGGAGAGATAGAGGTATAGCTTTATAGACAAATAAATGGAGTAATGGACAGAAGGATGTAAAGATTTCTAGATATTTAGATAGATTGAAAGATAATTGTATAGATGATTCGAAAGATGAATGAATACATGGATAATCGGATGGAAAATAAAATACTTAACCTCATCTTATTTTCAAGAGAAGGTTAATTAACAGTCATTGTTTAACATGCATCAAGAGGGCAAAAAACATAGTATTAGGCACAAATAAATTAACTTACTCTTGTAACTATTTGTTCAATGATCAATTTCAGAAATACACTTTTTCTTTTACAATACAATGTCAGTGAATTTAACCCACTATGGAATTTTTTTTGTTGTATATGAACTTTTACCAGTGGTGGTAAAGTTTCAAGATATCCAGTGCCTCTGTGGCCTTTCAGATGGTGGTGAAGTAGGTAGAAAGGTTGAGATTGACTTTACCTGTGCCTCCATGGCCCTCCAGATCCCGAGAATGTCGGTCGTTGGATCGCATATAATTTCATGTGGGAACGAAGTATCATCAGCCGTCCCTGCAACAGACACTTTGTTAAGTTGTGAATAAAGTAACAGATCATTTGTAGGTAAGAACACAATACACCAAACCACCGCCGTTCTTCACCACTGCCCGAGCGTCAAGGTGAACCCAGTTATCCGTAGTTGCCTTTCTATTTGGATTTTTTCTTTAGTTTTTTACCTCTTTAAACTCTTTTTGTTTATTAATTCCTCATTACTCTCTGGATCAATCCACTTCTCTTCTCTAACAATGAATTACTAAGACTCAAACAGTTCTTCATGTGAGAGATGTGTCAAGCTTCTGCCTAGTCTGTTCTCAGCTCCGTTTGTGAGTTTGGTGAAGGTGTTGGTGTTTGTGAGTTTGACGAAGGTGTTGGTGTTTGTGAGTTTGACGAAGGTGTTGGTGTTTGTGAGTTTGGTGAAGGTGTTGGTGTTAGTGAGTTTAACGAAGGAGTTGGTGTTTGTGAGTTGGGCGAAGGTGTTGGTGTTTGTGAGTTTGGTGAAGGTGTTGGTGTTAGTGAGTTTGACGAAGGAGTTGGTGTTTGTGAGTTTGGTGAAGGTGTTGGTGTTTGTGAGTTTGGTGAAGGTGTTGGTGTTAGTGAGTTTGACGAAGGAGTTGGTGTTTGTGAGTTTGGTGAAGGTGTTGGTGTTTGTGAGTTTGGTGAAGGTGTTGGTGTTTGTGAGTTTGACGAAGGAGTTGGTGTTTGTGAGTTTGGTGAAGGTGTTGGTGTTTGTTAGTTTGGTGAAGGTGTTGGTGTTTGTGAGTTTGGTGAAGGTGTTGGTGTTTGTTAGTTTGGTGAAGGTGTTGGTGTTTGTTAGTTTGGTGAAGGTGTTGGTGTTTGTGAGTTTGGTGAAGGTGTTGGTGTTTGTTAGTTTGGTGAAGGTGTTGGTGTTTGTGAGTTTGACGAAGGAGTTGGTGTTTGTGAGTTTGGTGAAGGTGTTGGTGTTTGTTAGTTTGGTGAAGGTGTTGGTGTTTGTGAGTTTGGTGAAGGTGTTGGTGTTTGTTAGTTTGGTGAAGGTGTTGGTGTTTGTTAGTTTGGTGAAGGTGTTGGTGTTTGTGAGTTTGGTGAAGGTGTTGTGTTTGTTAGTTTGGTGAAGGTGTTGGTGTTTGTGAGTTTGACGAAGGTGTTGGTGTTTGTTAGTTTGGTGAAGGTGTTGGTGTTTGTGAGTTTGGTGAAGGTGTTGGTGTTTGTTAGTTTGGTGAAGTGTTGGTGTTTGTGAGTTTGGTGAAGGTGTTGGTGTTTGTTAGTTTGGTGAAGGTGTTGGTGTTTGTTAGTTTGACGAAGGTGTTGGTGTTTGTTAGTTTGGTGAAGGTGTTGGTGTTTGTGAGTTTGACGAAGGTGTTGGTGTTTGTTAGTTTGGTGAAGGTGTTAGTGTTTGTGAGTTTGACGAAGGTGTTGGTGTTTGTGAGTTTGGTGAAGGTGTTGGTGTTTGTTAGTTTGGTGAAGGTGTTGGTGTTTGTGAGTTTGGTGAAGGTGTTGGTGTTGTTAGTTTGGTGAAGGTGTTGGTGTTTGTGAGTTTGACGAAGGTGTTGGTGTTTGTTAGTTTGACGAAGGTGTTGGTGTTTGTTAGTTTGGTGAAGGTGTTGGTGTTTGTTTGTTTGACGAAGGTGTTGGTGTTTGTGAGTTTGGTGAAGGTGTTGGTGTTTGTTAGTTTGGTGAAGGTGTTGGTGTTTGTAAGTTTGACGAAGGTGTTGGTGTTTGTTAGTTTGACGAAGGTGTTGGTGTTTGTTAGTTTGGTGAAGGTGTTGGTGTTTGTTAGTTTGACGAAGGTGTTGGTGTTTGTGAGTTTGGTGAAGTGGTTGGTGTTTGTGAGTTTGGTGAAGGTGTTGGTGTTTGTTAGTTTGGGGAAGGTGTTGGTGTTTGTGAGTTTGGTGAAGGTGTTGGTGTTTGTGAGTTTGGTGAAGGTGTTGGTGTTTGTGAGTTTGACGAAGGTGTTGGTGTTTGTTAGTTTGACGAAGGTGTTGGTGTTTGTTAGTTTGGTGAAGGTGTTGGTGTTTGTTAGTTTGATGAAGGTGTTGGTGTTTGTGAGTTTGGTGAAGGTGTTGGTGTTTGTGAGTTTGGTGAAGGTGTTGGTGTTTGTTAGTTTGGTGAAGGTGTTGGTGTTTGTTAGTTTGGTGAAGGTGTTGGTGTTTGTGAGTTTGACGAAGGTGTTGGTGTTTGTTAGTTTGACGAAGGTGTTGGTGTTTGTTAGTTTGGTGAAGGTGTTGGTGTTGTTAGTTTGACGAAGGTGTTGGTGTTTGTTAGTTTGGTGAAGGTGTTGGTGTTTGTGAGTTTGACGAAGGTGTTGGTGTTTTTAGTTTGACGAAGGTGTTGGTGTTTGTTAGTTTGGTGAAGGTGTTGGTGTTTGTTAGTTTGACGAAGGTGTTGGTGTTTGTTAGTTTGGTGAAGGTGTTGGTTTGTTATTTTGACGAAGGTGTTGGTGTTTGTGAGTTTGACGAAGGTGTTGGTGTTTGTTAGTTTGACGAAGGTGTTGGTGTTTGTGAGTTTGGACGAAGGTGTTGGTGTTTGTGACTTCGATAAAGGTGTTGGTGTGTAGGGAAATTCATGGCTACAACCGTGCTCAAGCACCTGACAGGTGAGCGTAAGGCAATCCGTCTCAGCTCCGGTGAGTGGTGCTCTGCGCGTGCGGTCGTAGTCCTAGTGTGGTTAAGTAGTGGTAGGTTAGGTAGGGTGAGCACCTGTGGTGTACCAAGTCCAGATGTGTGAGTGTGTGTGTGTGGTGTGTGTGTGTATGTGTGTATGTGTGTGTGTT
>WNGS01003388.1:3662587-3672758 GCA_020271785.1 Procambarus virginalis
TCCCTGAGGACTGGCTCGATGCTGTTGTCCTCCCTGTTCGGAACCAGGTCTCTCTGGTCATCCCCCAAGGACTTCCGCCCTATTGCCCTCACGAGTTGTGTCTGCAAGCTCTTTGAACGTATGGTTAACGTTCGTTGATGTGGTTCTTAGAACACTATACCACCTCTCCCCTTCTCAATTTGGTTTTCGCAAGTGCCGCAGCACAACTATGTCCTGGTGAACTTGAGGTCTATATTCGACTGCTTTGCTGCGAAGACCTCCGTTGTTGCCGTCCTTTTTGACCTAGAAAGGCTTACGACACTACCTTTCTGTATCATTCTGTCTCAACTTCATTCTTTTGGCCTTCGTGGAACCTCCCTCTCTTTCCTCAGAGCTTCCTCTCTCGTCCGTTCCTTTCGTGTGCGGCTTGGTACCCTCTCCTCTCGCCTTTTCGCATATGAGGGTGGTACCCAAGGTAGTGTTCTGAGCACTACTCTTTTTCTAGTTGCCCTCAACGGTCTTCTTTCTCTCTTCCTTCTGGTGTCTTCTCTGCTCTGTATGTTGATGATCTTACCCTTTGCTGTCAGGGTGATGATTCGCCTCTCCTTCAACGGCGGCTTCAACTTGCGATTGATGCCGTGTCGTCGTGGGCCACCAATCATGGCTTCAAGTTCTCTGCATCTAAGACTTGTGCTATGACCTTTACTCGGAAGCATGTTGTTCTTCGTCCCTCTTTGTCGCTTTATGGTCATCCCATTGTGTACAGGGATTCCGCAAAGCTCTTGGGGTTAGTCTTTGACACTCGTTTGTCTTGGTCAGCCCATATCTCTTGCCTCCGAGTTGAGTGCTCTAAGGCCCTTAACCTCCTTAAGGTTTTGTCCCATACTTCTTGGGGAGCAGATAGACGCACGCTCCTATATTTGCACTCCTCTCTCGTCCTGTCTAAACTCGATTATGGTTGCCCTGCTTACTCTTCTGCTTCTCCTTCTACTCTTCGCCGTCTTGATGCTTTGCACCATACTGGGTTGCGTCTCAGCTCTGGTGCCTTTCGTTCGACTCCCGCCCTCAGTTTGTATGTTGACACTGGCTTTCTCTCTCTCCAGGACCGCCGTGACCGCTACTGTCTTCGCTATCTTGCGCGGTCCTTACAGCATCCTTCCTCTCGCCTCTGTCGTGCTTTGACTTTTTCTCCTCCTGTAGCTCCTGTTCCTCTTCATTGTCTCCCACTTTCTGTCCGGTTATCTCGCTTGCAGGATTCTCTTTCTGTTCGTCTTTCTAATGTTTCTCCTCGTATTGTTCCTTCCCTGCCTCCGTGGAGAGCCCCCTTCCCAAGTTTTGTACGTCCTTGACTTGTATTACTAAAGCCTTTACCCCTCCTTCAGTTCTGAAAAGCCTCTTCCTTGAGCACTTTTCTTCGCACTCCCGCTCTATTTCCATCTTTACCGATGGGTCTAAGTCTGCGGACGGTGTGGGCTACTCTGTTGTTTTTCCTGACCGTACTTATATGTGTCGCCTCCCTTCGGAGGCTAGCGTCTTTACGGCGGAACTTTATGCTATTCTCTATGCTCTCCGTCTCTTGCTTTCTCATTCTCATTCCTCCTTTGTGGTTGTCGTTGACTCTCGTAGTGCCCTAATGGCTCTTGGGTCCTTTAATCCTGTCCACCCAGTGGTCATCGAGATTCAGCAATGGCTGTTTCTTATTTCTAGCAAGTTTAAATCGGTAGAGTTTTGCTGGGTTCCCAGCCATATTGGGGTTTCTTTGAATGAGCGTGCAGATGCTGCCGCTAAGGATGCCATCCGTTCTTGTCCCATCTCCCGTAAGGGTCTTCCTTATTCTGACTTTTATCCGGTTATTCATTCCTCTATCCTTGCCCGGTGGCAGAGTTGTTGGTCCTCTGTGGTTGGTAACAAACTGCGTACTCTCAAACGTAGTGTGTCCCCGTGGCCTTCCTCCTACCACCGTAATCGGCGGTGGGAAACTGCTTTAGCACGGCTGCGGGTTGGCCATACTCGCTTAACCCACGGTCACTTAATGGAGCGCCGCCCTGCTCCTTGTTGTCCGAATTGCGTTGTCCCTCTTACGGTTATGCATATCCTTGTTGAATGTCCTGCCTTCCAGGACGAGCGTGTGTCTTGCTTTCCGACCGTCCCTCGCGGTCACTTGTTCCTCGATAGAATTCTAGGTGAATCGGATACTTTTGATATCGTTCGCCTTATGCGTTTTTGTTCTCGTATTGGCTTTCTTAGTAATATTTAGCGCCCTCTGATTATTTCGCACTTTGATGGTGCTACATAGCCTTCCCGGTTTGGTGCCTTCTTTTGATAATTACATTACATTACCCCTAGGACGCAGCCCGTAGGAGCTGTTAAGTTCCCACGTACCTATTTATTGAAAGGTAACAGAGGCATCGGGGTGAATGAAACTCTGCTCATTTGTTTCTGCCTCCACCGGAGATCGAACCCGGAACCTCAGGACTACAATCCGAAGCGCTGTCCCCTATGCTGTCAGGCCCTGTCAGTACTTCCAAAGAAAGGTGCGGCAATAATGGTCAAAGCTATTAGGAATCGATAAGACGAGTCAATGGAAGGCGTGATGGTTTTCATCAAAGAGAAGTATTGTGAAGCTGAATTCATGTTTATTCCTCTTCAATGGAACGAATATTCAAAGAAGTACAAGTAAGAGTGGTTCAAGAGAGTGTACAGAAGTGAAAACATTAAGCAAGATAAGATATTGATAGATAAGATAGATATTGACAAAGTACAGGGAAAGAAGGATAAAGACCGCGAATGGAACAGAGGAGCAGAGGAAACGAGAAAGTCGAAATCAGAAAAAGAAGAACAAGGAGCCCACATATCTGCCAATAATTGAACACAACTCAAATTGCTACAAATATATATGAATCTTACCGAAAGCATTCATATGTGGTCAAACATGTATTCTAAACAAGAAATAAGTGAGTCAAGAGAAGTGACAAGAAAGTCACGTGTAATAAAGCAAAAACATACCATTGGTGTCCACAGTAGAGCACAACCTATGCCTGCAGAAAGAGAGCCTGCCACCAAAGCTTCAACTGGACCCCGAGCAATCTGTTCAGAGATGGACAACACGTTGGGTCTTAATTGACTGCTAACATCCAATGTACCTGTAACCGTTACCCTGCAATATATAGGTAGAGAACTTGGAGATGCCAGATAGTTTAAAGATTGTGAGGATGGGAAAGAGGAGTTGTGGGAGCGGAGAGGAGAGGTGATGGAAGAAGAGGGGTAGAAGAGCTGAGAGATGGGACATGAGTTGTGGGAAGATGTGTATGTGTGTATATATGTATGTATATATATATTTATATATATATATAATATATATATATATATATATATTATATATGTAAATATATATTTTTGACGATAATCTCTTTCAAGAGAGATTGAGCCTGCTCTTCCCTACTTAAATTTAATTTTTTTTAAATTTTGCCCCGAGGGGCGATTTTTGGGCAGCGCCACTCATCCTGTGAGTGGACACACCGCCATAGCAGCATGTACAACACTCCCCAATAGGAAGAAAACCCTCTGGGTTGTTCATCCTGTCACTTGTACCCAGACACAGCTGGGACTTGCTTAACTGTCTCAAGTGAACAGCTCCTCAAACAAGAAGATTAACATCTATCAACCCTTAAAAGCTTACGTTATCTTGCGGGTGCAAAATGGGGAAATCTTTTAAGAACAGTATCAATATTTGACAAATAATGTTTTCCTAACTCAAACAATGTGGGGTTTATTATTCTACACATGTTTCTAATGTCTCTCAGGTGTTCACATTCACGTAGATAATGGTCAAGGCGGTGTCCATCACTCTCACCACAGATTCTGCAACTTCGCTGATCAACTGTTGTTTCCATTCCATATCTCCAAGAATATTTGTATCCAAGACGGATTCTCGCTATCACTGATTCTCTCACTCGTCCTCCTCCTCTTCGGCCATAACGATTGGGATTGCCAGCTGCAACCATGTTGTACCATCGTATAGATTCACTGGTTTGTGCTTCTATCCTCCTTTCCTCAGTTACCTTGTCACGGTGATGTTTCCTGACAATACCTCTAATTTGTAGAAGAGTCTTGGGTATGAAGTATTCAATATGGTCTCCTTCAGCGCCTTCAGCAGCCAGCACATCTGCTCGTTCATTCCCACATATTCCAACATGGGAGGGGATCCACAGAAACTTGATGACTCTTCCCTGATTGGTAAGTACTCTCACAGCTCTCTTAATTTCAGCGACTATTGCAAGATTTTCTGCCCGATTTTTACTTAGGCTCTGCAGTGCTGCTTTTGAATCGGTGCAAATCACTGCACCATTAGTGTTCCGTTCAAGAAACCTTAACGCCATAACAATGGCAGTTAGCTCTGCTTGCGTTGAAGAAGCATAGTTCTCAATACGTGCTTTTTCTTCATGTCTGCGTTGGAAAGTATTATCCTTGATTACCGTGTATGCTGCACCAGCCCTACCATTGACAGGATTAGATGACCCGTCAGTGTAGATTTGATCTAGTTCATCTCCGGCTTCTTTATAGATTTCCTCGAGATACTTGTGCCTCATTTCTTGTGGTATCATGTTGGATTTTTTTGTTGCCATTTCATTGATGATGATCTTGCACGAGTCATCCTCCCAGGGAGGTAACCTCTCTACAGGCAGGAGCTCACGGGCTTGCTCAAGCAGGTGAAGCTCTTCGAGGTACCAGACTGACCTGTGATGCCATTTTTTGCTTCTCCTGTTTCCCCCTGAGAGTAGCACAGGGGGAAGTTACTTAAAGTTACGTCCAGTTTACAAGTATAAGATGCTACATTCAAGATACGTCAACAGTAGCACAAAACGTTTTGACCAGGAGGCAAAACGTACCCGAGATCCCCCCTACTCCACACACCCTCCATGCCGGCTCGTCGTCAACCAGCAAACTACCCATCCCAGCCTGCCTGCTCCTGATTGGTGACTTGCCGACCGCGCACCTGCACCCTGCACCTCAGAGCCATCTACCTGAATCAACGTCTGAGCCTGACCAGCTATCAACTTCAGAATATTCTTTGTGCTCTTAGAGTTGACATCTCTCTCTGGCATACTAAGCTCTGACTTTCGTATACTAAGGGAGGTCTCAGCTAAAGCCAATATTCTCAGCACCATTTCTCCATTATAATATTTAATCTATTGTGTTTTTGCATTTATCTTTGTCATTTTTTGCACCAGTCATTTACCCGAGATTTGTCTTTATTTTCATTTATGTTTAAAGTAAATATATCAAAGTTTCATTGTTCATACTTTGTGTTTTACGTGTTCCTCCCTCTAACATACCACAGACAACAGGCAAGCAGTCTATCTTTTTTTTGTAAGTGTGACCAGGCATTGACACCTGCCATTGGAGGACTGCCAAACATCAACACTCCAACACTTTCCCGTCACATTTAATGGGGGCCTGTCCTAGGAGCTTCATTCAGGTACTGGTACCAGAACGTCAGTTTGTGGTAAGCGTACTTCGCTTTGCTAAAGTTGCTTTTCAATATTATCATTAATTTTTATATTTATATGGTGCTGTGTGTATTGTGCATTCCAAGAGTAGCATATGGTGAGTGTGGGATAACTTTGGATTACGTGGTGACTGTAGGCCTCAGTCATTCTTTTAATTGGTCATCTCTCCCTCAGTGTTATTACTCGTGTTTACCACCTTTTGTCCCAAGGATATTTCTCACATTATCGGCAGATCATTATTGTGGTACCATGGTACTTTGGTTGGTCTTCGGGTCAAAGCACCCTATCTTCTGCAATCCGACCGAAGGAGGATAAAGAGGGCCATAGTTCCTCTAGCACGGACTTTGTTGCTGAGTTGGGACCTCAGCAACAGTTCTCGTCACCAGTTGACAATCGCACCCCTACACGTCGGTCAGAGATGATGATATTTACTTAGGTAGGGAATTAGCTTTCTTTTTACAGAGCATAAAGTTCGCTAATTCTGTAAGTATCATATTTCATTCAGTGGGTAAGACTTGCTTATGTCCTATAGAGACTCGGCAAGGTATGCCTACATTTTTGGACTACCTAATTCACTTTTGAAGCCATTAAAAGTTTCATTTGTTTTAGAAACTCAGTTTCATTTATTTAGTAGGATTTTCTTGCCCTTATTCTCTTATATTGAGTACCGAGTACAAGATTTCCTGCGACTTTGATTGACTAATCATTTACCATCCTAAAATTAACTTTAATTGTTAAAGATTAAAATTCCACAGGATAGTCACCAGTTGCCACGTTATCCTGTTTCTGACATTTACCATATCACAACTATATTCGTTGTACATTTATCTGCTATCTTTCACAATGTTTCGTCTCCAAGCTTTCCGTAACGATCCAGCAGGTGAAATAGGGAACTTAAGTCGTGCCAAGAGGACCGAATTACAAGCTCTTGCACATGAGTATCAACTAGATGTTCCCTCTGGAGCCAACAAAAATGTCATACATAACATGCTCTTGGATTACCTTTTAGATGAAGGGAAAATCGACTCTGAAACTCACGAAAATTATTCAATTGCAGATAAACATGATCTGGCAGCAATGAAACTCAAGCTCGAACTTGCCAAGATCGAGCGGGAGCAACAAAGGAAGCCCTACAGCAACAAAAAGAAGCAGCTGCAATCAGGAAAGAAGAGCAGGAACGTGAGGCGGCCCTGGCAAAGGAAGCTCTCCAGCTCAAGAAAGAAGAGGCCACCCTCAAGGAACGAGAGGCTGCCATCAGGAAGGAAGAACAAGAACGAGAGACTGTACTACTCCGTGAGCGTGAGCGAGTACAGCTAGAAGCAAAACAATGTCTCCTGGAGATGCAGCACGAGAATGACAAGAAGCAAGCTGATGTGGCTCTAGCATGTCGTCGACAAGAACTAGAGTTGGAAACTACACACCACATTCAGCGCCACAAGCTACCCCTAGTCTTCCCGTAAGTTTCAATGTCTCCCATGCAAGTAAGTTAATGCCACAATTCGTAGGGACAGAGATTGATGTTTTTTTTACCACCTTTGAGACCCTAGCTAATAAACTTAGCTGGCCTGTAGACCAATGGTCTACCCTTCTCAGAGTGCATCTTACAGGTAGAGCTGCAGTTACTCTCAGTACCTTAGCGTCTGAGAATGACTACCAGACCCTGAAGCAAGCAGCTTTGGACGCCTACCTTCTCTCCACCGAAAGCTACAGACGAAAATTCCATGACCATCTTAAGGCAAATACCACCACCTTTCTAGAATTTGCCAATACCAAGAAAAGATATTTATGAAATGGCTGGAAGCAGCACATGTCTCTACATTTGCAGAACTCGTCAACCTCATGCTAGTTGAGGAATTCTTGAGACGTATTCCCCTTTCCGTCCGTTTATATCTAGCAGATAAAGAAGAAACCGACTACATCAAATGTGCGAAGTCGGCTGACACCTACAGCCTCATCCACCGGCTGACACCATCACCACCTCCCAGTAAGAAGTCTTGGTACAGTTACGATAAAGTGAGTCAGATGAAGCGAGCTCACAATTGTATTGTAAGTATTGCAAACTCTATGGACATACCATAGATAGATGTGTGAAGGCTCAATACAAGAGCAATGAATCTACTAAACCCAAACAGACTCCTCCTAAGTCCGGTAAGCCTGTGATGAATGTTGGTGTTCATGTTAATGATCTTTCTCTCTTCAGTAAACACCTGTATCCTGGAACTGTCTCTACCAACGGTACAGATTCGGAGGGACGTTTCAAATTGAAGATCTTGAGGGACACAGCGGCTCTTCAGTCCATTATCATGAAATCGGCTGTGCCTAACGTCACCTACACCGGGGAAACCGTCCTTATCACTGACCTCACTGCTACCACTCCATATCCACTCGCCAGAGTCCACCTGGATTGTCCCTTCGTGACCGGTGAAGTCCAAGTCGCCATCAGGGAAAAGCCTTTTCCCATGCCTGGAGTGCAACTTCTCCTGGGCAACGACTTGGCAGAAGATCTGCAACCGACCAACCTGATCATCACGGACAAACCCCAGGTGTGTACTTCTGTAATGGATAATCCCATCTTTGAATATGTTCCAGCAGAGGTTCAAGAAAGTGATCAAGTTTCTCCTCCGGTTTTGGTGACCACCCGTGCACAAGCTGCACGACCGCAACCAGCTGACTCTACTGCTACCGCTGTCCCTCAAGACCCTCAGAATCTACCTCCAAATCTTACCAAGTTGGAGTTCCGTAAGTTACAGAGGGAAGATCAATCATTAACACCATTATTCTTCCAGGCTGAGACTCAACCTGACAGTATCCCTGGGTTCTTCCTAGAGAATGAGTTGCTCTACCGCAGATACAGACCCAGCAAGCTGAAGGAGGATGACGATTGGGCCAATGTCGAACAACTAGTGATTCCCACCAGCATACGGCCCGATATTCTACACCTGGCCCACGGAGCTCTTTCTCACTATGGTTTCAACAAAACCTACCACGGAATCAGACAAGACTACTACTGGCCAGGTATGGTAAAAGACGTTAAAAAGTACGTACAACAGTGTCATATATGTCAGATGGCAGGTAAACCTAACATCTCTATTCCCCAGGCTCCACTAAAACCCATCCAGGTGCCTGCGGAACCTTTCCACAGACTCATCATAGACTGTGTTGGTCCTTTACCCCGGACCAGTTCTGGCAACGCATATATATTAACTATCATGTGTCCTACCACCAGATTCCCCATAGCAGTTCCAGTAAAGAACATTACGGCTGCTACTGTGGTGAAACACCTATTGAAGATCTTCACCCAGTATGGATTTCCAAGAGAGGTTCAAAGCGACTGTGGCACCAACTTCACCAGTGATCTCTTCAAGAAGACACTGGAGGAGTTCAACATCACACAGGTACTGTCCAGCCCTATCATCCTGCTTCACAGGGTTCTCTTGAACGTAGTCATCAGACTATTAAAGCACTCCTAAAGAAATTCTGCAATGACACCTTGAAGGACTGGGATAAACAACTTGATCTCATTATGTGCATTTTCAGAAGTCTCCCCAATGAGTCTCTAGGAGTATCTCCTTATGAGATGCTCTACGGACGTAAGTGCCGTACTCCTCTCAAAGCTTTTAAGGACTCTCTACGTAATGCCACCTTCAGTGACCCTCAGAATGTGCCCCAGTTTCTTCAAAACCTAAAACACATTCTGAGAGAGTACGTAAATTTGCTATGACAATCTATTGAAAGCCCAGAGAGGATGAAGACTCATTTTGACCCAAACTGCAAATAAGGAAATTTAAACCAGGAGACTTCGTGTTGGCATATTTTCCTATCCCAGGTTCTCCATTGCAAAACAAGTTTTCAGGACCCTACCGCATCAAGGAGTGCAGAAACAACCACAACTACGTTCTTGAGACTCCAGATAGGCGGCGGAAGACCCAGTTGTGCCACGTCAACCTCCTGAAGCAGTATCAAGGTATTCCCCCACTGTGTTGGTATCAGTCTCCACAGTTAAAGGTCCATATCCTCCAGTGAACCTTCCCTGCTTCTCCCGAAAGCATTAACATTGAGTCGGTGCTTTCCAATCGGAAATCCTACCTGATCTTCATCCCAATTTACAGGACTATAATAGTGCTCCTTTACCATGTTCTAATCCTATTCTCGCCTCGCCAGATATCACGAAGCCTTTCATCCTCCATGTCGACGCCAGTGGTACCGACATCGGGTGACCTGATGCAACAACGAGGCGAGGAGATTCTACCTGCTACTACTACAGCTACAAGGAACTACAGCACGATCGAAAGGGAGCTACTCATCGTCCTGAACTTGCAGCACTTCGAACCATACTGAAAAGTGCTCGGTCTACCACCATCTACTCGGACCACAATCCCTACCTTCCTGCAGCAAGCCCAATTCAACAATCGACGGCTTCTACGATGGGCTTGATATCTGCAGAATTTCATCTGGAGATCTCTACATCAAGGGTCTGACAACATCATAGCAGACGCCCTCTCCAGAGTCTATGAGGTAGAGGCTGCTCCACCTACCACTCTACCTCCTGAAGACGTAACTTCACCCGAACCGCAGGCTTCTGGGGGAGTTGTGATGATAATCTCTTTCAGAGAGATTGAGCCTGCTCTTCCCTACTTAAAGTTACGTCCATTTACAAGTATAAGATGCTACATTCAAGATAT
>WNGS01003388.1:3699028-3712694 GCA_020271785.1 Procambarus virginalis
AACAGGAAAGTTTTAGATGCCTTGAGAGTCACGTTGAATTTTGATAACAACAATTGGGATGATTTTATACCCTTAATTCAGTGTGCTATAAATTCTTCGATTAATGTTTCTACAGGTGACACACCTCACGCTATTCTTTATGGTACAGATAAGATCCTCCCTAATGAATTGATTAACGTACCTCCTACTCCCTTATATAACGTAGATGATTTTGTTCAAGTGAAGCGTAGACAAATGCAACTAGTATTCAAGAAAATACGAGAACAATTGTCCAAAGCTACAGCCGAGTTCACTCGAGCAAGGAATGAACGAGCTAAACCCAGTAAAATAAATATTGGATCTGTAGTAATGATACTTAACCAACACAGGTCTGGTCCTATGTATAAGTTAACTAAGAAATTTTTGGGTCCATATAAGGTGATCGAGCTTATCAAAGGTAACAAGTATAGACTGAAGAACTTAGTTACAGGAGAGTATACAAATGAGCATTTAGACCATATGAAGTTAGCTAAAATGACTGTTGACGAGACTGATGAGGAAGATGACAATGAACTTACCCAGACAGATACTCCTATTGGGACACCACCTTCTGTGGTTGACAGACCACTTGATGTTCAGCAACCCCATACTAGCACTTATAATCTTAGATCTAGACCTCTCGTTTCAACCGTGCACTCACCACATGTCCATTGGCTAGATGATCACGAGGTTATCCCTCAAGATGATAGTTTGTCACATGCAGTTTCATCTGTTCCTGATCTTTAGTCAGAGCCAGAGTTGTATAGTGCTCTGGATGAGCTAGGTGTGGATATCCGCAGAATTTATAATTGAGTGCACTCTGCAGTTATTCTGTTTTGTTTTGCAAAATTCATTTGCAGTATTTCCACCACATGTGTCTTATTATTACCAATATATATATATATATATATATATATATATATATATATATATATATATATATATATATATATATATATATAGTATGATCATGTTTTCTCAAATTTATTTTGTTACAAATTAAATGCCATTGTTAAGTCTACTGCCATTTGTAATTTTTTTTATAGTGCTTGTCATAAAGATTTCATTAATGTTCTAGCAACCATATTGAGGCCAGTGAATCCTGACTGCTATCACGCAGATGTTAGTCTTCTTGTTCCAGGTCTTGTATATAACTTGTAAATATATTGCAAATTAAATTTATTGTACATTGGTCTTGTAAATATATATTGTACATTGAAAAAAAAAATCATTATCAAATCTTAAAATTCATTTGTAGTTGTTAGGTCAGAATTTTGTTCAGTAATGTACTGATTGCTTAATTTTGTATCGTTTTCAAGCACATGCCATTGACACATGTTAATAATTTTGTTTAGGCAATACCTTTAGTTGTATTGTTCATATCTGACAAGTAGACATACACATGTTCTTCATACTAAGGTTGAATCAAAGCATTGTTACCATGATTTTCACCTATTATGCTCAAAATTTTTTTTTGTTGCATATGCCAAGATGCTAGTATTACGCACACCTGATCTATTTTCAATGTTTTATTATGCAATTTTCACATGTAAGCCATTATTGAATGCCACCGAGGTCCTTTCAGTATCATTGTATCTATATAGCTAGCCAGAGCTTGTCGACAAGGGACGTCGACTTGGTAGCATGTCCGAGCGGTGTTATATTCAAATTCCCCGCCAGTTGGAACATAACCAATCACAGGCGAGTAGGCCTCTGACGTCATGCCACATTCACAGTCACCAGCCATGCTTGCGGTAGTCAGTTATCTCCACAGACCCAGAGTAGTAGGACCTCGGCTGGCCAGATATATATCTGTTTGCCTCAGCCAATAAATCTACAAGCAACTACTGTGTATAATATTCAACCCCCCACAAGGCAACGAATAGGTTGCGCTCTGGCTCTTTGGTCCCACCTCTCAACTGTCAATCAACTAGTGTACAGGTTCCGGAGCCTATTGGGCTAAAACACTAAAAATGTTCTTTCTAATGTCTTTTTGGCTCATTTGGGCACTCAATTTCCACCCGTGCTCCCTAGTGTGTGTGCCCCTTGTGCTAAATAGCCTGTCTTTATCTTCCCTATCAATTCCTCTGAGAATCTTGTACGTGCTGATCATGTCCCCCCACCTAACTCTCCTGTCTTTGAGCGACGTAAGATTTAATTCCCCTAGTCTCTCTTCGTAGCTCATACGTCTGATCCCAGGTACTAGCCTGGTGTGTGCGTGTGTGTTAGAAATATATGTAATACATATAATAGAAGAAAAATATATTGGTTAGAAAGGCGTGGTCCAAAATCAAATGGAATAGCTCGAGTCTGCAGACTGAAATAGTAAATAAAAAGTAAATACACAATCACACACATACAGAGATGATCTTTCAAATATGGGGAAATTTCAATAATGAGCTGAGAGTAATAAAGGAGACAGTAATCAACCTATAGGATGTGCTGGAGGTAGCAATGGAGATAAAAAGCCTGAATGAAAACTTTAATCAATAACAGACACCAACCATCCCTTCAGAAGTTGGTAATGTTTCTGTAGAAGGAACTTCTACAGTACAACCCTCATTCACAGACATGCTTAGAAAGAGTCTTGAAGCTATGTCTGCAGTAAAGGAAACTGTCATGAAAGTAGCCACTTCTCAGCAAGCAGCAAGATGTACTAGTCAGATGAAAGAGAAGAAAAGAGTAGTATACATAGTATTTATAAAATGACAGGAAGGTTCCAGTCAGATGAAGTGGAGAGATAAGGGAAAAAGCTGCAGAGACAGAGATCTTGAAGGGAGGTACAGATAAAGAGGGCTGAACAATGTATAGAAAAGGTTTTCAGGCTTTGCCAGTGCAACAAGGACAATGACTGGTTGATAAAGGTAGAATTCATGAACGAGAACTCAAAAGAGGTACTTCTAGCAAGGACGAGTTGACTATTACATGTAATGGAATTCTAAACGGTATTCTTTTAGAAGGATATAACAAGGGACGAGAAAATGAGGGTATCAGATGCAAAGAAGAAGCGCAGGGAGAGAGGGAAGGAAATCAGGGAACAATGGCTCCATTCCCTACACTCCCAGAGGGGAGTGTGGAAACCTCTACAAGCATTTCAGCAGCCCCAGACAGAGGAATATCACTCCCACCTTCCACCCAATAGGACTCCATCCCTCCCTCAAGCCCTCCCAGTCCTCAAGCAAGTCCTCCTAGTTAACTCAAGCAAGTGCAAATTTATGAGGATAGGCATAGGGAGCAGGAAGCCAAACACAAGGTACCAGCTTGGAGAGAAAATCCTCCAGGAGTCAGGAAAAGAGAAAAGAGAATATCCTTCAGAATGTCAGAAAAGTCAGGATCTGGGGTTGATATCACACCAGACCTTCCCCTGAAGCCCACGTGAAAAGGATAATATCAGCGGCATATGCAAGATTGGCTAACA
This sequence comes from Procambarus virginalis, assembly GCA_020271785.1. Classification (NCBI taxonomy): domain Eukaryota; kingdom Metazoa; phylum Arthropoda; class Malacostraca; order Decapoda; family Cambaridae; genus Procambarus; species Procambarus virginalis. The sequence goes on from WNGS01003388.1 coordinate 3,702,465, forward strand.
TAAGAACTGCCTTCAGAAACTTGTGTGTCAGAATTCTGAATGATTCCTTATACATTATTTGTCAGACCAATATTGGAATATTCATCTCTTGCATGGAGTCCACATCGAGTCAAACAAAGGGTCTGAGGTATACCACCAGGCTAGTCCCCGAGCTGAGAGGTATAAGCTACGAGGAAACATTACTGGAACTTATCCTCACGACACTGGAAGACAAAAAAGTTAGGGGAGACAGGATAACTACCTATATTTATCAGTGGAATCGAAAGCGTAGAAATAGATGAATATTTAGCACGGGTGGTACGTGTACAACAAGACTCAGGTGGAAACCTAGTACCCATATGAGTCACAGGGACGTTAGAAAAAACTTTTTCATTGTCAGAGTTGTTGTTGTTGTTAAAGATTCACTACCTGGAACAAGAAGTTCCAAGTAGCACGGGCTATGGTGAGCCCGTAGTGCCATTTTATTGTCAGAGTAATTAACAGATGAAATGAATTAGGCAGTGATGAGGTTGAGGCAGTCTCCATACACAGTTTCAAATGTAGATATAAGAGAGCTCAGCAGGATCAGAACCTGTATACCAGGTGTTTGACACTTGAGAGGCGGGACCAAAGAGTCAGAGCTCAACCCCCGTAAGCACAACTAGGTGAGTACAACTAGGTGAGTACACGTACGCACACACAGTAAAGTGTGTGCGTGTAAATTTTGGGAACACAGAAGCAGTCCACACACATCTACGGTCGTCAATCATCATTTTCTCTCTCACTGCTAAATTCGCCTGATAATTCGCTCCGTTCTTACACTCATCATGCAATTTCATTGCTAACTTATGAAACCTTTTTGAAGCAAATGTATCTAGAGAGTTTGAATACATTTTGGGCATTACCGTGACCACAGGTGTTGATTTAGAGTCATTAGTTAGGTGTCATGTGATAGATTACTGTGGGGTAACTTAACGAGCTGGCAATTATGATACATGAGTATCTTCAACGATCGGAGATGTGGAACTAGAGACCCGAGGAGTGGCGGGTGATGCTGCCGGGTGTGTGGCTGCCGGGTGGGTGGCTGCCGGGTGTGTGGCTGCCGGGTGAGTGGGTGCCTGGTGAGGCATATGGGTGACGTCACGGAGCTTTGTAGCTGTACAGAGAGACTAGTTGGTGGCTGGCGAGGGCGATGAATGGCACTGGCGACTAAACCCGGCAGTTTGAGGATTTGATATGAAGGCCTAAAAGCGCAGTGGTAAGGGTAGGCGTGCAGGCGTGAGGAGCGGGAATAGGAAGTAACCCAACAGATGAAATGACAGGGGTGGGAGTGGAGGCGAAGCAGTGCAGTGTGAGGGGCGTGTAGTGGCCCATAAAGGCAGAGAGACAGTGTGAGGAAAAGGAGATATGAGCTATCTGTGCAGTGTGTAGGCAAGGAGTTAAGGCTAGTGGTGCAATCTGAGTGGAGGCCTTGTGGGGAGATGACCCAGTGTGAAGTTAGGGACTCGCAGTATACCAGTGTGAGGTGTAGCAGCAAAGGCCCAGCGGGAGAGCGGTATGTATGAACGGGATGTAGCGATTTCATCTATGCTTGCACTCCACGCTTAATGAATGCGTTACATAGCTCAAAACGTACACACACCTCAAATAACTGACTATGCATAGAATCCTACGTTATTGTGGTTCTAATTAATGCCAGGCATTCACCCAGCATAGAACTCTATGTTATTATGTATCCGGTTAATGCCCTCGCCCGATTAAACATCGAACCCTTCGTTATCATGTATCCAGTTAATGCTCCAGTCATCATCAAGCCTAGAACCATTCGTTATCAGGTAGATGGTTAATGTCCCGGTCATTTCCAAGAATTAAATCTACATAGTATGTGTTCGTTAATGGCTGGCCATCACCCATGCCTTAAATATTATGATAAACGTGTATCATGAAGCTTGGGAAAATTATGTGAATTAATCACTTAGCAGAACATTAGCACATCATCACAGCAATGGTTAGGAATGAGGAGGTAGTGGAGGACGAAACCATCGCTGTGCTCCCAACCCCGAATTAAACATTTCCAGCGAAGTGAGGGGTGTTGTGGCTTAGAGTCCATGACTAGTCATGGGAAGAGCCAACTGAAAACTGGCCTACTACTTATCAGTAGAATCCTGATTGCCAAGGCGACAATTGGAGAGAAAAGAGCGATGTTGCAGTACCACAGAGAGAAGTAATTCCTGGGATGACCGTCAGAGACTATAACGCATCAATGTTCTCCTGGCCAAGAGGCATAGTGCACGACAAGTCTACTAAACATCATGACTACTGATAGCAGCGCCAGTAAATATCTGCAGGGGATCAGTAGATGTACTTAATTTGTCATTCATTGTACCATCAGGAGAATCAACTAGTCCCTAATCTTACATGTACCAGCAAGATATGCTCGTCTCACACTAGTAAGAGTCATACTCCAACTTTACATAGTCTAGAAGATCCTGTTTTTTGGGCATCATTTAATAGAAAGCAAGAGCCAGGATCTTATGTTTAATTCGATTACAAGTTGGGTAGGAGGGAGAGACGGAGCCTAGGCTGAGAAGACAAGATCACTGACCCAACCAGATCCAGGAGGGATCAGTTCTCGCTGAGAGGAACCGGAAGTTAGTTAAGACTCTTGGTCTCCCGGATGTAGACACGGCGATTAGCTGGGCATTGGAGGCGAGACCTAACGTGGACGTGACGAAGCTGCCTAAGGCAGGAGCGCAAGGGCGTAGTGTCCAGGGTGGCACTACACTCTGGCTAGTGTATATATAGATTAGTCGCCCAGCTCGTCACTCCCGAAAGACACGGTCTGACCTGCGAGGTCAGACTGGTAGTAATGAGGTCGAGGACAGAGGAAACACCAATCAACTACCCNACACTTCATCAACTATCATATATTCACATATAATTACTTTCCCATCACCTCATATATAATCCTAAAGCAGTATTACTACACTTAATATGTACACAAGTGACTTTCTCATAGGATACTAAACGCTCCTCAATGCTCAATCGATGCAATCTTGTCTGCTACTGTGTTTCCTCAACACACAGTACCGTCCTCAACCAGTACTGTGAAACACCAACGAGTCCATCCTGGCCACGGGCCAGCCAAAACACAGTCTCACTAGGTGCTCTTCGTGCACGCCCACAATCACTCTCCAGCCTGCTGCTGGCAGAGAACATCAGCCTCGCGCTGCTGGGCCTCTTCACATACAAATACAAGGGGTAGCAAACCCTTGGCAGGAGCTTCTTGCAACTCGCTAGTTACACTCCTCCGTAACACCTTACTGTCAGTCGTCTCTTCCGTTAGCCAGTCCTGGGTACGCCGAATTCTGTCACTGCCACTTCACAGGCAGACAGTAGAACACTACACAGTTCTTCTCCAGCAGCGGCTCACTGCTTCCGTAAAGCAGAATGGAGTAGAGAGTGTTACGAACCCAAGTCCACCATCGGAACATGGAGCAGTGTCATCAACGCCATCTGTGAGTCCGCTCCCAAAAACCTCCACAACATGGACAATGCCATCTAGTGATGATGGGAATATACCGGCAAGAGGTGCTAGCTTCCTGTCCTAGTCGGCTCGAGAGGTAGCCGGTGCTGACCTCTGGTGAGGTGACGCTTAGAAAAGCAGCGCCATCTATTGAGCGACAGGGTGTACGTCTATGTTAGCCAGTAAGTGATAAGTCCTAGTGGTCCCATTGTACTGATGATGTGTATGTATTCACAGAGTCAACGTAGGGCTGCTGTGATGTACGAACAGTCAGTCTACCCAAGGCAGCCATGGTCTCTACACCAGTCTGCTTTACAGAAGCAGTGAGCCAGTCAAGAACTGTAGAGTGTTCAACTGTCTGCCTGAGGAGTGGCAGTGACGGGATTCGCCCTACCCGGGGCTGGCTGGTGGAAGAGACAACCGACTGTGGTGCCGAAAGAGGAGAGTAACCAGCGAGTTACACGAAGCTCCTGCCTAGGGCTCGCAACCTTAGTATTCGCTCGTGAAGTGGCCTATCAGCGTGAGGCTGATTGGTACCTGCCAGCAACAGGCTGGACTGTGGTTGAGGGCCTTCATGAAAAGGCACCTAGTGGAATTGTGGTTTGGTTGGCCCGTGGCCAGGGTAGGCTCATCGTTGTTTCCTGGTAAGTGCTGAGGGTAGTACCACGGATAAGGAAACCCGGTACAAGACTAGACGGAGTGAGCTTCGCCGAGTGTTCAGTGTCTTCTGAGAGAGACGATGATGTACATAGTGTAGTAATACTTCGAGTTTTTTATATATATGATGATGGAGAATAATTTACTGCTCTTTACTGCTCTGAATAATTTACTCTAAATGCCACAGTAAATACCGAGCTTAATAAAGTCCATCTTTGGCTAACTGCCAACAAACTCACCCTTAACATTGACAAAACTTTCTATATTCTGTTTGGCAATAAATCCTCTAACCAAATAAATCTCAAGATTAACAATACCCAAATTTGTAACAAATTAGATGGCAAATTCCTTGGCGTTCTCATTGATCACAAGCTTAATTTCCAGGGACACATTCTAAATATATCAAAAAAAGTTTCAAAAACTGTTGGCATTCTTTCTAAGATCAGATATTATGTACCCCGCCCTGCCCTGGTGACTATTACTCCCTCATCTATCCATATCTCAACTACGGTATTTGTGCTTGGGGTTCTACTACCCAAAATCATTTACGTCCTCTAATTACTCAACACAAAGCTGCTATTAGGACAATATCCAACTCTGGCCCCAGACATCACTCGGTACCCCTACTCAAATCTCTCAATATGTTAGATATTAAGTCACTGCACATTCTCTCATGTGTATTATACATATATAAAACGCTGAACTGTAATGCCAATCCTGACCTCAAAAGCTTCATTGAAAGCTGTAACAGAACCCATGAGCACCACACCAGAAATAAATACAGTTTTGATAATCCAAGAGTACGACTTAACCAAACTAGAAATGCTCTACAAATCAAGGGACCCAGAATGTGGAATGACCTTCCCAACCATGTTAAAGACTGTACCTCTCTCAACCAGTTTAAGATTAAAACTAAACACTACCTGATAAACTCCCTGTAACCTACCTTACCCCTCTATTGTCAACCCATGTCTTATTATTATTTTTTTTTTCTTATTCAACGCTGTTTGTCTACATATTGTATTTGTGCTGCTTTTCAGTCATGTTCCCCCCTTTTTTTTGTACCTTTATTTGTATCTGTTCTCAAAACATTTTATTCTTTTTGTTCAATTAGCATTAAGTTTTAGATATTAATGTTTTCTTGCCCGAAACGCATTGCGTAATAGTGGCTTTAGGCATTGTATGTACTAGCTCTATCTATAAATCGATCCACTTATGTAAAATCTCTCTATGTATGTACCTTTCCTGAATAAACATATTTATTTATTTATTTATTTATTTATTTAAATTATATATGGTTAAAGTGACGAACAGGTGTATTTAATGTACCTCCCCCTTTGTTTTACTTGCATTACTGAGCTCACCCCTTGAAAGCCACTACTAGCTTGGGGCCGGATACCAGAACTTTCGTACCACCTGAAAAGAACCCGGTTGCGTCCCATTGTGGCCGTAACAGAGAGCTAATGGGTGCACTGGGTAGACTGACTGTCCTCGTACCACAGCAGCCCTACGTCGACTCTGTATATACAGACACGTCATCAGTACACTGGTCAGTACATGGGCCACTAGGAAACATCACTTACATACTGAAATAGACATACAACTCCTCCTATAATAGATGGCGTTGATTTTCTAGGCACCACCTCATCAGAGGTCAGAACCAGCTACCTGTCGAGCTGACTAGGACAGGAATCTAGCGCCTCCTGCTGGTATAATCCTGTCACCACTAGATGGCGTCGTCAAATTTGTGGGGGGTTTCGGAAGCGGACTCACAGATGGCATTGACGTCGCTGCTCCATGCTCCGACGATGGAACCGGGTTCGTAACACCTCCCCACCAAAAAGAAATTTGGTTTGGGTTTCTACAAAGGAGAAAACAAACCAAATTAGAACGTTAGTACAAAACCAAACAGACGCACATAAACAATGGACTGATGTGGCAAAGATGTCCTGTCTGCAAAACTGCCTTAATAGGAGACTCTGGCAGAAGGAAAATTCGAAGATCATAGGCATTGACCTGCCTGATGTGACTTCCAGAAACCTTACTTGGATGCCCATCAGAGGCACAATTATCTCACATGTTTTGGGTTAGGATCTACAGAGGCTCGACCTGGGGTGAATAGACACTTCCCTGTGTCGTGGCACCGCTAGTGGCTGATCGCAGAAGGCATTTTTTTTCACCTGTTTGTCAGTCCTTCAGGGAGTCGGAAATCTGGAATACCAGGGACAGATGAATCGGAGTAACAGTGATAGTCTTTATATCTGTACTTACAGCATAACTGCTTTCTAGGCCTACACCTAGTCCCAACCGGACTGCTTGTACATTGAAGATTGTGTTCGCTCTTCCACCGTCAGGTCGACCAACATTCCGTTTAATGTTGAATCCAGGCTCAGCAATTACGCAGGGGGTGTCAAACTGTCAGGAACAGTCACTCGTTAAAACATTTCTCCTACTCCTTGTATCATCAATCACCTTCTGGGTCCCTTCTTCGACTGCAATACTCATAGAATGGGTCTCCAATCCCTGGTGTTTCTTCATGATGTTCATAGGAGGCATCATCTGACGGTTGGTCCACTGATCTTCACTTAGGACACACAAGAGACTAATACAAAATACCACTAAGAAACATTCGGCTAACTTGGGAATAATTTTCATGAGCCTGTAATATCCATAGCCGGCTATATCCATTAGCCTGGCTTGGATCAAAGAGGGCACTAGAACCTGCGCACATACCTCTGACGTCAGGGGAATCTCTGGCCGGGTCAGTGAATATAGTACCTTGCATCGTCCAATTTGTGGGGTGTTTCAGGAGCGAACTAACAGATGGCATTACGTCGCTGCTCCATGCTCCGACGATGGAATCGGGTTTGTAACAACATCCTCTGGACTGTAAAAAAGCCTTTGATATGGTGCCACACAGAAGGCTACTATGCAAACTTGAGAGGCAGGTGGGTGTAGACGGAAATGCACTATCATGGGTAAAGAGTAATCTAACATACAGGTGTAAGAGTGTGAAAGTGAGCGGCGAGGAGTCCTACTGGCGTAGAGTAACAAGTGAAATGCCTCAAAGATCAGTGCTGGGACCCATTCTATTCATCATTTTGGTAAATGACTTGACTGCAGGAGTTGAGTTTTTATATGTCAATGTTTGCAGATAATGGAAAACTAATGAGGAGGGTTGAGAAAGATGGGAATTTTAAGATTCTCCAGGATGACTTGAACAAGTTGCAGAGATGGTCCAATAAATGGCCGCTAGAGTTCAAAACTAATAAGTGCAAGGATATTGAAATTGGGAAAAGAGCAATTAGACCGAAAGGCCAATATACGATGAAGGGAAACTACCTCAGTATAATGTCTTGAGAAAATGACCTGGGAGTGGACATAACACCAAACGTAACCCCAGAGGCTCATATAAGTAGAATAACGTTAGGTGCATACTCAACTCTGGCAAAAGGTATCCTTCAGAAACTTGAATAAAGACACCTTTAGATCACTGTACACAGCATATGTGAGGCCAAACTTGAAGTATCCTGCACCAACATGGAACCCTCATCTAAAAAACACTTCGGAAGCTCGAAAAGGTGCAGAAGTTTACAACGAGACTCGTCTCAGAACTGCGAGGATGAGGTACGGAGACAGACTAAATTAACTAACCTCATGACGTTAAAAAGGTGGAACTAGAGGGGGACATGATAGAACTTATAAAATACTTTGAGGCTTGACAAGATGGAAACAGAGGAAATGGTTACAATGAGTAACAGTAGAATTAGGGAACATGGATGGAAACTTGAGACTCAAATGTGTTACAGAGATGTTAGGAAGTTTTCTTTTAGCGTAAGGGTAGTGAGTAAAATGATTGACCTAAAGGACCAGGTTAAAGGAGCTAACTCCATTCATAACTTTAGGAGCAGGTATGATTGAGAAATAGGTCAGGAGTCATTGCATTAGACAACCAACGGCTATAAAAGCGGGGTTCAAGAGCTAGAGCTCGATTCTGCATGCACAAATAGATGAGTACAAATAGGTGAGCACACACACACTTCCTGTAGGGATCTGACGGCTGAAAGGACAGCGCTCGGGGGGGGGGGTCGTAGTCCTAAGGGCCCATGTTCGATTCCCGCGGAGGCAGAAACGGCAGGTAAACCAATGCGCAGTTTTCTTTCACCCTGGTGATCCTGTTCACCTCGCAGTAAATAGGTACCTGGAAGTTAGACAGCTGCTACAAGCTGCTTCCTGGGGATGTGTACTCGCTATTTATGCTTGTGGGGGTTTTGTTATATTCAAATTACCCGCCAGTTGGAGCATAACCAATCACAGGCGAGTAGGCCTCTGACGTCATGCCACATTCACAGTCACCAGCCATGCTTGCGGTAGTCAGTTATCTCCACAGACCCAGAGTAGTAGGACCTCGGCTGGCCAGATATATCTGTTTGTCTCAGCCAATAAATCTACAAGCAACTACAGTGTATAATATTCAACCCCCCACAAGGCAACGAATACTGGTAGCAGCAGTGGGATCTAGAAATTTTTTTTCTGGAAATTCAAGATAACCCAGCATTGCATTGTGCTCCGAAGCCACCCGCCACCGCCAGCCGCCACCTCTACCTCCATTTAGCCGCCATCCTGCCACCCACGCATCAATATTGTGCCAGACCGGGGTCCTGCCATCAACCACTCTCAGACCAACGTCTCAGATAAGGGTCAATAATTTCCTGTTTGAACGCTAATTCATCAGTGAGAAGGGAAGATTCCCACGCCAGCCATTTTTGAATCGTACGCCACGTGGAGCCACCTGCAGCACATCGCCACCTCCACCACCACTTACACCACCTCAAGCTTTGTGAGTGTTTAAGCTACTGCAATCGTCGTCAGCCATCGTCGCAAGTTGTCAATTGATAATTGTGGGTGTTCTACAGTTATTCAAGAGAAATTGGTGAAAAAAAAGACTACAATTGTTTGTTTATAGTGTCGCAACGCTGCAACATCGACACCTCGCCACCTCTCACCATCACCACCAGCTCCTGCTTCATCGTCTAGTGTGAACTTCTTCTCAGCAATTGTGCTTCTCCACCGTCATTGTCGCAATATCGTCGTCTCAGAATTTATCTTCGTACTCTCAACTTCGTGCTACTGTGGGGTCCCTCAGCTTCGCGCAACCGCCGCTAGGAGCGCTGCGGTCGACTCAGATTGTAAACACACCTCACAGTGCTTCTTCACAAGCCCTGCCGCCGTTTTTGGTATGGCTACTGTTACATTGCAAATCCTGCAGCCCTGAGTTAAGTAAATAAGAGCTAAAATATCGTGTGCTATGGTTTAATGAGGTTTAACGTAAATAATATCCATAATTTCCTGTGAATTAACCATTCAGTGACTTGTTAAATATTGGAGCTGGACCAGTTCTCCATTCCCACAGTTTCTCCGAGTCATTTAATATTTCCTGCATTGATTCCATTATTCATTAATTGTTAATGTGTCATTAGTAAATTCAAATTCCAGAAGTAAGAAATAATTGTTTCTAGCAGTTTATTTTGCATAATAGAAATTTATTTTTGAGATTTCCATAGACAATTGAACATAGAAATTTTTTTATATTTCTCCAGACCTAACTTTGAAATTTATCCTTTTAAGCATTTTATTTTAAACTTTTACATAGCATGTTACCCATGTGCCTTGTGCACTTTGTTTTTGCTAAACCCATTTTTTCATGCATTGCCACTTGTTGTGTTGAATTTTTTAATGAAATTTTGCAATTGCATTTTCCAGTTTTTATTCTAAATTGCTGTGCTTAGCCTGGTTTAATTAATTTACATGCATCTAATTCCAGTCATTTTTTAATGAAAGATTGCTAAATTTAGTTTACAATTTGGTTGTTCTTAATTATTTTCTTGCCTAGCCCAATTTAATCATTTTATTTCTGCCAATTTTTTTTACTTTAGCCAAGTTGATATTTTTTGAGTGTTTTTTTGTGTATACTATCTCTGATGCCAGGTGCACTTAATTATAATCTGCGTTCAACTATTACTTCCACGCTGTGACAATGCCTACCACTGTTGAAACTCCCTCAGACT
>WNGS01003388.1:3841845-3858360 GCA_020271785.1 Procambarus virginalis
ACTAGCAAGCCGCCGTGGGGGAATGCCCCACAGTGGTCGAAGAAATATAAAGAAAAAATGTGAGGGTGCTCAATCTTGCTACTTGGAATGTTCAAACTCTGCTGGATACAACCGAGGCAGACTGACGCTGAAAGGCGAACTGCACTAGTAGTGGGGAACTAGTGTGCTACAAATGTAGACATAGCAACTCTCAGTGAAACACGCTTGGCTGACAAAGGTCAGCTTACAGAAAGTGGTGGTGAGTACAACGTTGTTTTTTTGGAGTGGTTGTATTACCGCCGAAAGACGAGAATCTGGCTTTGGACACACCTATTGACACAGCATTGACGTGAGGTGGGCAGCTTTTAGAGATGCAGTCCACTGTACTTCCATTGAGCACCTCGGTCCAGTAAACCACAGAAACCAGGACAGGTTTGACGGAAACGATGAGGAGATACAGGTATTGCAGTCAAAAATCACATATTCAGTGTACACCAGAATAACCCTACATCACAAAGGAAGAAAGAGTACTTCGCCATTGCTTGAAGAATAGAGAAAATATAACTCTGTGAGATGCAGGACTGATGTTTTAGCAAGGTTGATGAAATCTAAGGATACGCAGACAGTCCCGACACCAAGCGTTTCTATGATGCTCTGAAGGCTGTTTATGGACCACAGCTCTCTGACTCTGCTTCCTTACTTAGTGCAGATGGGACTCAACTGCTGACAGAGAAGAAGCAGGTCTTGCACACATGAGTTGAACACTTTGATCAGGTCCTTAACCGCTCTGCCTCAATCAACGATGAGGCCATTGCTCGCCTGCCTCAAGTGTAGATCAACCAGGACCTTGATAAACCACCCACAGAAGAAGTCAGGAAGGCCATCAAGCAGCTTTCCTGTGGCAGAACGCCAGGATCAGATGCAATCTCTGCTAAAGTGTACAAAACAGGAGGACTAACCATGATGCAGAAACAGACAAAGCTCTTCCAGTCCGTGTTAAATGAACGAAAGGTCCCGCAACAGTTAAAAATGTCAGTATAGTTCACATCTACAAGAGGAAAGATAACGGCTAGTCCTGCGAAAATCACAGGGTCATTTTGCTCCTATCCATTACCGGGAGATACAGTTGTTTGTGAGCAAATTGGCGATCTTCTTGCTCGTATAGGATATTAATTAATAACTCAATTGTCTAGTTGGTATTGATAGGGGATCACGATTCTATCAATAATGTCTTTCAGGACTATCCTCCATTTTGTGAGCTTTGCAAAAGAAGTTCATGTAGAACATTCTAATAAGAGGGACTGGTAATGTATTGTTAGGTATTTCATCAGATCTAGAAAACATGTCACCTTACATTTAATGATCTCTTCGATATATCCATCATTATCTTCGATATATCCAGAGTATCCATCTTTGACTACCTACTTCAGATGTAGCGCTAGAGCTCAATATCATCAAGCAATAAAGATGATTAAACTAAGAATTTGGGGGCGAAATTTGAAATATAAAAAGATCGTGATAAATACTACTAAACGACATGGACGATACTTCTGGGTCCCAAAATATATGTATTTATTTTTTCATAGAGAAATATTTAATACTAGCTGTACCCGGCCCTCCCCCGTCCCCCCATCCTCCCCCCTACCCCCTTATCCTCCCAACCATTCCACACTCCCTCCTCCTACCCACTATTTCCCACTACCCCGTCCCCTCATCCTCCCCACCATTCCCCCTCCCCCCCTGTCCTCTTATCCTCCCAACCATTCCCCACTCCCTCGTCCTACCCACCATCCCCCACTCCCCTGTCTCCTTGTCCTCTCCACCATTTCCTCTCCCATATCCCCTTGTCCTCCCCACTTCCCGGTCCCCTCGTCCTCATTACCATTCCCCACTCCCCCGTTCGATGCTTTCCCAAATAATCTGATGTTCCCATCAGAGAAATCGGAACATCAAATGATCTGATATTCCCATCATGGAAAAATAAGAAAAACAGTTAAAAAACGAAAAGAAAACAATTAAAAAAAAATACTCGCAAAATGAACAGTATGGTAAACAACACAGTTCAATTCCAATGCAATGTCACACAAAATAATTAAATAAAATTAAAATAAATTTAAATCTATAAAAGTTCAATTAAACAATGCAATTGGAAACAATGAAATGGAATTGTAACATATTTTGTATAGCATGTGTTGCCTTTACGTGCAACAGACGACGCCATTGAAAAAAAATGTTTTTACCTGTTACAGGTATGGCATCTATATTGTAGGTATATAAAACATACACTTATTTGAATGGAACGTCGAGACAAAAATTAAAAGCAATCGGTGAAGAACTTTTGGAGATTAAAGCGTGTGTTTCTCTTACGTCCAACAGATGGCATTGTTTTTAAAAAATGCATGTTTTTTCCTGTCACAGGTGTGGCATGTATATAGTAGTTATATAAAAATACCCGCGTATTCAAATGCAACGCTGTGTCAAAATTTGAAAGCAATCAGTAAAGAAGTTTCAAAGATTTCCGTCACATGAAAACACAGATGAAAAACATAGTTTAAAAAAAAAATGTTTTACCTGTCACAGACGTGACATCTATACAGTAGGTATATAAAAATACGCGTGTTTGCAAATGGAAAGGTGAGTCAAATTTTCAAAGCAATCGGTGATGAACTTTCGTAGTTTAGCGATTTTGAACAAAAATGAACATTTACATTTTTGTTTATTATGTCTAGCTGTATCCGCCATGCATTTCTGTGGCTCAGTCTGGTTAAATGAAAAAGAAAGAAAAGAGAAAGCACATGTTTCTGATATGTTTAATTTCACAATGCTTGTGGGTATACAATATTTCTCGTTGTTCTATTGTTGTTGGAGGTATAGAGATTGTCTGGTTTGCCGATTCTTGAACACGCAACATATAATTGTCCATGAGAGAAGCATTCCGTGTCTAGATCTAAATCACACAATTCTAAAGATTGGCCCTGAGCTTTGTTGATAGTTATTGCAAATGCCAATCGAATTGGGAATTGCAATCTTTTAAATTGAAATGGCATATCTGTTGGAATCCTAGGAATGCGAGAAATGAGGACATCTTCACACTTGAAAGATCCTGTCAAGATTGGTGCTTCTGTGACATTTCTGATGAAATGTTCTGAAGTGAACAGCTCCTCAAACAAGAAGATTAACATCTATCAACCCTTAAAAGCTTACGTTATTTTGCGGGTGCAAAATGGGGAAATCTTTTAAGAACAGTATCAATACTTGAAAAATAGTGTTTTCCTAACTCAAACAATGTGGGGTTTATTATTCTACACATACTCTGATATCTCTCAGGTGTTCATATTCTCGTAGATAGTGGTCAAGGCGGTGTCCATCACACTCACCACAGATTCTGCAACTTCGCTGATCAACTGTTGTTTCCATTTCATATCGCCATGGATATTTTTATCCAAGACGGGTTCTCGCTTTTACTGATTCTCTCCCTCGTCCTCCTCCTCTTCGGCCATAATTATTGGGATTGCCAGCTGCAACCATGTTGTACCATCGTATTGATTCACTGGTTTGTGCTTCTATCCTCCTTTCCTCAGTTACCTTGTCACGGTGATGTTTCCTGACAATACCTCTAATTTGTAGGAGAGTCTTGGGTATGAAGTATTCAATATGGTCTCCTTCAGCGCCTTCAGCAGCCAGCACATCTGCTCGTTCATTCCCACATATTCCAACATGGGAGGGGATCCACAGAAACTTGATAACTCTTCCCTGATTGGTAAGTACTCTCACAGCTCTCTTAATTTCAGTGACTATTGCAAGATTTTCTGCCCGATTTTTACTTAGGCTTTGCAGTGCTGCTTTTGAATCTGTGCAAATCACTGCACCATTAATGTTCCGTTCAAGAAACCTTAACGCCATAACAATGGCAGTTAGCTCTGCTTGCGTTGAAGAGGCATAATTCTCAATACGTGCTTTTTCTTCATTTCTGCGTTGGAAAGTATTATCCTTGATTACCGTGTATGCTGCACCAGCCCTGCCATTGACAGGATTAGATGACCCGTCAGTGTAGATTTGATCTAGTTCATCTCCGGCTTCTTTATAAATTTCCTCGAGATACTTGTGTCTCATTTCTTGTGGTAACATGTTGGATTTTTTCATTGCCATTTCATTGATGATGATCTTGCATGAGTCATCCTCCCAGGGAGGTAACCTCTCTACAGGCAGGAGCTCACAGGCTTGCTCAAGCAGGTGAAGCTCTTCGAGGTAGCAGACTGATCTGTGATGCCATTTTTTGCTTCTCCTGTTTCCCCCTGAAAGTAGCACAGAGCTCAGTTTTTTCTTAGCAATATCATTGTAATGGGGATCTCTGGCTATCCTAATTGCAAGCTTAGCATTCAGCTCCTGAATTCTGCTTTTAACACTGGGAAGGGACAACTCCTTTCGTAGATTAGACGTTTTGGCAGTTCTTGGAACTCCAAGAATGATTGTCATGGCTTCATTTCGAATGCTTTCAAGCCTTTTCATATCGCTTTGGGAGTAGGTGCACAGAACTGGTGTGGCATAGTCTATGACGGAGCGCACATAGGCTGTGTACATCATTTTATGCACGGCAATAGAGGCTCCATGTCCATTCCAGGTCATAGCTTTCAGTGCCCTGAGTCGACTTTTGCATGTTCCTATGAGTTGATTGAGCTCCTCTTTCTTCCCCTTGTTAGAGCCGACAGTGACGCCAAGGTACCGATAGTGGTCAACCCATTCAAGTGTTACACCATTAATTTGCAGTTCTTCATTTGCTCTCCGCTTGTGATGGGAATATGCTTTCGTCTTGTTTGTGGAGAGAGTGAAACTGAGCTCAATACATTTCCTTCCAAGGAGTTCAATGGACTGTTCAGTTTTTCCCAAGGTGGGAGCTTGTATTAGGACATCATCTGCATATCCCACTTGTTGTGTTCCTTCCGGAAAATCAATATTTGCAATGGCGTTCATAAGTACATTGAATAGTGTGGGCTTAAGACTCCGCCTTGGGGGTCCCGAGTTCCATATTCATTGTTCTGGAGACTGCTCCATTGAAGCAGACCTTGGCTTTCCTTCCTGTGAGGTAGTCTTCAACCCATTTCATGAGTGTTCCTTTGACACCCATGCAAGCAAGCTCGTCCAGGATCGCAATCCCCTGTGCTTTGTCGAAGGCTCCTTTGATGTCAACAAATACAGAGTACCTAGCCGTGTCATTAGCCAAGTAATTAACTATACAATTTGCTGTGCTCCGTCCTTTAACAAATCCATTGACCCCCTCCCCTAACCTGCCTATTTTGTGCAACAGTCGGTTTAGGATGATCCTTTCAAGCATCTTGCAAGTGCATGACACGAGACTGATAGGTCTGTAATTACCAGGTTCATTGGGCTTCGGTATGGGAACAATTATTGCGTGTTTCCATTGTGTGGGCAACACTCCACTTAAGAATGACTTGTTAAACAGGTGGAGTAGTGGATTCCCAGACACTTCACAAAGTGCATTGAGTATGTCGTAGGTGACGCCATCTTCACCAGGTGCTGTACTTTTACCCTTTTTCATAGCGCCCCTTACTTCCTGGGCTGTGATTGGTTCCCCATATTCGTCATCACTAGACAGTCTGCTCTTGTTATCCTAATTCTTCTGTCATCATGTCGCAGGAGCTGTTCCCTGCTGATTTCTGCAGGGAGGGAGGAGGAGGATGCTGCATCACTCCACTTGTGAATTAGTTCTTCAGCCTTACCCTGGGGGTCTTTGTGAGCCGCAGGCCGGGCTCTGCCCCCTTAGCTATCTGAATTTTTGCCCACACTTGTCTTGCAGATGTTTCCGTCCAATAGACTAGTGAACTCAGCCATTGTCTTTCCGCTCTCTAATAATCTTCTCTTCCCTGGCTACTTGACACACAGTTTTAAACAACTCTTGGTTACTTTCAGTGGGATGTCTCCGGTACTCTCTACTCATGTCTCTTACATTTGCGTTAAGCATCTTTATGTAATCGTTCTCATACCATTTTATTTTCTTCTCTCTGAGGGTTACTTCGCCCAGGCGTACGGCGCGGAACTCTGAGACAGCTCTCAATTTTGTGATTAAGGTCATCAACAATGTATCAATGTTTTCTGGGATTTGGTATTCCGTGAACCAGTCACTCATCCTGTTTATGAAGTGCGGCCTCATATCTGGTCCGAGTGATAACCTTTTTCTTTTATTTGTCTCTTTCCTTCTCTTGCTCATGTCGACGGTGGTAATCAGTGCCCAGTGGTCACTACATAAACTGTGCACAATGTTGTGTACTGGCATCCGTGTCCTGTGCATTCAGCAGGAGAGCATAGTCTAATCTTCCTCCTCTGAGGTGAGTTGGCTGTTCATCACCCAGGACTCTAAGGTTTTCACTTCCCCTGACATAGAGTGACAGTTTCCGTCCATTGACATTGGGCTGATGACAGTTGGCACCAAAGTGTGGGTGTCTGGCATTAAGGTCACCGACCAGCAGGGTAGGTTCTTCATTAACAAATTCAGGCAGTGTGTCAAGGTCAAGTTTACTCTGTGGCACATATAGGTTGATTATATGTAGGGCATTATTGTTTAAGTAAAGGGTTACTCCCAGTGATTCAAACTCATCCCCCATGGATGGTCATTAATAATCTGTGCGGGAATGTTGTTATTTACAAAAGTGATGAGACCCCGTTTTCTTTCCCCAGAGGGCAGGGAGAACTTGCGATAACCGCTGAACCTTGGGTTGAAGTCATCACCTACAATCGTCTCCTGCAGCACAATGACGTCAGTTTGGTGTTCACGGACGTACTGTATGATGTCATTAATTCTATTGCGAACTCCATTACAGTTCCATTGCAGTATAGTGAGATGTTGTTCATTGTGATTATCCATTTTGAGGTTGTTTGTCGTCAGCTGCACGTGTGTAATTATTATGTTCACATGTGTCATCGTGTATTCCATGGTGTTTGGCGTTACTGTGTGCACTGGTGTTACTGTGTACACTGGCGTTACTGTGTGCACTGGCGTTACTGTGTACACTGGTGTTACTGTGTACACTGGCGTTACTGTGTACACTGGCGTTACTGTGTACACTGGCGTTACTGTGTACACTGGCGTTACTGTGTGCACTGGTGTTACTGTGTGCGCTGATGTGCTGGTGTCCTGGTTGTGTCTGCTGACGTACCTCGGCAGTATGTGTTGCATCATCTTGCACCAGGCTCTGACCTGCAGGACCTCCACTTGATGGACTCTGCAGTTGCAGGATTTTGAGGATTTGTTTCTGAGTAGTTTTAATCTGGCAGAGGGCTTTCTCAAGTTCCGTCTTCTTTTGCAATATTTGGTGGACGACTGGATGAGCTCTTATCATGCGGTCTAATATTGCTGTAACACAAACCTGAGTGACGACCTCCTTGGGGTCAGGAGTGTCTGGAGGGGGAGGCAGATGGGAGACAGTGGAGGGGTCTGATTCATTGGCATGGGTTTGGAGGTTAGGTGGTGGTGGTGTGACACCGTGGGTAGAGATTGAGGTGTGGGTGATATGGCAAAATCTTACTGAAGCGACCATACGAGTCATAAATACTCATACTCCGCCCAAGTAAAACAGAAACAAGCAACACTTAGTGGGCCAGTCAGAGGCTTAGTGCCCGCACAGGAATATCCCTGAAAAAAAAATTAATGTATACATCCCAGTGTCGGTCGTTCTTCAATAAATTCAGAACTTGACAAGCACTACAGAGAGTGGCATGTGTAACGTCATTGACCAATTTCAGTTGCTGGAAAGACGTTGGACCAGGCACTTTTACGAACATCAGTCCATCCTGGACTCTAGAATGGTCCTGGACGGACCGAAACGTCGTCGTCCCTTCACTTTCTAGTGTGTGGTTTGGTCAACGTTGTCCATTTTCTTGTTTTAAAAAAAATAAAAAAATACTAACGAAATATTTAAATTCAAACGCAGATCAATCGATACTGCTGAAGTCCACCGAAAATTGCACTGAAAAATAAGAACAGTTTAAAAAAAACGAAATGAAAAACAATTAAAAAATAAAAGAAACTATACTCACGAAATGAACAATATGGTAAGCATCACAGCTCAGTTCCAACGCAATGTCACACAAAATAATTAAATAAAATGAAAAAATATCGAAATAAATGAAAATTCAATTTAACAGGGCAATCGAAAACACTGAAGTGGAATTGTAACATATTTAGTATAGCGAGTGTATATTTTACGTCCAACAGATGGCGTTGTTTTAAAAAAAATGCATGTTTTACCTGTCACAGGTGTGGCATGTATATAGTAGGTATATAAATATATGTGCATATTCGAATGCAATGTTGTGTAAAAATTTCAAAGCAATCGATGAAGAACTTTAGGAGATTACAGTGTGTATTGATTTTACGTCCAACAGATGGCGCTGTTTAAAAAAAAAATGTTTTTTACATGTGACAGGTGTGGCATGTATATAGTAGGTATATAAAAACACGCGTATATTCGACTTCAACAATGTGTCAAAATTTCAAAGCAATTGGTAAAGGGGTTTCGGAGATTTCCCTCACATGAAAACTCGCATGAAAAATACAGTTTTTCAAAAAATCATGTTTTTACTTGTCACAGACGTAACATCTAAATAAGAGGTATATAGAAACACGCTCGTATGCGGATGGAACTTTTTTTTTCAACATTTCAAAGCAATCAGTGAAGAACTTTCGGAGTTTAGCGATTTTGAACAAACGAACATGTACATTTTTATTTATATAAATTGTACAAAAGTTCTGTATACCGGTCAGATGAAATTTAAACAGTTTTTCTACAGCTTTATGTTTCCTACATGCAATATTTCACGACTGTTAAACACCTAAACACTCTAACCACAGCAATGGTTGAGTAAGCTGTAAGAAAGTTTAAAATGCCTCATGACAGTCCATTTAACATATAGTCTGACCACCTTAAACAGAAAACGCGGAAACTGAACGTTTATCTACTTCTCTTGCAGGCTTCTCTGCAATGGTACTTCGCCACCTGTAACAAAGTCCTCAGCACCTGTTCAAATTCCAAAAACTCCCGAACTTCTGTGTTCTCCTCTAGTAACTACAGAGCTATTGCCCTCAACTCACTATTAAAGAAAGTATTTGATTATATGTTTTTGACCTATGCATACTGGTTACTCCTCAACGATTTGTAGTCTCGTGCTGGCGGAAACTATTTAGTACTACTATTTAGTAAACTATTTAGTAAACTAGTAAAATTCACAAGGTTGTAGTGAACATGATAGAATAATAAATTGCTCTATTTCTCTTTCTGGATACGTTCAAAACTTTTGACAAAGTTGATCACACACACCGATTTTTTTAAAGACGGGTTTAGGAGAAAAGTATGCCTTATCATCGCTAGATATTTATATATTTCTTATCAGGTATTGAAAGTTGCTGTGAAAGGGAGTAATGGTCACTGTGAAAAATTTTCTCTAAATAATGGTATCACAAGGTGCGGTTCTCAGTCAAATTTTGTTTGCTATCTAACTTGATCCATTGTTAAAAAGAGTTGAGAGTCAGTAGTGCTGGCTGTCGCATATATCGTACTAAGGCCAATGTTTTCAGTTGTTCTGATGATCATGTTCATCTTGCACTCACCAAAAAGACAATGGAAACCTTCATACAAATATATGAATGATATAGTGCCGAATAAAACCTAATGTTCACTCCCACTAGTTGTGCTGTGGCTGATTTTAACTCGCAGGTCTCGCTTTATCTAGATCATAGTTTACAATTAATTGGTAGAGAAATTTAATATAAATTATGAAAAGCATCTGGAGCATATTATATCCTCAAAGGGACCACATAATTTTTCTGATGCTATTGAGACCTGAAGATCAGAATAAATGTCATCATTAAAGAATTTAGTCACCTTGATCGAAAGAAAAGTTATTGAACAATCAACGTCTAAGCTTTCATTGGTGTGATCTATGGGACCCAGAATATCCTGATGATGGTAAGCTTAAGTGTGATTGAAGGAAATATTTTGGACGTACCTTAGTGTCCATTCTTTCACTCGTTGTTATCTGCTATATAGTCGTAATTACTTGGTGCTTAAGACAGAATGAGTGAGATTGTGATTCTACCACGAATCTTCTCTACATTTTTCATCATTTAGTGAGGAAGGGAAATATAAGATCTCCAAAGTTCATTTTAATGTAATTATAGCTTAACGCTAAGAGATGCGTTTTGTTAACTCTCAATATTTTTTAAGGCAGAGTACAATTGAATATATTTTTGTTGGAACAACCGAGAGTGAGGTGACATATGAAGCAGGCCGATAGGCTCACTGCATGTGTCCTATCTCTTATGTTGCAGTGATGGCAAGCGGCAGTATGTTGGGTGTTCCCTCAAGGTCCTGAAGGTGGCAGAGTGTAACCGGATGTTAACTGACTGTTGATGGTTGACAAGGTTGGTTTGATGTGCAGTGCTCGTATAGTAGTAGGCATCCTTCAGTCTCGGGAGACTATGGAGTTGCGCTCTGGGTATCAATCCTGGTGCAGCATCTGGTGTGACTGATTGTTGGTTCGACGCTGTGAGGTGAAGCTGGAGTCTCCTCTCCAGGGCGCAAAGCCTGGGTAGGTAGATATGGAGGAGAAGCTGTACCCATGAGCAGGTACCCCCTCACCACGTTGCTGAAATTATCCAATAGAATGGCAAATGCAATATACATGGTTTCCAGCAACGTCGCAGGAGCTGCCAGAACGAGGTCGACGTCCAACAACGAACTGCTTTAGGGGGCTCCAACTCCGGATTTTTCCTCAAGGTTGACTCCTGAAGCCTTTCCCAAAAAAGGATATGGCCGTAAGGCAGAGGAGGTTTAAAATCAGGGTTTTCCTTCCCCTAGATGGGCTACCTTGCTAGGCTATCGAGTCCCGTCTACCAGGAGCAGCTGTTTAAAGGCGCCAGAGGCACGCCCTCGCCACTTCTCCTGTCGGTAAAAAGCATTTCCGCCGGACTTAAAGAGACTAAGCCACCCGTGCAGGCCAGGAGTTGGACTTGGTTGTCGGAGGCTATTGGAGACGCATGCCGTATAGGAGCATTTCATAGGTCATGGGAGCTCGTCCCCCATTACCACTCCCTGGCTATGACACCCCTTGGAACCAGTGCTCGTATATGTACAACCTTTTTTGTCGATGTATCCGTCGATTATTTTAGTTTTTTTGCCTGAATATCTCTTGTGATGATCTGGTTGTGTGCAGAGACCAAATGGCCATCAATTGCGCCTTGCTGTTAGTGCATTGTCAGATGCCTTGAAAGAGATGTTATTTTTTTGCCTATATGCCCAAGCACTTGGGCTGGACGATTGAGCGACGGCCTCGCCTCCGTGTCTGGAGAGTTTCTCATGAGTAGGCTGGCCGTTTTTTTGGTTTATATTAAATCGTTAGTTGTATCTTCTGATTTTTGTCTGTAGGGATACATTTCATTAACAATATCTTTCAGGACCCTTTCCTCCGTTTTATGAGCTGGGAGAAGAATTCCTGTAAAATAGTCTAATAGGGGGTATAGGTGTTGTATTAGTTGTCTCTTCAGAGGTTGCATGGCGTTTCACTTTCCTTCTTATGATGAACATATATTCTCTTCCCACAACCAAACCATCACCAGAGAAATCTTAACAAACAACACAGAAATCATTGATAGATACAGCGACAGTAGGCGGCTTGACATCTGCGAGGCACTACACATCAAGAAGTCAACACCAGCAATCAACAGCCAATTAACGCACAACTATATTCTACCCACTTCAAGACTCCGCTCCAATATAGAACATCAAGAAATATGGGCCAATAGGCCTTCTGCAGTTCTATTGGTACCCAACTTCTACTTCTACAAATCTATACCCCGTTTTCCATGTTCTGTGTTTCACCCCACTATTGTATTACATCACCTCACCCAAATGCAGGTATAAGAGCCAATGTTGTTTCATAAAGCATAAGTTGTGTGTAGATAATTAAAGTCTTTGAAAATGTAATCAATTTTACGAAATGCGCTCAAGTGTCGCGTCAGACTAGAAATAAAAATGAATTTTGGAGAATTGATTTTTCATTTACCGTCACCAGTAAAAAGAAACATAAGGAAAATAGAGAAAATTCGTGTTAGAATTATTAATCTTACTTTTTCGGTCATATTAAATAATATATATATATATATATATATATATATATATATATATATATATATATATATTATATATATATATTATATATATATATATATTTATCAATGATTTCTGTGTTGTTTGTTAACAAACAACACAGAAATCATTGATAGATACAGCGACAACAGGCGGCTTGACATCTGCGAGGCACTACACATCAAGAAGTCAACACCAGCAATCAACAGCCAATTAACGCACTACTATATTCTACCCACTTCAAGACTCCGCTCCAATATAGAAACATCAAGAAATACGGGCCAATAGGCCTTCTGCAGTTACAGATCTATTCTTCCCTTATACCCATTGTTTCGTGTTCTGTGTTTGTTCTCACCTCACCCCAAACCATTGTAACATATACATATTTATATATATATATATATATATATATATATATATATATATATATATATATATATATGTATATATATATATATATAGGTCCACTGTGGACCTTCAGGTTACTCCACTGTGGACCGCCAGGCTACTCCATTGTGGCTCTCCAGGCTACTCCACTGTGGCTCTCCAGGATACTCCACTTCGGCCCTCCAGGATAATCCACTGTGGATCTTCAGGCTACTCCACTGTGGATCTTCAACTCCACTGTGGCTCTCCAGGCTACTCCACTGTGGCTTACCAGGGTACTCCACTGTGGATCATCAGGCTACTCCACTGTGGATCATCAGGCTACTCCACTGTGGATCATCAGGCTATTCCACTGTGGATCATCAGGCTACTCCATTGTGGATCTACAGGCTACTCCATTGTGGATCTCCAGGCTACTCCACTGCTCTTGGGGGTCCAACAGTGAGCGCGGGGTCGGCCTGGTATGTACTAGGGAGCTCTTGGCTGTGTTGCCTAAGTAAGAACGTGACAATGCTGAGAGAGCAGTGGTTGTGATGGTGATGGTGACTGCTGAGAGAGCAGTGGTTGTAGTAGTGATGGTGAACGCTGAGAGAGAAGTGGTTGTGGTAGTGATGGTGAACGCTGAGAGAGCAGTAGTTGAGGTAGTGATGGTGAACGCGGAGAGAGCAGTGGTTGTAGTAGTGACGGTGAACGTTGAGAGAGAAGTGGTTGTGGTAGTGATGGTGAATGCTGACAGAGCAGTGGTTGTAGCAGTGATGGTGAACACTGAGAGAGCAGTAGTTGAGGTAGTAATGGTGAATGCTGAGAGAGAAGTGGTTGTAGTAGTGATGGTGAACGCTGAAAAAGAAGTGGTTGTGGTAGTGATGGTGAACACTGAGAGAGAAGTGGTTGTGGTAGTGATGGTGAACGCTGAGAGAGAAGTGGTTGTGGTAGTGATGGTGAATGCTGGTCGAGAAGTAGTTGAGGTAAAGATGGTGAACGGTGGTAAGGCAATTGTTGTGACAGTGATGGTGAACAGTGACAAGGTAGTGGTTGATCGAGGGAGGGTCGGGAACATATTGGTAACTAAAACTCTCCCATTTGGACTCTAGTGAAATATGGACAGCCGTGTAAACACATTTATTTCAGAAACAATTAAATTAAACGTTCATCAATCCTGCCAACAACAAAAACAGAATCCTTCCCCCCTCACCCACACACACTCACACACACACCTGTATCATTGACAAGTGTAATAGTCAAAATATTGGAAAAAAATAATTAAAAATAAATGGGTAGAACACCTGGAGAGAAATGATATAATATCAGACAGACAGTATGGTTTTCGATCTGGAAGATCTTGTGTATCGAATTTACTCAATTTCTATGATCGAGCAACAGAGATATTACAGGAAAGAGACGGTTGGGTTGACTGCATCTATCTGGACCTAAAAAGGCTTTCGACAGAGTTCCAAATAATAGGTTGTTTTCGAAACTGGAAAAAAATTAAGGGGTGACAGGTAAGCTTCTAACATGGCTGAAAAATTTTCTGACTGATAGAAAATTGAGGGCAAATCAGAGGCAATGTATCGGACTGGAGAAATGACAAAAGTGGATTACCATAGGGTTCACTTCTTGCACCGGTAATGTTTATTGTCTACATAAATGATCTATCAGTTGATATTCAGAATTATATGAACATGTTTGCTGATGACGCTAGATTATATGAAGGATAAGAAACTTAGATGATTGTCATGCCCTTCAAGATGACCTGGACAAAATAAATATATGGATCACCTCTTGCAAATGGAATTTAGTGTTAATAAATGTCATGTTATGAATGTGGAATAGGAGAACATAGACCTCACACATCCTATATATTATGTGAGAAATCTTTAAAGAATTCTGATAAAGAAAGAGATCTGGGGTGGTTCTAGATAGTAAACTATCACCTGAGGACCACATAAAGAATACTGGTCGAGAACCTATGCCACACTTTCTAACTTCAGAATTGCTTTTAAATACATGGATGGCGATATACTAAAGAAATTGTTCACGACTTTTGTTAGGCCAAAGCTAGAATATGCAGCGGTTGTGTGGTGCCCATATCTTAAGAAGCACATCAACAAACTGGAAAAGGTGCAAGACATGCTACTAATTGGCTCCCAGAACTGAAGGGCAAGAGCTACGAGGAGAGGTTAGAGGCATTAAATACGCCAAACTAGAAGACAGAAGAAAAGAGGTGATATGATCACTACATACAAATAGTAACAGGAATTGATAAAATCGATAGGGAAGATTTCCTGAGACCTGGAACTTTAAGAACAAGAGGTCATAGATTTAAACTAGCTAAACACAGATGCCGAAGAAATATAAAAAAATCACTTTCGCAAACAGAGTGGTAGACGGTTGGAACAAGTTAGGTGAGAAGGTGGTGGAGGCCAAGACCGTCAGTAGTTTCAAAGCGTTATATGACAAAGAGTGCTGGGAAGACGGGACACCACGAACGTAGCTCTCATCCTCTAACTACTCTTAGGTAATTACTTACACACACACACACACACACACACCACACACACACCACACACACACACCACACACACACACACAACACACACACACACCACACACACACACACACACACAGAGGTTCCAGGAGGTCTTTACAACAGAACAGGAAGAAGTCACGGCGCTAGGAGAGGTGGCAGCAAACCAGGTGACCTTGGAAAGGTTCGAAATTACAAGAGATGAGGTCAAGAAGCACCGATTGGAGCTGGATGTGAGAAAAGCTGTTGGGCCGGACGGAATCTCACCATGGGTATAGAAGAGTGTGCAGGAGCACTTTGTTTGCCACTCTCATAGTGTATAGTAGGTCACTGGAAACGGGAGCCGTACCAGAAATATGGAGGACTGCTAATGTAGTACCAATATACAAAAAGGGTGACAGACAAGAGGCACTGAACTACAGGCCAGTGTCCTTAACTTGTATACCATGCAAGGTGATGGAGAAGGTTGTGAGAAAAAACCTAGTAACACATCTGGAGAGAAGAGACTTCGTGACAACCCTCAACATGGGTTAAGGAGGGTAAATCTTGCCTTACAGGCTACATAGAATTCTACGAGCAGGTGACAAAGATTAAGCAAGAAAGAGAAGGATGGGCGGACTGCATTTTTTTGGACTGTCGGAAAGCCTTTGACACAGTACCCCATAAAAGGTTGATGCATAAGCTGGAGAAACAGGCAGGAGTAACTGGAAGGGCGCTCCAGTGGATAAGGGAGTACCTAGGCAATAGGAAGTAGAGCGTTACAGTGAGGGGTGAGACCCGAAAACAAATTATTTCTAATGTCTCCGTGGCTTATGTGGGTATTGAGATTCCTCCTCTGATCCCCTTGTGCGAGCACCAACAATGTATAATAATCTGTCCTTATATACCCATGTCTTGTATGTGATGATCATTTCTCACCTAACACTTCTTTCACCGAGGTGAGGGTTAGTTCCCGTAGCCTCTCCTCGTGGCCTAGCCTCAGCTCGGGTAGTGGTCTGGTGGCCTTCCTCTGAACCTTCTCCAATATAGTAATGTGCTTGATGAGATTCAGACTCCGTGCTGGAGCTGCATTCTCCGGGATTGGTCTGACATATGTGGTATGCAATTTTATGAATGATTCCTTACTCAGTTTTTGAAGGCCTTTCTTATGTTGGCCAACCTGGCATATGACGCTGATTATATCCTCTTGATATGGGCTTCAGGGAAAGGTCTGGCATAATATCAAACCCAGGTCTTTGTCTTCTACGATTCTTTAATAATTTCATCTCCCAAATGGTATCCTGAATCTGGCCTCCTGCTTCCTACAACTATTTTCATTACTTTACATGTGCATGGGTGTGCGTTTGTGTGTGGTGTATTATTATTTGTATTTACAATTTGTGCCTTCAGAATCGAGGTATTAGCTCTTGGACCCTGTCTTTCTATCCATTTTTTCTTCTATTAATATACTACATATATTCTCTCTA
>WNGS01003388.1:3876525-3895027 GCA_020271785.1 Procambarus virginalis
TCCCTGGACATACCTGTTTCAAGGGATACAAGTGAGTCCTGGGTAATGACTTGTGTGGGGTCCGAAGGTGTTATGGCAGCACATAGGGAATCTGTGCAGGAAAAAGTGTATCAGAAGGGCCACGGTACTAATGGTACACCTGTGCAGCGTGGACCTGGTTAGCATCCAAGAGGATGAGTCAGAGGCAGCTCAAATGACATATGAACCCTGCTTGTGTAGTGGCATGGTCAGAGGTTGCTGACGAGGGAGACACAGGAGATGATGTGACAGTGTCGACTCCACTGAGGAAAGAGACCGACAGGGAGATTGCTGGCTTTTGGTGAAGGTCCAGCTCGTGAAAACAAGGTTCATGAGTCAAAGTGAAGATGATCTATCCTGAGAAAACTAGTGTGAACAGAGTGGACCTGAATAGAGCCCAGTCTGCTGAATTTAAGACCAGAAAGTGGAGATAATGAGCTGAACAGAGGTGAAGAAGAATGTGCACAAACTGAGGAAGAGAATTAGAGTGACAAGCTATCCACAGGAACAGAAGTGTAGGAAGAGAAGTTTGAGTGGGTGAGACTGAATAGATGACGATTTCAAGGAGTAGCGAATGAGAAGAGATAGCTGAGAGGAGTGATTGCCAAAGAAGAGAAAGTGAGAATAGATAGTATGTACAAGAAGATGCTTACTAGCGCTCTAAAAGAAGTAGAGCAACAAGTGCAGCTCGGTACAGTTGAGTGTATACAGACTCGAGGAAGCGTAGTTTTTGAAGAGAGTGAACGTGGGACGAATTAGAGTTTTGTGAAGAGTGAAATGGGAGAGAAGGTAATATTGCAGACATGGAGGAGTAGAAGATTTGCTGAGGTAATATTTTTGTTGTGCCATGTCATTTTAGCCTAACAGTTGAGGAGGCAGTAGTTTTGGGTCCAGAGTGGTGCAGGTAGCCTGGATATAGTTACTGGTGAAGAGTCAAGATATGTATGATATTGAGTTCTATCGGTTTGTAGCAGCTTAAAGTGTTGTATATTAATAGTATATTACATATATTTGATGTGTTATGTTATTTATTTATTAAATGTTTGTTAACAGCGTGTGTTGCCTTGGTCCTGGTGCAGGTTTCCCAGAAAATGAGGAGATGAAAAACCCGAGAGAGAGGAGAAAGGAGAAGGGGAGAGAGAGAGAGAACGAGAGAGAGGAGAGAAGAGAGACGGAGAGAGAAAGAAAACAGGAGAAAGAGAGAGAGAGACGAGATGAGAGACGAGAGGAGACAAGAGCGGAGAGAGAGAGAGAGGAGGAGAGAGAGGAGGAGGAGAGAGGCAGAGAGAGGAGCTGTAAGTGGAGACGAGGACTGAAGAGAGAATCCCCCCCCCCCCGAGAGGAAGCGAGAGGGCACCACCCCCCGGAGAAAAACCAGAGAGGAAACGAGAGCCAGAGAGAGAGGGGAGGGTGGGTCACAGTTTCAGATTGAGTGACAGTGGACACAATAATTCACTAAAGAAGACTTTAGAGTCATCCAAAACAAGGGAGAGAGGGAGTATGGCGGACTCAGAGAAGTGCGTGTACTCACGACAACCGAGGCCAGTTATGGAGCAGCACCCACTAAATAGAAGGTGACACTGAACCCCTTTCCCAGATCAAGGACGCATACCAGGGTGATCTCCTCGGGCAATTACAACACTCCAGTGTCATTTGTGGTCGACGAACGGTCGGGGATTGTGGCTGCCGAGGTATGCTTTTTCCATCAGGAGTGGTTGTTTTCCGTCTCTGTTCGCCTGCAATGCAAGTAACAATCTTGTGCAATAACCCAGCCCTTTTGGATAAATCCCCAATCACTCAGTATGCCTCCACCTTATAAGGGCACTCAATGATGTACAAGGTGATTAATGCAGCCGTATTATATCTGTGGACTCCTATATCGTGAAGGTGCATACAAGATAAAGAAGTTTTGATTAGATTGTGATGATGCCTGAAACCAAGAGTCCGAATGAGTTAAGCACGATGAACGTTTCAACACCATTTCAAAACATGGTAGTGAAGAACTGCCCACTATGTGCACTCTGACCCACCCGAGGGTAAGTCTTAGATATATAAGACTGAGCTCCATATCCTGCATATTTTAAAATAAGGGAGGCTGATGGTTTAATAATAGAGATAGGATCCAGAGAATCGAATCGAATTCCGGACACATTCTTAACATCACTTCCGCTGACAATAGTCTGAATTCAGTCTGACAGCACACATGGGCATGTCACTCTCCGACATTAATCCATGAACTCGCTCCAGTCGGGGAGCTTTACTTCCTGACTACCAGCTAAAAGTCGATCATTCCCGATCAGGCTTTTCAGAATCAAGCTCTGATTCACTCCTGTATCTCTGAGGATACTTACTTTCACTTCAGGTTGGTCTCCTATGCTGACCCAACCTTTACCGGTGAACGGATCATATCTCTCGTTCACTAAACATCCTTTCTGTGGTTTTTCTTTTATTAAAATCATCTATGAGTTTCGGGGATCACACATTGTCAGGGTCACAACTCTCTTACCGTGTCAGCCATCTCTCATCATGTGACCATTTCTGTCACAGTTGAAGCATCTCACCAGAGAGATGTTCCTTCTATATCTTCCCGAGTGGCATGGGCTCTGTCCGCTCGCTTTGGAGGTTCTGTGCACAGGTGCATCACCTGCGCTATGTTGTATCTGGCTGGACTCTTGATTTCTTAGTACATACTTAGTTTCCCATTTGTCTCTAGTAGGTGGATTCAGAAACATTCTTTCGCGGGGTTTGGGGCTAACATAGTTATTTACTTGCCTCCCAACAATTGCCTCACCCCATGTTCCACTAGGTCTGCCATAATTACGTCTCGCATCACCTTTCAATCTGCTTTCTCTGAAGCTGTGATAGGCCTCCATAGTCATATCTGCCCTATCTGCTTCGTCTCTCACATTTCTTACTCCTGCCTTTTGGATCTTGAATTTTGTCTATGGGTGCATCATTTCTAGAAATTTCTCCACTATTTTTAACTGTTTCAAAACATTATGTGTCTAAATCGACAGTTTCTTTCCATGTCTGGAAATCCCTTTCCAGGTCCCCTTGCTGTCTCAGCGAACGTGCTTGCTGGAGCGTTCTTCATCTCTTGGGAACGTTTTCTGTATGCTTCAGGAGTTAACAGAAATGAACGCAACACTCTGCTCTTCAAAGTCCAGTAATCTTGGCATTCCTCCAAAGACAACTGGGTATATGCCTCTCTGGCAGCACCGATCAGTAGTAACAAGACCAATTGGGCCCACTTTTCCTGCGGCCACAGTTTCATGTTGGCTACCTTCTCGAAGTGCTCAAAGAAGCTCTAAAGCTCCTCTGCCACAAACAATGGAAAGTCTTTTTCCGTCACTCTATTATCCAGTGGCTGTGACATGTGTGTGTGGTGCTCTCTGGCAACCCATGCTCAATACTATACTCTGCCAAAACTCTATTTGATTCTATTCCCATTGGGGTTGTTTTCTCTTCTTCTTTCTCTTGTTCTAACTCCAGGTCCCATATTTTGTTTTTCTCCTTTTCTTTCGCTACCTCCAATTTAGTTTCCTCTTTTACTCTTTCTACCTCTAATTTAGTTTTCCCTTTTTCTGCTTCATTTTTCAGTGGCAGGTCTAACTTAAATTTCTTTAGTTGGAACTGCCTCTCCTCACATTGCATCTTTAGTTCTACCTGAAACCTTTCCAAGCTCTTGTTCCGGCTACTCCTGCTACTGTGGCTGCTCCTACTACTCCTATTTGTCCTTGGGACCTCACTTCATCTTCTCCGTCATCTTCCTTCCCACCTTCAGCTCCTTTCTGGGCTGCTTGGTCTATCACTTCACTCCTAGCTCTCCATTGTCTAAGGAGTTCCTCTTTCATTCCTGCCACTTTAGATGACTTTACCCAAATATTTCATATATACACCATATTTCTCTGCAATTTGCCTTAACTGCTCTTTAGTACACCCTTCTAAATCTTCAGGTTTGCCTGACTCTACAAATGCTTGCACTCTATCCATCTTGTCCCGTGAGTCTTCCCGAGAGTGAGAGAGATAATCTTCCTGCGATTATGTAATACCTACAGCTGCTATGCGTGTGTCAGTCTACTCTTCTGGGCAGTTCATGAGTGAGTCGATTCTTTCCCAGACTCAAACTATGGGTGCGTCAATTCAATCCCGGTCAGGTCCCCATTTCAATCAAGGGAAGGGTTGGGGATTTTACCCAAAATAGCTGGTTATTGCACCAGACTGTTACTTGCATACAGGCAAACAGAGACCCTAACCACTCCCTGATAGAAAAACAGCTGACCTCGGCAGCCGCACTCTTGCTACCGTTGGTCGACCAGCAATGGACACTGGAAGGCTTGCAATTAACTGGGAGATCATACTGTATGCGTCTTGATCTTGGAGAGGGGTTCAGTGTCACCTTTATTTAGGGGTGCAACTCCAAAGCTGGCCTTGTTGTCTTGAGTACACACCCTACTCGAGCCGCCGTGACTCCCCACTCTCTCCTTGCTTGGGATGATCTCTTAAATCCCCTTTTAGTGAATTATTGTCCACTGTCACCCAATCCACAACCGTGACCCTCCCCCTCTCTCTCTCTCTCACTTTCTGGAAAATCTCACCAGACAAGAGCAAAGGCCAGGTGTTAACAATTATTTAATACATAAAAACATAATCAACAAAAGATATGTAATATACTATTAATATACAACACTTTAAGTTGCTACAAACCAATAGCACTCCAATATCGTATCCTGACTTCACCAACCATCTATATCAGGCTGCCACACAACTCTTGGCACACAACCTACTGCTCCCTCACTGCTTAGGGCTGAAATACATGGTACAATAATAATATATCTTTAACCATAAAGGAATATGAATCTCTGCTTGGGGCTGAAATACCCGGAACATCTACATAAGTATTCCCAACACTAAAAGCAATCAATATCTCACCTTACACTGCGTCTTACATGCCAATAAGCATTCAAGCACTCCCCCTCATACATTAATGTGTCCACATGATCCTCTGTTCTGCTCCTAGAGGCCCATTACCAATAACATAGATCTAGGTCCTCCAACATCAAGTAAGGTACTTCTGCAGTTCTCCCAATCTGCTGCACATGAAGTCCTACTCCAACGTGAGTGAAGCTTCTCCACCAACTCCACAAAGAAATGTGTAGCTCCCCTACACAGATTGAAGTTCAACTTTGAGTTCTGTTCTACCTCAGAGTTCAGCATACACTTCTCCAATCTCGAAGTTCTTTCATTAACGTCCCCATACACAAACCTGCAATTCCATTACCATGCCAATAAAATATGGTTTTCTAACTAAACATAAATAATAAAGCTATATCCCAGCACTAAATCTCACCCTCCGACATCGTCCCACACTGGTCCAACTGTGGTGAGTATTCCTCAGTCCTGGGCGAGTCCACACTGGAAACATGTCTTGAAGCGACGCTGGGGTTTCCACCTCGGTCACAATGCTAGGGGCCTCTGCCCCACAGTAGTCCACTGACTTCCAGTGAGAGAGGATGTACCACCCCCCTCCCTCCACCATGTTTTCTTATCCCTAACTGCTTATTTTAGCTCACTGTCTTAATAAACATATATATCCTACATCCATAAACACTTGCCATGATTGTTGGGCACATGATCAAGCACAGGCACCCATTATAACCACTGATAAACGAGCTTACCGCAGAATTCGTAGCTTGGGGCGTTCAACTTCGGTGCTCCCAAAATGGCGTCCTCTAAGATGTCAAACAAAATCACCTAATGTCTGCCTCACAGCTCTTCTGCTCCTGACCTGAGCTCACATAGTCGCCTGGCAGGCTCCACACAAAGACACCTGCTTATCCTCATCCAACTGAGGATACAATGATTTAGAGTTCCTCACAGGTGCGACCACCACTAGGTTTCAGGTTGTCTCCAAATCTTCACAAATACGGAGAAGTAATGTGCCCCATGCCCTTGGCAGTTTCCTGAACAGTTATGCCTGTAAGCATCACTCAAACAATTCATCCAGAGCCGTATTCTTCAATATTCCTAAGACACTGAAATGCATGTTCACCTCTGGCAACTGCTGCAACTCAAGTGGCGTTACGATGTCTGCTAGCGTCACATCGTAACACAAACTGTCGACATCCTGTCTCCCCTAACATTGACAAGATGCTTATTCTCTGCCTGTATTATTTAATCACTCACTGACGTTTATTAAATATATATTTCTTCCCCTGACCTCTTAATTTCTGGTCAGGTAAGCAGCATAACTCCCATCAGGTAGACTCGTTTCTCCAGGTTACCTGGGGTCATAACAAAAAACAATGTTTACTGTGAGTGAGGGATGCTATGGCATCGGTGTGACCACACACCCTTCTCACTGTTTATGACAAGACACACACTTATATCACTTTAACCCCATGTTTCTTAATATTTATACTGATTTATGTGCAGCTTACACCACCATTCAGGTCCACCAATGTAAAACATCTGTTATTAAGCAGCTTGTACATCCGAGGTGTCTCCCCATGAGGTGGAGGAGCAATATATTCTGCCTGACAGCGTCTGGATGCTCATATGATGACTCCCAGGGCGAGTATAGTTGTCCTTCCTGTTTTAAGGATATATACTATTATACTATTATACTATCGTTAACCTAACGTATTTGGTTAAACAATTATTTATTGAGTATATGCTTTTATTTCTTAGTGCTATTATATGTAATTACATATCCAGGTATGGAAATATTATAGATGCTCCCTGGGATGGCGTTCACAAAATGGTCGAAATAAACTCCTCCACCTGAGGATACACTGATTTAGTGTTCCACACAGGCTGTCTCTCCCAAGACAGAAACTTGACACTTTCTGTCTTGGGAGAACTTGGTTTGTTCTATAAATAGCCATGCCTGGTCCATGTGGTTTCATAGACCATGGAACTCAGACATGTTATACAATAATTTTGGTTGAAATTTTCCACAGTAAGATGGGTCTTCCATCAACACAAACAGTGAGGGGTAACATGGGCCTTCCATCAAGGCGAACAGTGAGGGGTAAGATGGGCCATCCAAAGTTTCTCTAAGCCTTGTGTACCTCGTACTAATTAGAGGAACGATGGCAGGGTGAGTCGTGAGATTGAAAGAGTGAGGTGGGCAGAGTAGGAAGTAACAATTGGAGAGAGATAACTGTTGGCAGGGTGTGGGGTGAGTGTGTGAGAAAGATGACTGTGGGCAGGGTGAAAGATGAAGGTGAGAAACAAAAGGATAAATGTGGGCAGGGTGTGTTATGATAGCCGTCTAAATACACCCCTTTCAGCTTCAAGAGTCACTTATCTCCACCATTACACATGTGCTAGACGCCCAAGAGAACATTTTATTTAATGTGGACGAAGTTCTATTTGCGCCATTTTACGGTAGTTTTTGTTTTAATGAATTGAAAGGGATAGAGTTACTGGATTCTCCAAATATGGCGCCTATGTCAGGCAGCCGGAAGCAGAATCCCGCCAAGAGGAAGGAACATTTGCCTACATGGAACAGTGCAGAAGACGTGATTGGTGCAGGTGTAGAGCGATTGCCAATCAGCAGGTGACCTGACATGACGTCCCGTGTGAGCGACGCATCAAAGATGCTCATTGGTTAGTGAGCTGCCACTGTCTCCTCAAACATCATGAGAAGTCACGTCTGTTAAACTCAAAAACTTCACCAATTGGGGCGAGTGTACCGTCAAGTTGAGTCCCTTGGGAGTGCACAACCGACCTCTGCCTGACTCTTGGAGTGTCCTCCAGTCCAATTGAAGAGGTAGAGGTGTGAAAAACTGAGTTGAGCTGGGTACCCACTGAGGGGGTATACCCCACAATCTACTGCATTGACCAAGAACACCAAATACAAGTGCTTGGAGAGCATGAGGTTTCCTCAAGTTGACAGTGCAGTCCTGACATGTGATGCCCAACCATTTAGGTTGAATGGTAGAGCGACAGTCTCGCTTCATGCAGATCGATGTTCATTTCCAGACCGTCCAAGTGATTCGACATCATTCCTTCCTCCGCATCCCATTCTAAATCCTTATCCTGACCCCTTCCAAGTGCTATACTTTCGTAATTGTTTGGCTCTTTCTCCTTATATTTTCCTTTGCTTCCCGACATGTGAGGAAGTCGGTAAGGACAGTGACCAGTACCATAGTGTCAGCACCAGCTTTTAGGCGGCCGAGGACATCACAGCAATGAGTCACAGGTGTGACCAATGGTTATGTGCACCGAGTTCAAGTGGGGGTGATCAGTCCCCTTGGTGTAGTAGTAAAACACTCGCCCCGCGCTTTGCGAGCGATTTAGCCTGGATTCGTATCCTGTCTGGGAGGATTTATTAGGCGCCAATCCTTAACTGTATGACTCTTTACTCAGTAGTGAATGGTTTCGCCGATGATCAGTGAAGCGTGTGTTCACTTGTTGAGACGAGAGACTATCGTCTCAAAAAGTGCTCATAACAGCAGTGATGGTTCCAGTAAGATAACAACCGGAGGTAAACAGTGTTTATGAAGGCTGTTTGATAAAGTGGTACCGAGTGACGTGTGAAGAAGCTACCTGAAAGCTACACAGAGACGGGTAAACTGTGTTGTGTTGTGTTGCGTTGACCGTCTAAAGACTGCCTAGGAAACGAGAGGAGTCTGGGAGCGACTCTATCAACGTGCTTCTGGAGGCCAGCACCAGTAACAACAGGGCGAGAATACACAGTGAGGTAGCCCGGGTAGGGACAGCTGGAAGTCGTCCCCGAGTCAGACTACTGTGAGAAAGTAAGGAGGATGTTCACAGTATCGCCAGACATCTAGTGATGGGGAAGGGGCGACATCGGAAGCAGCAACAGCAGCTATGGCAGAACCTTGACAAGAGCGAGTAGAGATTCTTCACTCCGGCTGTTATGAGCTGTTTACTAAATAACAACCGTCCCTAACCCCTTACCCTTTGAAGTCAGGTGTTTCCTGAAGGGAAAAAATAGGATTAATGTTTATTATTATTAATATTAGGATCCATAAATGATTATATATATATACTGTGTATGTGTAATATGTTAAAATAGTAGAACTGACATTGCAGCCAAGAGACAAATCTAAGATTTTGGAAATAATTTTAAGATTTTAAAGAAGTAATTCCATTCGAACCTTATTATTCATTGTAGAGATTTATTCAGTAATTACTATATATTTGCCAGAGGTGGAAGTATATGCCAAGGGGATACTCCTTAATAAAGCAAACTTTGAATTTGCTTTATTAAGTGAGATTAATTTAATATATATTATTAGTAGATGAGGCTACTCTTGATGGTGTTTTGAATATAATTAATTTACTAGGAGGTGACATTCTTGTTTTAAGATGTGTTTACAAATCCCCTTCAATTCTTTTGATGTGTCATGCTAAGAGTACGGGTTGTGGTAGACCCAAACACTGCTGAATACTAAGGGAAGTTAAAAACAGTGACACTGCAGAGGAATATTGAAATATAAATGGAAGAGAGAGGGGGGGGGGATCTCCAACATGGCGATGGGGAGAAGCCCAGCATAAACACTGGGATAAACATGGTTCCCGTGCTTTCAGGAAGATCAAGAAGGCCCCTTCCTGGACAGCAGACATCACCGTAAGGCAAACAGAAGAGGGGCGGGCCGCCGCCATTACCTTGAGGTAAACAATGGCCATCCCGGCCCCACTTGGTCTGATGACAAACATCCATTAAACCAAGGTAGGAATGTATTCATGGAATATTTCCATGAATGTATTCAACCCAGTTCTCCTGGGTTGAATACATTCATCATTTCATTTGATGACCACGCTACTCTAGATAGGAGTGTATTCGACAACACCAGAACACAGAGTAGAATTTACAATAACATTCCCAAAAATTCACGATTAAGATTCACGATATCTGGCGAAACAAGCGAAATAACTTAATCGCCGTGGACTACAAACTCTACATGGAACTAGAGCTTTTAACCATTACTGAAATCCGGGGATATAAAGTACGCTGTTATGAACCATTGGATGATAGATTAAAAAATGTATCATCAAACATGTCCTTGACAATTGACAGACATCAAAGAACAACTACAGGCAGGTGATATTCAAGTCTACAGAGTTAAATAGTTCATGTGTAGAATTGATGGAGAGCTATGTGATACAGGCACAGTATTGCTTACGTTCCTAGACGACCCTCCACCTGATCGGGTTTGGATAAATGTCATTTACCACAAACTAGTGGCATACATTCCTCGACCAACCCAATGCTCCAAATGTAAAGGATTATATCACACTTTGCAAGGATGAACTAAGGATATGAGATGTGGACTCTGCTCCAGTGCCCATCCCTCAAAATTATGTGAATCAGAAATACTTATATACCTAAATTGTGGTGATGCCCATGATATTAGATCAAACAAAGCCCTTCATACATATCTGTGAAGACTCTATCCAGCACAATCATAAAATACAGTAGCGTATTCATTAAACAAAACCACGTCCTTACCCAACACCCACCACAGACAACCCAACAACACATGTCACATGTACAAAATGTCCCACTTATCCACCATCTTCAGAAACACTACACCCCACCAAACACACACATCTCAATACAGACCTCATTCAAACACTTCTAGCTGGCATTGAAAATATAATGGAAAAGACTCTGGACCGGTTCTTCAATAAATTCTTGAGACAGCAAGTACAACCTATCCCCGGGGCTGACGCCACATCCTCGGCTACAGATAGTGACACACAAACACACACCATCACAGGAATCATACAAAGGACTGTGGAACAGATGCTGGACAGATGATAATCCTGTTGACCACAACACGCTCACTACAGGCAAAAAAAAAAACACAGTTGGTGGATTGAAGCCCCCCAACCCTCTAGCATTCAGGCTGACAAACCACATAACCCACAATCTCCCTCGTCTCACCCCTATCCACATCCAGGTATCCAACACGTACTATTGGCATGCCGAGGAAACATCCTCGGCATGGGTTATGCCCATACATTGGGCATACATAAACATTGGGTTATGCATCCATAACCCAAGCATCTTAAATGGCTTCCTAACCTTCATGACTCGGAACGCAAAAAGCGATAAACCATCCCTCACAGATCTTAAATAATTTCTTTACTCATCAAAACCGGACCTAGCTTTTGTAACCGAATCCTGGCTCACTCCCCAAACATAATCCTACTTTCAAAAACATTTAGATGCAAAGACTGGACAGACCTAATTGTATGGTAGGAGGTGTTTTCCTATTAACACGAAGTAATATGTTGTGAAAACGTGTAACTCTGACTCATTTTGTGAACGGTAAACTAGAAACGTTAGTATACTTAAATACCTTACTGGTACACACATCTCCTTTCTGGGTATATACAACACTGGTGGCACAATAAACTTAAATGAACTGGATTTAAATCTTGACCAATTACGACACCCGATCATTGTTGCAGGTAATCTCATTGCATACCATCCCACATAGAGTAGAGGTACCCAGAACACTACAGGCACCGATCTATATAACTACTTAGACACTGCACCATATACTCTTCTTTTGCCGCCCTACCTTGCAACCTACTTTAACTAAAGAACCAATTATGAAGCTTCACTTGACATCTGCAGTGAAGCTGCATTTCATGTTGAAAATGTGCCAAGCACACTTTCAACATGAAATACAGTTTCATAATGATCCGGATATTGGTAGTGACCACAAACCCCTCATTATAAAATTTACTAACTTTCAGCCACCAACCCATCCCATAACGCTCCCCAAGTGGAACATTAAGAAACTAGATAAAGATAAATAGACTGATATTGTCCGTTTCCCAGATACAGACGATGTAGACCCCAATACACAACTGTATACAATCACCTCAGTCATTAATTCTGAAACCACTCAAAAGTTCAAGAAAACATTAGGACAGGTCTAACAAACTACTTAAACCGTGGTGGAACGCAGAATGTGCACTAACAGTCGCTTTACCCGACGAGCCATACAGAAACCAAGATGTCAACCCTCTCTACAAAACTGGGTCAATCTCCAACGGGCCAGGGAAGCAGTCAAAAAATCATATTGTCAGCAAAGTGAGCCTCATGAAGCAACATTTTGTGATAGCCTTACGCCCACTACACCACATCAACAAATCTGGGATACATTTCACTCTAGGCTAGCATTAAAGGTCGATCAATATTCCCTTCGTTTCCCCCGATGACCAACGACTAACTGTCAAACGCCTCACGAGAGTGCCATTGTTCTTGCTGTTTGTCTTAAATTGACCCTCTGAAACCCTTTCCTTCATGCCCAAGAACTCTCCCTCAGACAAGAAATTGACTTTGCCATACCGCTGCCCATGCTCGGCGTCGACAACGTTTACACTTTACGTGAGCTACAGTTAGCTTTAACCACCCTACCTCTTCGCAAGGCACCTGGAGAGGATGGAATTACATATGAACTTATCAAATATCTTCCTTCGAATCCACATAGCACTCATCAAAAATATTACAACCTATACTGGACTCATGGTAATATTCCCTCACAATGGCAGACTAGTATTATTCTTCCTTTCCTCAAACCAGGAAAAGACCCATCCCAACCTGCGTCATACAGACCTATCTCCTTACTAACATGTTTCAGTGAAGTTATGGAAAGACTTGTACATACTCGCCTCCAATGGTACCTTAAACATAATAATATTTTATCTTCATTTCAAGCTGGATTTAGACTGCAATACTTCACTCTTGACCAAATACTTTGCCTTGAGCTTGAAATCCGCACGTCTCTTAGAAGCAGTAAACTTTGTATTCTTCTCTTCCTAGACCTTAAAGGAGCATTTGATAGCATTTCTCATATTTTCTCTTGGCAAAGCTTGCACGATTAGGCGTACTGGGAAGATTACGTCTATGGCTTCAGTCGTATCATACAAACAAGTCCTCCAAAGTCTGAATACAAGGCGGTTTTTCAGATAGCATTCCAATTCATGCGGGTGGTCCAATATCTTGAGGTTATCTTGAGATGATTTTGGGGCTTAGTGTCCCCGCGGCCCGGTCCTCGACCAGGCCTCCACCCCCAGGAAGCAGTCCGTAACAGCTGACTAACTCCCAGATACCTATTTTACTGCTAGGTAACAGGGGCATCAGGGTGAAAGAAACTCCCCCCCTTGTTTCTCGTCGACGCCCGGGATCGAACCCGGGACCACAGGATCACGCATCCAGTGTTATGTCCGCTCAGCCACAGACAGCCACCCCATTCCATCCACTAAGCTCCATTATAAGCCCAACCCTTTTTGCTGCATTTTTAGCCGATTTACCTAACGCCCATCCTGTTCACCTCTCGGAAAACACTGACGATTTAACACTGTATTATTCAGACAATACCTTACCTAATAAAGTCTCAACAATGCAGCACTTGACCACCTCATAGATTGGACACAACAATGGGGCCTCCAAGTTAGTACTACCAAAATCTGTTTTCAGATCTTCACTTAAAAAGAGACTTGTTCATCTACCCATCTTCGCAATACACAACACCTCCATACAAGACGTACGAGAACATAAATATCGTAGCATGTACTTCGACTCGCCCTTACTTACCTGGAAAGCACACATTCAACATCTTAAACTGACGACACAACCATGGCTCTCCATACTTAAAGCCCTCAATGGCACCACCTAGGGAACACACCATAAAATTTTGCTCCATTTGTATACAACGTACGTTTGCAGCCAACTTGACTATTGCTGCCAGGCATATGCGTCAGCGGCGCTTACTAACTTACAGAGCCTTGAGGTCATACAAAACAAAGTCATGCAACTTATATGTGGCGCAATGCGTTCTACTCCTATCCTCGGCCTTCAGGGGGAAACGGGCCTCACAAGCTTAGCCACCAGAAGAGACATAAAGTGTGCCAACTATCTGTCCCTCTGTACAACTGCTCACCAGACACACCCATACAGATAGATAATTAACCCAACAGTTAGCCCACATAACCCCTGCTTCCCACATAGATCAAATTCTGCACATAATTCCCATCCAATTATTTACAACCTTTCCTCACACAGGCTACCAATGACCTCGCTATAGACCTCACTTTACTCCATTCTGTGAAACCCAACTAACTGTCCCCCCTATTCTACCTTTGCTTTACAACATTCCTAAAACATCAATGCAACTGGAAGATAACATTCCAAAGTCTGCACATAACTCAGCCATAGCCTCAGTCTTTGTCTCAACAATGAATTTTTTTATCCAAATACCACAGCGATTTAGACAGATGGATCTCGCATCCTCTTGAACAATGCTGTAACACCCATGACCCCCCATAGAGTTCACACCCCAGGGAAGCCTGCTCCAAGAGGTCAGTCCAGATGACCTCCGGTTTAAAAAAAAAAAATCCTGGGTTAGTCTTAGTCAGCATAGGTTCAAGTAGGTAATATTTCAGGATACTCTTGTCAGGCAGGGTGGTGGAAGGAGACCACAGATTCCTTGTGTAAACATACAGGGATCTCCTCCTTTTAGCCAGGTCAAAGGTCAGTCACACACGTAATTAATAATAACTCTTCTCTTGAACAGGGTATGGTGACTGTCAAACAAGTTGATGAGAATTCTTGAGTGTTTGTGCCCGTGTGGCCGACCTCGTTTTGGTGTAGGGTGTAGGTAGCACAATAAATCTTCCCCTCCCCCCTTGTGAGGTGTATATAGAGGTCTTGTAGAGCCAGGGGAGGGACAGAGTACGGGAGCCCCAGGTCGAGGGAGGGTGCTGTGAAGGACATCCACAGCCAGGGAGAGACAGTGTCCACCGGATGGAGAGACAGAGGTCTTAATTAAGGTAATGTGTGTGATCTCTGAGATTTTGTTCCATGTCTAAATTTCTTAACTTTTTGCCAGTGTTAGAGTAGGATTTATAAGTGGTGTTTGGTATAATTTGGTATCTCAATAAACTCATGTTAAATTTTCCCGTCTGTGTCAATTGTTGAATCCTCTTAGTCTTTTGGATATAGTGGCTGACAACCGTCCCATAATTAATGACAATTATAGAAAGTACTCTCCAAGTCAAGCAATGTTTCTTGCCTCGTTGCTTGTTACAGTCTCAATCGTCAAAGGCAGATGGTGGCAGCGTATTTAATCCTGTGTAGCAGTTCCTTGTTGGCAGTGTACCTTTGGTCCCGGTGTAACCATCATATGTCAGCTCATATTACAAGTGTTCAATAACAGTGTTACAAAGTGCAACCGATAGGAAGTGTTACTCAGGATAAGAAGTGTGTACATTTATTAGTTTAGTATTTTACCCGGTTTTACAATGGGGTTATCGTACCAAACGTTACAATGCACCCTCGGTCACTAGCGCTGTATGGATCCCACAATACCATCTCAAGCAGGGATGGCGGTTACCAAACCAACTATCTGTTTTGGCAGCTGAATTATATGCCTTATACCAAGCTCTCCAAATATTCACAATATTTCCAGTTGGGATAAATACAATCTGTAGTGAATCCAAGAGTGTGATTCAAGCAATTATGTATTCTTCAACAACGCGCAAAGAGTTTGTTTACCCATGCCTTCAACTTCTTTGTATACATCGATTGACCGGTTATGACACCTCTATCCAATGGGTGCCAGTGCATTGTGGTATACTCCATAATGAACTTGTAGATCAGTTGACCAAAGCGATGCACAACACGCCTTACATTACCCGTCATTCAGTTCCTCATGTTGCGGGTAAAGGAGCCTTCAAAGATACCATCACCCAGGATTTTGTAATGAAATGGAAAACGTCATGCTCATCTTTGTGCTATGAGACCATAAAAAATGGGAAACTGGGAAACATGTCATATATAACGGAAGAGAGACTGATGTAATGATGACCAGATTAAGGCTGGGACACACCAAACTAGCAGCACACAGCTCTTAATATAGAACAAACATCAACGAATTCTGCATCCACTGTCATGTACCAGAAACAATCGATCACTACCTCCTTCACTGTTTCCGACATCATAGCGCCAACGTAAACTTCAAACAAGTGCTTATCACACTTAAAATACCTTTTACCATTGAGCATATATTACGAGGTGACCTCTCATTACATGAAAATATCACATAGTCAAAACACTGGCTAAATATCCCCAGTCGACTAAAAATTGGGCCACATTTGACTCGTACATTTATACCTGGCGC
Organism: Procambarus virginalis; assembly: GCA_020271785.1. NCBI lineage: Eukaryota > Metazoa > Arthropoda > Malacostraca > Decapoda > Cambaridae > Procambarus > Procambarus virginalis. The sequence continues at coordinate 3,892,719 of WNGS01003388.1, forward strand.
CACCAACAGCCAAACACTGAAATCAACTCCCTCGCCACAGCACCAACGATCAGCTGACGCCTTAAACACAACATCCAACCCTACAGTGCAGCAAGTCTCTCTCTAACACGCGCCTCTGTTTAGTCGTTGCTCCTCTATCTATACCACAATGCAACAAACGCTTGAAACCTTGTTATTCTCAACATTAACGCGTCTCCCAACATTTGTACTCTTGCAGTCATCGGAAAGATAAACCCCCGTATATACTAGACGTACCATCAAGAAGAAGAAGAAGAAGAAGACTCAGCTGAAGGTGAGAGAAGAGGTAGTTGTCGTGTCAACGTTTTGGGTCAAGGCAAAGTGTGTTGATTTTGGTCGTTGGCCAAATGTTAACCAGGAATACTGCAGTGGTGTTGTCGACGCTGCCAGTGAAAGCTTCAAACAGAGAAGGGCAAAAAGACAGTTAAATTGTTATCTTAATCTCTCTGAATTTGTTTATCTTTCACTTAGAGAGCAGACATAGATATGAGGGTCCATTCCTTGGCACTGGAGTGAGGAGGTGTCTACCCCGATAGCTACTGACTGACAGCGTAATCCAGCAAAAGGTTTACAAGGGTTTGAACGCCCATTTCATGCTCTTTATTTCACTCTACCACTATCAGGGGATGTTTCGTCGTTCTGACATCTACGGGGGAACTGCTTAGTCTCTAAGGTCACCGAGTGACTCAGGGGATGTGTGCTGACAGGCACGGGACCTCAGTGACTACACGGATGCTGTTAGTTCACGAAAGAGGGTACGCCACAGGGGAAGGTGGAAAGGAAAAAGGCCAGGAAAGGGGCGAGGAGATGAGCATGAAGGTGAGACGAGAGACGAGAGAGGAGACGGAGAGAGCAGAGAGAGGAGAGGTAGTATGAGAGCGAGGAGAGGAGATGAGAGAGAGAGAGAGAGAGAGAGAGAGGGAGTGGGTGGGGCTGTGGGCGGTGGGCGGAGAGTGGGGGTGGGCAGGGTGGGAGGAGGTGGGAGACAGAAGAGATGACCGTAGCAGGGTGGGAGGGAAGATAAGGAGGACAGTGGTCAGGGAGGGAGGGGAGGGGAGAGGACACGTGAATGGGCCGCTCTGACCATGTGTTTCAGCGTCAGTATTGGCGTCGAGCAAGACTATATACCCAGCCAATAGGAGACAAACACCCCATATTTACACAGCCTCTCTCGTCGCCGCCACTGCAGGTACTCGAAAGCGAAACCCAATATCAGGGTTACACTGTTCACAGTATCAAGGTTACACTGTACCCGATTTCATGACTACATTCCTCAAAATATTAGGCTTAAATTATATTTAACATCAGAGTTTCACTGAACCTAGCAATAGGGTTACACTGTAATCAGCATTAGGATTACATGTATCCAATAATGATACACTTCCGAATTGCTGAACATAATATTACTCACATTGGTCCCAGTTTGTCATTAAACTTTGAAATAACTACTCGACAACATTAACATTATACCAAACACACAGGAGGAAGCTTGCTAATACATCAATGAATTAAGAAATAGACAGAGAAGAAATCCTAAAACCAAAATGCAGGCTTCAAGACGAAAGTAATAACAGACTTAATCAAACAAAAAATATTACCCGTGATATATAAGAAGCAAGGTAGGTGGAAGCCGAGTCTCGGGGAGGCAGGGGGTATAATACTCCCTAATGGCTTCCCAGAGCTCTCCCCCACGCGTTGTTTGTTCACCTTTTAACGCTGTCTGTGTCCTTATTGGAATTTCTCTATAAATCATCCTCCATTCTACTTCTGCTATTCTCCTCTCCTCTTCTCTCTCCCTCCTCTCGTCAGCTCCATCTCTCCTTCCTCTCTCTCTCTGCCTCTGTTTTTTCCTCTCTGTCTCTCTCTCTCTCCTGACTCTCTGCTCTCTCCTCTCTCTTCTCTCTCCGTCTCTCCTCACTCTCTGCTCTCTCTGCCTCCACTCTCATCATCTCTCTTATATATATATATATATATTATATATATATATATATCTATATAGATATATATAGATATATATATTCTCTATATATCTATATCATATATTGCAAACCAGCCTGAATGGTCCCCCAGGACTATAGGCAAACTGAAAACTGATACAATACTATGCTCAAGATAACCATTCCGAGTGCCGGCTGGGAAGTGGTCAAATAGCTTCGGCCATCATCTCTTCCTTATGGCCCAGTCGTGATGGTCAAGCGGATTAAGGCGTCCTGTAGTTACCAGTTGCGTGCTCCTGGGAGTATGGGTTCGAATCACTTCTGGGTGTGAGTTTTCAGTCTCATATATATATA